>JAZDUH010000152.1:36815000-37292500 GCA_036419115.1 Scarus forsteni | reverse complement strand
GAGGTGTGTGAAATGCGAGCATGTGAATGGAGGATAGAAACTGCAGGAGGCAGCCTTCGGCATGACAGCACACACACACAGTTGGTCTCTGCACACCCGCCCACTCATGGCCCACACCTACAGAGTGTGCGCATATGGAAACGCACACACACACAGAGTAAACACACACACAAGCACAGTTATCTACAAAGAACAGAGAGGTAAGTTCGTACAATCCAAACAAAGCATCTTTGAATCGTCCTCATTTGCTTTTTAATGTGGGGTTAGTTTTTTTTCTAAAGGATGATTATTTAAGACCTCTTTTGTAGACTTAACTCAAACTAAGACAATGGCTGTTGATTTCAAACACTGACAAAAGAGACTTGGACTGCTGGGCTGTTGTGATACAAAGTAAAACTTGGTTAAAAGAAATTACACAGACACATTGACTTATTATGTGAATGATGTTAAAAAAAATGTCATGTCACATAATTGACTGGCAGTTCTCCCAAATTCGTGCCGTATAGAATAACTAGAAGTGCTCAAGCACCAGCTTTCACCAAGGCATTTCCAGCATTGCTGTGCACATTATTGCAGAAAATGTGTAAGATTTAATAAGACCTACTGTATTAATCCCTCGTGGGAAAATTAAATTCTTTACACTCTGGCTTGCAGCTACTTTAAAAAAGCTACCAAGCTGCTTTTTGGTTAAGTGCCTTGCTCAAGGGCTGGCAGGGTGTCAACCGGCACCTCTTCAGCCACCAAGCAAACTTCCTCACGTCGTTTGGTCAGGAAAAAAGACGGCCACCTTCCGGTGTCAAACCTAAGTCCTTCTGGACTGAGCCACTGCCCTGTCTGGCACTGTTAACAAACCCTTTTACAAAAGTTCCTGGATCCACATCCACATTCAGATCACCACCCAAACCTATCAAGTCATCAAATTCCATTCTTAACTTTTTGAGTTATCTTGTAAAGAAACAAACTATCAAATGCTGGCAAAAGCATGATTTCCTTGACAGAGGTAATTACCAGACATACAGAAATAAAAATACAATTTATTGCAAGAAACCAAGCAAAATCGAAAAAAATCACGTATTTGTTTGCTGTAACTAAGTCTATAATCTAAACAATTAAAGGATAAGTTCAGTTTCTGAAGCTTTCACATTGTTTATAGAATAAAGTAGAACAATATACTCACCCAGAAGGCTTTCCTGATCCAAACAGTGCTTCAGGAGATATTTAGATCCAAAATTGAGCAGTGGACATCCGTATAATGGTAGCACATAGGGCATACAGCGCTGCTCCTAAAACTGCATTAATCATCCAAAAACTCATTAGTTTCACCAATATTCCATCATGGTCCGTTCGGGCTACTCCTCCACGACAGTCTGTGTCACTCCAGACATGTCTTTGTGACTGTGCTGACCTCTGAACTGAAGAAGAAGAGCGCTTGCTCCGCACATGTGCAGTACGGCTCATTGTTTCAGTGGAAGACTGCCGGCTACACAACGACTTTCTTCTTCCAGTTTTGTGCAAAATGGACGAATATCTATCAGATGAAGATGTTGTGGAGGAGAACTTTGAATATGATGGGTGTCCTTATAGTTTCAAGCCAGAGTTTACAGATGAGGAGCTCATCGAAAGGAGGAAGCGGAGGCAGCGCTCCAGAGGGTACTGCACAGGCGCGGAGGCATACATTCTTCTTCTTCAGTTCAGAGGTCAGCACAGTCACAAAAACATGTCTGGGGTGACACAGACTGTAATGGAGGAGTAGCGTGAGCGGACCATGATGGAATATTGGGGAAACTAATGAGTTTTTGGACGATTAATGCAGTTTTAGGAGCGACGCTGTATGCCCTATGTGCTACCATTATACGGACGTCCGCCGCTCGATTTTGGATCCAAATATCTCCCGAAGCACTGTTTGGATCAGGAAAGCCTTCTGGGTGAGTATATTGTTCTACTTTATTCTCTAAACAATGTGAAAGCTGTAGAAACCAAACTTTTCCCTTAACACATTAGAAAGTAGGCAAAGATCTGCAGCATGAAACCTTTGAGTCGCAACAACTGAATAATTAATATACCCTGCATTATTACCGGACATCCATCATGTTATTCAGTAATTTAAGAATAAATAATATAAAGGTTAGCCATGTCAAATATACACAAAAAAAGAAAGTGTGCATGTGGGTATTCTATAGGGAAGACAGATGTATTTCATTATGGTGTCTGCTTGTTAACAAAAGGGAAGCCTTTGGAGTAAAAACTGCATGATCTGAACTGAAGAGGAGCGTGTTTCCGTTTGTGTGTTGTGTTTTAGCAGCAGGATAAACTGACTGTTGGTTTATTCTATATTTATGCATTCTCCACATCATACCTTGTAGGTAATGTAATACCTGATGTATTTTTTCTGTTTTAATTAATTTGTTTACAGGCGAATATTGTTTTCCTATAAAAGTGACACGAACGATATATTGACCTAATAGATTTTGGTTGGATGATGCCTCATCAACCAACTAATGGACCAACTGACTGGAGGGTGTCAGACCTTCTGATTTCCTGTATTATTCATATCCGTTTAATTTTATATGTTCTTTTTTATCTCTTCACTCATCACTCAGCTGCTGCTGTGAATTGTAAGTCCCCAGAGACCTGATTAGTCCTGATTGAATGTAATTGAGAGCACTGTCAGAGGGATTTTTGATGTGTCAGAGAGTAGATTTGAGTTAACAGCAACGGCAGATACAGAACTTGACGATCATTGGAGTATTACAGTATGAGTGTTTGAGTTACACCCTGTAATAACATCCAGAATGGGTTTTCAGATACCTTATCTAATGTTGGGTGTGCTCTGGCAGTGGTTTGACAGCTAATATCTCTTATTTCATATGCAAGGGCACCTTCTCTTGGGATGAGGGAGAGACAGTGTGAGATAATCTTGTCCTGGGCCACTTGGCTTAGTGGTTTGTTTACAGGGCTAAAGACCTCTGTTCCACTGCTGCACAAAAAAAAAGTAGAGCCTTACCCCAGGGCCAATTGGTTCATAACTGAGTACCCTTTCCCAAGTCAGTGCTTCTTAAATCACAGAACACACTGCCCTCTGCCCTAATGGGTGCCTATAACCACTTTGAAATCTGATTGACCACTTCAGGAGCCAAGCCACAATCCCTGCCTGTGATTTCTTGTTTACCCAGCCAGAGGCTGGATTTATGTTAAAATCAGTGTTGGATGTGCTGCTGCAGGCTACTAACAGCTCTATTTGCATTCCAGTGTGACACATTTCTGTTTGTTAGAGTATATAACTCTGACTTTTAATGTACATCTTTATGTATTCCAAGAAAGTTATCATAGAAGTTTTAAATGTGCCACTCAGTTGTTGCCTTTTGGGGGGTAGAATTAACCTCGACATTAACCAGTGCAGCTGGATTTGTCAAATTCTACATCTGTCTTGAGAAGATCCATCTTGCAAGCAAATGTTCCCTGCAGAAACTGACAGGGCTTTTCAGCTTTCCATTACAGGACAAAGAGGCAGTAGCTATGATTGTGGGTAAATTATGATGACAGTAAGAGGTGACTGCAGCCTTTGACTGGACTGTGATGAATTTGATGGATGGGACACTCTTTCAAACTACTTCCTGTCTTTAGAAGTAGAGCTTCTGACCACCCTAGTCGCTGCTGAGGAGGATAAGATGTTTGCAAGATGGATGTGAAATATATTCCATGGATGTAAAACAGTCCATCTGGTGTGTCAGGTTAGATTAGACTATTAATCATAAATAACATAAGTGTTAAAGGTGAATATAATAAGTGGGAAAAAATGGAGTAAATTGTATTTAATGAATTTCTCTTTAACCCTGCTGGGGACTTTACATTGGTGGGCTGTGGGGCACTAAAAGTCATGATCTTAAAGGGGAAATGCCACAGAGGTAAACAAATTACAACTACTGGCTTTGGCTATTTATTCAGCATGAGCGTGTGACCCAAGCTTCCCTAAAGTAATGCAATGCTAACGTAGCTGTTGGGGTTTTAGCTTTTTGACTAACTGTGTTCTTGCAGCTTCGTTTTTGCTTGATTTCCTTTGAAGTCGAGGTTGCCAGGTTTCCTCAAAAATGAGTGAATTTCTGCTCTTACTCAAGGCTAAACATCAGTAATTATCACCTCCTTCTTGTAAACATGATATCTCAAGAAACTTTAACACATTTTCATCAAACTTTGCTCAAATATCCACTCTGACTGAAGGATGAACCTGTTGGTTTTGGAGTTTGTAAGTCAAAGTCTTTGAGCTTTAAGTTCATCACCTGCTTTCAGATTTCTACCACTTACAGTATCACAAAAAACACCCAGCCCTTTTTGACTGATTACTGTACTTTAATGTCTGGCAGCACTCCAGTCACATTAGTGTTATTTTTCCTCATCAATGCTATTTAACTGGAAAGAATCAATGAATTACACTTGATGTTTTATGTACCCACAGAGGTCCTTCACCCTGCTACAGACTTATCAGACCTCACTGCACTGATTAACAATGTAATTAGAGTAATACAAATCCCACACAGCAGAGATCAGGTGTCATTAATCCTGCTTGATCTCTGGGGACACCAACGTGACATTGCTTCATTGGTGTTCATTTGGCAGATAATGGTGACATCTCTGGAAAACCATTTTGTTTTGGTACAGGAGAAATTCACAAACACCTTTCTTTGTTGTTTATGGTATAATTGTGTTTCAGTTTGTGTGCTATTAAAATGAAGGATATCTATATTTGTTTCTGATGAGAGAGATAGTTCTGCACACTTCGTTTTTGTAAGTTTTCTTCTCAAAAATAACCCGCAATCCCTGAAGAGACAGTTTCTGGAACAAGAAAAAAAACAATTTATTCGTGGAGCTTCTGCCTCTTAACTGAATATTTAACATGAATGACTTGCAGGATTGTCTTGTGCCCAATAAGTATGCAGCAGGAATGATTATGTTTCAGCTCTGAGCATTGAGAGAGACAAGAGGAGACTCGGAGAGGATGCAAAGCAGATGAATGTGCTGAGAAGGATTTGAGAGAAAAAAATGAGATATGACGCAGAGGGGGGCGGGCTGGAGCCTCACCTTCTGTTTCTAATGTCAGGAGGTGTTAGTACATAGACAGAGAGGATGATCCAGAGAAAGAAGGAACGTTTTCTCTGCAGGGCCATGTTTTAGTATTTTTATTTGTTGTTTTTCAAATAAACAAGAAGGTGGACAGTAGGAGAGGGACAGATGCATGATGGCTGTCAGTGTTGAACTGTGACTTACTGTATAATAAGATAAAGGACCAAAAACAACACAATATTTATTTAAAACGGCATTAACCCTGCTGTTTTATGTCTTTTTAGGCACAACGTAAAGCTGCAACAATAGGGCAACAGCTACATGCAACCACCAAAGATCCCCCCACTTTTACAGTCATGAAAAGTTAGGACATGGCTGTTCCTTTGAATGTTGCATCTCACTCAATAAACCTGAAAACATCTGTGAAAACTAATCAAGGGCAATTCACACTTGCTTTATAATAGCAGACATTTCAATTTTTTGTATTCTGGCAAGCTAATATTTTTAGAAGGCCTTAGCAAGTTCTTTTTTTCTAAGGTTAAGCCAGACATTTCCCTCCAACCATTATCCATCACACTTATCCTTTGGGTTCTGCAGGGGTGGAGCTTATCTCAGTTATCTCAGCTAGTGGCAGAGTAACCTCTTGACTGATTGCCATCCAATCAAAGGCTGACATGTAGAGAGAGACACCCATTCACCAGTTAACCTATTAAGCATATTCTGTGGCTTTGGGAGGAAACCAGAGCATTTGGAAAACATGCAAACTCTGCACAGAAGCCAGGGGAGTTTCTGACCAGGGAGTCAGCCCTGAAACCTGCTTGCTTTTCTACATAAAAGCATTTTTTAAAACAGGAAGTAGAATGCTGTTAGCTTACTACAGTATGAATGACAAAGTAACAGCAAAACAAAGTCCATGCGAAATCTTCTGAGCCTTATTGTGCAGTTTTTGTTTCGTTTTATTTACAGGACATTTATCCCCTTGTCATTTACTACACAGTATGTTGCCTCATTTTACCTAACTGGACAGTATGCATGTCATGACTTAATGTTGTGTTAACTTGAAAGCCGCTGTACAGAGCACCTCATATTGTCCTGGATCAAAACCTTACTCCTTTTTATAATTACTTTGGGTCTTTGGCCATTGCTGACACTCAGACTTCTCCTCTGGGGATCAATACAGGATTATCTTATCTTAACACATTGTTAATCTTTATTGGTTTGCTTAATCTTAAGTTGCTTTCCATGCTTAACTCCAGGAAAGCATAGCACAAGTCACTCTACCATTCTGTACATGCACCCCTGCATATTTCTTGCAGTGCTTTCAAACATCCTCATATCAGAGAAAAAGCTCTGAATATTTCCTGATCTTTTGGCATGTGTAAAAACAGAAACAAAAACTCTGTTTCGAAGTCAAGCAATGAGCCCTGATTGCCTAGAAGAAGGCGTCTCAGCCAGCCTCCAACCAAACCCTAAGAGTGTTCTGTTTGCAGTAAGAATGCAATCAACCCAGCGACCAGAACTAACAGGCTATCAGGTTGAGTCATCACACACTAGTGGGCTATAACCAGCAGGTGCAGAGGCACTATAAAGGATACCTTGGAGCTGAAAGTTAAACTTGGAGTTTGGTAAATACCGAGGATAATGATAATTATTGCAATCCAAGGATTTTTGCAACACTTTCGGTGCTCGGGCACTAAATGGCAAAACAGCAGCATGGGTCAACATTACGCAGAGTTGGTCAGTAGAGTATTGCAAGACTTGACAGCATTTGGTAAAAAAAACTTTTTTGTTTCCTAGAACTTTCTCAATTTGTTGAAACGGGGGAATTCATCCCTTTTATCACCTGAATCACCACTGACTGAATGGAACTGAAATGAACTTACTGCTTCAATAGTTTCCCTGATGACAGCGCTACAGGTGTTACAGTGGAAGGAAATGGTTTTCAAATGTTTTTTTTCCTTAAATCACACCTAAAATCAAGCCAAAATTACAAGTCACATCCTGTTTAGATCCATGCAAGTTAATCTTTTTCAGCTGTTATTGAAGTCTGTACATGCATATTTGTATAAACAAGTGCTCAATCAACTCTGGCATGCAGATACTTATGGGATACTTATTTACAATTATTTCAAGAATTAATTTGAAACCTCATTAAATTTTGTGAATTCATCATGTAAAGTTGATAAGTCATGAATTTAAAATAGGGTACACTAACAAACAGTTGAGACCAAATGTTTAAATTCCTTTTCACAATTAATTCTGTCATCTGTATAAGACGATGAATTCACCTCAAGTATTGATTGAGAAAATAAAAACATAATTCATTGATTGTCATATAGTACTTTATCTGAACCTATGGTTTTACAAATTTCTAAGGGACATCCAGACGTATCTCAAGGTACACCAGTCAACCCTGTCATGCCATTTGGGGACCAATTGTTTAGAGTGGGAGAGGGTACATCTGTGATCACAACCAATGACACCGACAAACCTCCGCATTCATGCACAGAGTTACATGGATTTCTTATTTGACAGATATGATTATCTGCAAAACCCTTTTGAGGCGTCTGTTGTCCTTACTGCTCAAGTTTTGGTAGATGAACTTGCTGACAAAACTTCCCTTAATTCAAAGTGTAAGATATGAGCATGACATGTATTTACCCATGCAGTGAAAACAACAGGTCAACATAATGACAGCAGGAAAACACAACAGTGTTTCTTAATGTTTTCTTAATCTGGACATAACATCTAAGCTGTGGGTGTGAAAGGATCCTGGATATGTACCAGAAAACTGAAAAGAACAAGCACTTTAAAGCTGTCTATTGTCTTTAAGACTGACTTCACAGTGGAAGATTTTAAGTTGGACTTTGGACCTGATTTCCTCCTCAAACCACAGATTTGATGCTTTTCTTAAAGTAATAGGTGTAAACATAACTATAACATGTTCAGTCAGGATTCCATCCTATATTCTCTGCCCTTTTGTGTTTCTCAAAAAAGAACATATCAGGACAACCAGCCGTCAAAGTCATTTGTTCTCTGTTTTTACATTCTCTCTGAAGTCACACGTGATCATTCAAGTCTTTTTGACGTGCTGTGTCAGTGGAAACTCTTCTTTATTATTTCTACCGATGGCAGGTGTTTGGTCTTGCAGCCTGGTCGTATCATCTAGTGTTAAGTTAAAAACCGACCTGTTGATACTGTTTTTGTCTGTGGTCACCAAGGTTAAAAAAAAAATCTAATAAGATTGAAAAAAGAATCTTGAATCAGTAGCCAGGCCCAGTCAGTGAATCTCTAATTTTTATTATAAAACTAAGATCAGGATCATAAGGTACTTTTCTTTGCCTAAATTTGGTTCATGAATCAAGAAACTGGAATCACATCACATGGTCAAAATAGACCAAAAATGTTTAAGATAAAATTAACAAAGATCAGGATTGCTAATAAAGCTGCATTTATTTGGGATTAACTCTAAAAATTTAGTGATAAGAGAGAATTAGAAAATGTGATTTTCAGACATCCCTAGGAGACATGAATGGAAATAGCTGAAAACAAACATAATTGAGCTTTAAAAATAGTTGAAATAGAAGATGCAAAAAAAATGGTTGAATGAATAAGGAATTTGTGTATTCATGTGTGAGAGACAGAAGGTTAGAAAGTGAGAGAAGGAAAAAGAAGGAATGAAAAGCAGAGAGGTGTATTAGCCCCAAATAGAAACCGGAAAGATCTGCGACACGTGTCTCGGTCATCCGGCTGAGCATCACAGCACATGACTGCCCCAGGGCTGCTGCACTCAGCCCTGTCATGGCTCAACGGACTCACACACACTCAGGTTTAAACTCACATCGACACACATGGACGCAGCAGGAGAAGTGACAGGAGAACGAGAGGGTGAAAGAGCAAAGAGCAGAGGGGGGAGAGAGTGAGAGGTTGTAGGACAGAGGAAACAAGGATGGAAGTGTGGAGAAATGTCAAGTACAGAAAGGAAATAAGATGAAGACGAAGAGGAGGGTGAGGGGGTGAGGCACAGAGCAGGAGAAGCACAGAGGAGTGTTTCCTTCTTAGTACAGTTGAGTCCGTGACTCTCCTGATAAATTAAAGCTCAGATTGATTTATTACTCAGTGACTGCAGGAACAGCATGTTGCTTTAAAAATGAATAAGCAGCAGATTTGTAATGTGAAGCTTCAGCAGGGTTGTTTAGTCTCATAGGGGCTGCTCCTGTGTGATGATTATTTGGCTTTATTATATTTTTAGTCCTGTGTGTTTGATGTTTTTAAAAACTCAAAGAGATTGAGCATAGAACTTAGAGTATAGAAAATAAATTAAAAGAAAGTTGTATTTTTTTTAAGTATTTGGGTAATATGGCATAAAGGGTCAGATTTGTCTGACTGTTTTCAAGCAGGAATCTCTGGTGTTCAAAAATCACACCCCTTTACACAAGAACGTTTTCACCAGAAATGGAAAGGTTTTTCCTTTGTGTTTTCAAAAATGATCTGCATCCACATGGAGACGCAAGAAAGACTGAAAATGCTGTAGCATGCATGCCAGGCCAGTAGATGGTGATGCAGGTTTGTCGGGAAACAGCGATGTTACAACACATGTACGAAAAAGACAAACTTTTCACAACAAACAACAATGGCAAGTTGGACGCACAAAGACGCAGGAGTTTCTTGTCAGAGCAACAAATCTATCTGGATAGTTTTGTCTGAATAAACCGAGCACGGTAAACAGCACACATGTTGCTCTGTAGACGGTCAAAGCTGCTGTTGTTCCTGGTGTACGCGCGCGCAGCATTCATGTAAAAGAGTACTGCACATGCGGTGGCGTCAACGTTTCACCCTGAAATGCTAAATCCTGTCTACATGGAGTAAGACAACAATAAGTTTTCAAAATTCTCCACCCTGGACCCTGGTTTCTGCTTGGTCCAAAATCCTAGAAGTCCTTTCAACACACTTTTCAAAATGACCATTTTTATAGCATATATAAACATGTTTTTAGCCTTTATGAAAAACATTCTTTTTTTAACTTAGTTTTAACAAGTGTCCAATGGTCCTTGATGTCTCCAGAGCATATTGTATTTTCTTAATATTCATATAATGGATTTCGGTTTGTCTTTGAACACCTTCTTTAAGCTGCAGTTCTACTTAGATAGTCCAGTCTAGTTAAGTGCATCTTGGTAAGTGTTTCCCATGTGAAGAAAGGAGGAAGGGTACCCAAATAACTGACCTGTGTCATCCCACTTTTTTACAAAACTAAGCTGCTACACAATGTCATACACAGTCTTTACTTCTATTTTGGGTTATAGACACTTAGAGCACTTTGAAAGCTTGTAAATACTTATGAACACAGTCTCCTACAAGCCTGTTTTATGATCGTGTGTGTTTGTATGACAAAGATCATACTACATATTAAAAACTGTAGTATTTCTGTAACTTTCCATGTTTCTTTGGTTCAGTTTTTGGCTGAAGCACTGCTGAATGTTTACTGCATCAACAGAACATTGTGTGACTTTGTTGTCTATGCTTCAACCACTTTACTCCTCATAGATTTTTTTTATTAGCTCTGCAGACAGTAAAGGACTGATAATCCCCCAAGTCAGGAGCCTCAGGTGGATGCTGGTGCTGAAAGCCAGAGTGCAGTGCTGGCACACAGACAGATCTTGGAGTGTTGATCGACTCTCAGTTGGGGGACGTTTGTCTAGTGATTGAGGATAACGGCACGTTTAAAGCTTGAAATACATATCGTCCTCAGGCATCACTATGCTTTGGATGGTGGCATGATCATTATTTTTTAAAATCTTGAAAGTGAAAATCAGAAAATTGAAATCAGATCTATTGTAAAGGCTATAAATATTGATGAGTCACATGCTCACACTGTTCCTCACTGCACTGTGTTGTTTGACCACTTATTTTTCTGTGGACGACAATTGGAGGGAAAACCCTGACAGGACCACTACTGTTACTTACATCCAAGTGAACAAGCTAGCAGTCATTTTCTCCTCATTAAATGTTGCAGTGCTGCAGCTCCCCTCATTACTTCCACTTTTTAAACAGGAGAATAATGTGTGAAAACCATTGGCAGTGCTGTTTCTGCATCAGTAGCTTGTTTGTACAAAGGGATAAACAAATAATACAAAGGGGCACAGTCACTGAAAAATAATACTTATGTTCTTTTTAAGGTCAGGAGGTTAAAAGGGAACATTAGATCTGTTTTTATAAAGCCAAGTCTATCTTAAAGAAAGAGATTTCAGCTGGTTATGAAACAGACTGAAATTAATGCGGATGCATGATTATAATCTATGAATGAGACCATCAGCATTATTTATTTGTTTTGTTTTGACCATTGAACCCTCAGAGCGTTTTTGATCCTTTAAGTCCTGTTTTCTGTGAATATTTTGGCTGTGATCATTTCTTAGCCTTCATGTTGAGTAGAGATAGTTGAATTTCGAGCACAGGGGTTCCCATTATTCAGCCCATGACCCCTTATTATAAATGCCAAAGACAGGGTATCCTCTCTATACATGAAGTTCAATTGAGGGTCCAATAAACTAACATTTTAAGGATTTTTTTTTAACTAACTCTGCTGGTGTTTTTCCATTTGTCTGCTAGCAAGGTAACTTGAAGACATGTGAACAAATTCTCATCACATTTTCGAGGAATGTTGGTCGTGGCACAAGGTAGAAGTGACTGAATTTGAGTAGTGATCAAATCTGAATTCAGCAGGTTTTTCAATGATTTGTGAACATTGTGAGATAGAGCAGTTTTCAACATTTTTGTTCTAAATCTCCGATGATGACATTTTTTTCAGTAACCAGCAGAGAACGAATTGCGTGTTGGTGGTTATCCGAATCTGGATTTGGATCCTGGATTTTTTTGAATGATTTGTTAACAGTGTGATATCAGTTTCATGAAATGTGGTCCACATTTTTGTTTTTGAAATGCCTTGGCAGAGGTGTTAGCTCTTGGAGGACTTCTAGATATCCATCAATCCAAGTGAGAATGATTTTATGTGAAATGTAACTCTCTTAATGCATTTTTTTCAATTATAGGTAAAATATGCCCTTTGAAATAATGCTGACAGTTTTATTGGGTTTCATGGAAGTTATTTCACAACCCCCTGATGGTGCCTTGTGACCCCTTAGGGATGTCCTACACCCACTTCAGGAGCCACTGTATCAATAAATGTTTATAACAGCAACTTTCGAAACTGTGATTATAACAGTGAACCAAGTTGCCTCCGTTTTGACCAAATTAGGCAGGCTGACCCCCTGTTAAAATACTTGATTTTATTTTCCGTAAAATAAAGCGTAGCAGAGGTGATTATCAGGTTTATTTCCCATGCCATATAAATGGCCAGAGTCATGCCTGTATCTGCAAGCATGCTCATGCACAAGCCTGGGATACAGGATCCTATGACCTCTACATCAGTTCATTGCTCTTGTCCGATAAACACTAAAAACAGAAACATGCAGTTTGGTATTTAGCAGTACATTTATACAAGGTATAACAGACCTACATACAGTACATGCAGAGTACAACAGAGGACATACAAGGTAATTAATTTAGTCAAGTCAAGTTCTTTGATGAAAATTTCTAGACAAAGGAGTAATTGTTCAAAAGGATAATTTAACCAGGAGAATGCATATTTTGCTCAAAGCATGAATACTTGAACTTTTTTTAAAATTAAATATAACATTACAGAATAAAAGGAAATAAATATCATGCACCAATATAACAGTTGTGGGTCAATGCTGTCTGATGGAGAGCTGGGATAAAATGATCAAATGATGCATAATATGAACACCCATCAGTGGATGGGCTCTCCTTCCTGCCATTGTTGCACTGTGACTCAGAAATACACAACCGGAATAGAGGAGTAACTTTATTTAGCTTGAAGCAGTTTGTAAATATTCTCTGCCATAAAGTAAAGATAAAGCTGCACTTAGGCTTTCTTCTGACCCGAGCAATGTGTTACCATATTCTGCACAGATATAAGAGGCTCATCTACAGAAAGGAGCCAGCAATGCTACTATTACCCACACTATGCTTAATATTGTGGTTAGCTAGCTTTCTGTCATGATATTTGGCCAAATTCAGCCCACAATTCATTGAACTACAGCAAATCAAACTCTGATCTGCTTAGCAGTGAACCAAGACCCCCTGTTTTCATGCAGACTTGAGTTGAGTTCACAGAAGTTCCTGTGAGCTTTCACTCTTCCCCTGATGAACTGAACTTTGCAAAAAAAAGTGGACCAGAGATTGTTTGTGTTGTTCCAAACATGTTAGGTGTGACAGTGCCTTAAATTGGCCTCAGATGTGTTTATGTGATTGTTAGTAACCAGTCTGGCGTGTTGGCTACAGCCCCCTTATAATAAATGGATCCTAATAAATGTACAAAGTTTGATTTGTTTGCACAGCTTTCACAGCTCTCAAGGTGCTTTAAAGATGAAAAAGTTCAAGAAACTGGCGCATACTGCATCTCCTGGTGACCCTGATGAAGGGCATCAGTCTAATAAAGATGTTCTCTAAACCTTAAGTGTTGCTGAAGCTTTTGCTCTGATTTCTTTATAAAATCTGATCTGGATCTTTTGAGCTCAAGGATGTTGGCCGTGTTTTTCAGGCTATCAAGCTTTTAATTTTCCTTCCTACATGCACTTCTTACAGTTAAATCGCAAGCTTAAATGTTTTTCCTTTAAGCTCTCTCTGGTTCTCAGCATCCTTACGAATATTTCTAAACTTTCTTTAAAAGTCGAAAATTCAGCTTCTCAAAGCTCAATGTGTGGTTAGACCATTAGAAACTGTATCAGTGGGAGGACAGGACACAAACAACATCTCATTTACATTCTGTACATTCAGAGAGACACTTCATCTCCTATTAAAGTCTTTCAATTTATCTCCAACAAACACGTCTACAGTGCTGCGGGCCTCACGAAAAGCAATTAAGAAGTTTCCCAGAACCACAGAGGAGGCGAGGTCCTCACTGGAGCTGTTATGCGATGCTGTACTGAGGAACAATGACAGATGGAAACCACAGTCAGGGTGTGTTTGTGTGTCTTTGTGTGTGTGTTTTTTCTCTCCATTTTTAGCTCTGATGAGGAGAGAAAGACTTTATGTGTCTCTGCTTAACAGATCAGCAAGACCATAGATTGTTTCAGATGAGTCAAGGTGGTAAAAATCTCAAAATACATAAACTGAGTTTATTTACAAATATTTGACTTTAGAAATCATTCTCTTCATCTATGGATGTTTTATTATTGCCATTATTCTATATCCTGGCCTTATGTTGTGGCAGTTCTATAGGTCTGAAATAGGGATGCACATTGGATTTTGTTCAATATCAGTATCAGCTGATATCCCTTTATACAAACATCTCTATCCGCAAATGAATGTGGGATAAAAACACATCAGCTTCAGATGTTTTTCCACTGTCATACTAATTTGATGCCGACATCTTGCACACCTAACTGCTGATTCAGAGAATATTTTTATTAATGGGCAATAAGTATGACCTCTTGGACAAACGTTAACTTGTTGTAATGATCAAACAGAAGAGAATGTTTGCATTGTGGGAGATTTCAGACCAAAGAAGAATCCTAAATTATTATTTCAATCATAGGTCTTGGCATCGGCCCTTTATTTCACCCGCCATAAAGCACCCCATCTGATCTTTAATTCAGACGGCTAGTGAAGAATTGGGTGATAAGAATTAGTTGTTGAGTTTGATAACTGGTTGTAAGTGATACATATATGATCATGTTTATTATGTTACACTTTTTTCTATAGATAATAATACATTGTTCTTGTCAAGGTCTTGATTTGGGATTTAAAGAAATGTGAGACATGAACTTTATTATCTAAATTTTATGATTTGTTATTTTTGACTACCTGCTTTGAAATACACTCTTAATGCCACAGTGTTTGAACTCTCAGGAGTTTCAGTTTTGATGTTTTCTCTGCAAAGAAGGGTGCAGGCCAGGGATGATGTAACCAAGATGTTAGCATAGCACTGGTTCTCTCAACTAAATGTCTGTGATTTTTCATTGTGTTTTTGGGTCATTGTTGATTATGAAGTCTGTGCCATACAAAAATTGATGACACTCACACATTTTGTTGATCATGAAAAAACAAAAGCCTGTCAAACGTTGTGTGTTTTTAGCTGCGGGGCTGGTCGTGACATTCAGCCTACATTGTTGCACTTTGAACTGGATTTGCTCAGACCAGGCACTGAGGGATTACACTTCATACTTAGGTGCAGAACGACAGTGTTTTGTGCTATAGAATAAAAATAACATTATAATTAGGCTGGACCAGATGACTTTATCGACCGAAGCAAAGTGTAGCTTGATAGGGTGGTGTGGGATGCAGTGCTTTAAAGGCCAGCCCAGAAGTTAGCATTGTGCTATTCCTTCATTTAAGTACCTATGGGATTTTTCAATGTAACCTCAGTGGCAAACAAAATTTTATGAATCTGAATATATTTTATTTATGATGAAAACCCTTCCAAACAAATTAAACTTTTACAATTTTTAAACTTTAAAAATTGTCATCATCAGCATAGAGCTTCAGTCGTCCACTAAGCTATTTCTCTGGTCAAGTGTGTCTCAGCTGCAAACGTCCTTTCTTATTTGTCTTCTCTCATCTCTCACTTCTCTATTGCCTCAGTTTTATCAGCATTATGTCCCCAGTCCTCTACTTGACAACACCTGATAAGCCTTCAGGAGTTACTGCCTCACCCATTCATCTTTTCACCCACACACTGCCAGTTAAATCCTATCGAGCTTAACCAGATTAATTGAGAAATCACTAATCCATTTGTCAGAGTGATGTAGGATTGGAAACACACAAACTGGAACATTTATCTTGACTTAAAGGGTTCTCTGTGCTCCTCAGCTCTAAAGTCGCTTGTTGTAGCCTCTCAGGTTGGCCCTTCATGTTCTTGAAAGTAAAAATCCACTACACTACGGTGTTCATTTTTTAGTGTTTTGTAAGAGCTGTATTGCTAAAAGAATACGGAGAAAGGTCGAAACATCTGATTAAAGTGTACAATGTGTGGTTTTGTTTTATACATGTGTTTTTGTGAGTGTGGGTGTAAGATTTTAATGACAATGCAGTGATCTATAGTAACTTGCAGTAGGGGTTTTTTATCTTCATTAACCCCGACCAAAGCTACTCCTACCTCTCTCCGGTTCAACGGGCTGAAATAATTGAACTGTTTCAAAACTGTGAGACAGCTCTTCTGTTGTTTCTCCTTACCCTGCTCTCCTTCTCACTGTTAATAACTCCCTCATTTGCCTCTTGTCGTCTTTGCCCTCTACTCTCTCTCACTTTCTCTGCTGGAGACTTCAAAACCTTGAAATGAGGCACTGAAGGGAAACATAATCATCTGTTGGCTCACTTAATTAGCAACACTGTGGCTGTGGAAAACAGAGAGAGCTTAAATAGATGTGGGTCTAAAGTTGCACTGAAGGTTTCCTCCAATGTTGGAGTTACATTATATTGACCTACAGCAAACATTTATGCTGGAAGCAGATGTTGCACTCAGCTACAATAACTTAACCTGGCACACCAGATGAGCCGCTCAATATATTTCACAAGTCAATTTCTGAAAGAGCACTTTGAAAGTGTTTGGGGAGGGCCAAATAAAGTTTTGCTTAATAAAGAAATGTGGTCCAGGTCTGATAAACTGCCACTGAACCTGTTGGCATCTATGCTTATCTCTGTACAAGTCTCTCTGTCTTGTTCTTAGCTCCTAATTCTTCCTGCTCTAAAGGACTCTGATTCGACCATACCGCTTTGGGCTGCTTACAATGGCTGTAGATTGGAAGATGTCAAGATGAATCTTCATGATTACTGACATTGGATCAGGCAGGTACAGCTGCTGTGCAAGGTTAACTCTTAACTATAAATTAATGAAAGACTGCCCATAAATTGGAGATAAAGGGGAAAGGCCTCAACAGAGGGCTCATAAAAGCTAAAAATATTGTCCATTCTAAATTTGAGCAGCAACCAAACCTCAATTTAGACCCAGTACTGACATTTTCAATCATAGAAATGAAGCAGTAGAATGAAACCTGTTTTCCCTTAAATGTCAGAAAGAGGAAGGATGGAGATCGACAGGCAGAAATGCGTTTCCTTCACAGGGTGGCCAGGCTCTCCCTTAGAGATGGAGTGAGAAGAGACCCTGGCCACTGTGCCTCCGCATTGAGAGGAGCCAGCTGAGGTGGCTCGGACATCTGGTTAGGATGCCTCCTGGTCCCTCCTTGAGGTTTTCCGGGTATGTTCCACTGGTAGGTGGCCCCAGGGAACACCAAGGAAGGGACTATGTTTCTCAGTTGGCCTGGGAACACCTCTGGATCCCACAGGAAGAGCTGGACAAAGTGGCCGGGTGAAGATGGATGGATGGATGGTCTGATATCTTCAGGAATATAATTTTTTGCAAGGTCAGTTGGACTTGTCCGTGTTGGACCATGTGCTGCCAATTGAGGACCAGAACATAAATGGCAACAAAACATGTGGTAATAAAAGGGGAAACCAGTGAGACGATAGGACTCCAACTCTAAGCTGTTTGAGTCCAGGACAAGCAAGTTAATGATAGAGTTAGGCATAGGGCATCTGATACCGTACATGGGTCTACATAACTGATCACATCTGTAGAGGGCCAGTACTGGATTTTCAGGGGCCAAGCCACTGCTTTGTGTGGCCCTAAATCTTTGCACCCCTAGTTTCATATGTAAAAGAAATCTGACTTATAGAAGAAATCTTAGGTAGCACAAATAATAGGATATAAAACAGGCACACCAGTTTATGAGACAGTTTGTCTCGAGGGTCTCCCGGGCCAGATATAAAGCGAAGGAGAGTTACCTTTGGTTCAATCAGACTTGTGCTATTCTATTGTGCATTTGAGCTACTTTCTTTTTTTTCTCCTGCATGTTCTGTCCTACATCACAGTTTATTTTAGTCTGTTCTTGAACAAATAAAAATTCCTCATAAAAGCTTCAAAGGTACAACCTATACATTCTGGAAGTTTATTGCATTAGATACATAAGTTCATGCCTCTCTGTAAGAAGCTTTTCAATCAGCAGCTGAATCAACTGCATGTTATAGTATCAAATATAAGAGGTTGACCTGGCAACATCCTGCTAACAGTGTGTATGACACCTATTCTGCAACAATGATTTCAGACTTTCAAAGTAAGTTCAAGTTCATGAAAATAAATACTTTTTCTAAAGGTTCAGCATATTACATCATGAAAGGCTGTTTTATCGTATACTTAAGCCCAAGCAGTAAAGCCATGATACTGGCAATAGAATGAAATTGCATATTTTTACACTCCCAATATGTTTCCAGATCTCAAGAAACAAACTTGGATGAGTTTGAAGCCAAAAAATGGAGTTGCAATCAAAGATAAGCTCTAAACAACTTTAGAGGCATATAATTGTAAGATTTTTGGTGAAAGGATTAGAAACAATCAACAAAAACATGAGTTCTGTAGAAGAAATCCCCTCTCTCTTCTCCATTCAACTGTATGATAAACTGCGGCACACTCTGAACTGATTAAGCATCCTCTGCAGACATAAAAAGAGGGGAATCATTTCACGGTGACACATTCTCATACAGATTATGGATTCTCTTTAAAATTTATTTTCCACCATTTTAGGCTGGATTATCTCACCATCATGAGATGTGTGAGATATCTGGGGACCGCAGGAATAATCCATCAGCACATTTTATCTTGGTGCACCCACAGGACAGACTGCTTAGCCATGCAAATTGCATCTGGGAGGCGCATTAAAGACACTACCTGAGCTGCAAGATTTATTTGTGTGCAGCAGTGATTACTGTGCAGCAGCACTAATGATGGTCCAGAGTGTGTTCTGTTTCAGGTTTAATGTGTTTTGATACAGGAGTGGTCTCATCGTTATCCTCGGGGACAGCTCTCCTGATAATCAGTTTAACTCTGATATTAGAGCCCTTGGATTACTGATATATGAGCCCTTTGCTGCTAATGTTAACCTCACAGGCTTCATGAAGCACCAACAATTATCGATTTCAAAAAGAGATGCAGCCATATTTAATAGTGTAATACAAATGAATATTACAGTGTTTGTAACATAATGATGTCTCACACTGCTTGATTCAAATATGGTCAATGATAATACAGAAAGGATTTATAAATCTCTAATGAAAACCAGAAAAAACAGTGCTTTGCAAAACATGTAATCTCAGGAATATCATACACTTAATACAAATACAAAACATACGAGCAACTTAAAAATGGCTCACCAGTTGTTAGTAAATGATATGGATAATAAATAAAGTACTTTGAATATAACCTTGTTTAAAACATAAAATCCTTTTCATAACAGAAATTGTCTCAAAAATTGGTCAAAATAAAAAAAAATGATGTACTTACAGTAGTTGTAAGTCTGAAAGCAGTTTGTTCCACTGTCAAAATAACTGTCAGGGGTGTAAAAGTGAGGTTTAAAGAATAGACTCTTTATCAATAGAGCGACAACAGGAAGCAATACAAAGCAAAACAAGAGGCTAACATTAATAACAGGCAACTAGAAATGCTGTCTTGTTAAGTTGGTTGGTGCCAGAGAAAATAGGTAATATATGGTTCACCTGCAACTCTTCACCAGTGTTTCCTTTTTTTTGTAAAGAAATATTACAGACTCTTTTGATAAAAATGGTGTGCATAGAAAAAAATTCCAGTGGGGTCTTAAAAATGAAAACAACTAAAAGCAGTGTTTGGGATGTTGATGGCTCAGTTTAGTGAGTAGCTGTACCATCAGCTTTAAGTTAGAAGGTTTAAGCCCAGCTCTGGCTGCTGCATGTTGATGTGTAACAGACACTTAACCCCAAATTGCTCCCAGTGCCACGTCAGCACTGTGTAAATATGCGGGTATGAAAGAGTGTGGATGTGTTCTCTGTTACTGATGGCTAACTTACATAGACATTTCAGTCATCAGAGAGTGAATGGGTTTGAATGGGTAGGTGTAACCTGCAGTGTGAAAACACAAGTTTAAGTCTATTTACCATTAACTAGTTTTTTTATTTGATGTCAAAGTATGCTAGAACAGGGGCTTGAATCTTCTACACTTTGTGGGTTGTTACAGGCCTGCAGGATACTGGGCCCTTTTTATTGAATCCCTGGTCACCCTTGTAAATGACATCCTGATCTCAGTGGGATTTGCCTAGATCTATAAAGGTTAAATAAATAAATAAAATAAAAATACTCCAGTGACGGGCGTGCATGTGATCTATCGTATTGGTGTTAGCCTCCTGTAGTAACTGAAGCAGTTCAACGGGTCCCTCCATGTTCTTAACATGACCATAAATAAAGAAGGAGCATCTGCATTTTCATAAGGCTATATTTCATTGAAGAATATATGAATAAGATATGATTTTGTTGATTTATTAAGAGAGGTTTGTATGTAAGACAGGGAAATAAATTGGTAATCGTGGCTCAACTTGAAAACAGACCTTGTTTTTGCTGCCTTCCACAGGTTCCTTAGACCCCTCTGGTTCTGTGAGATGGTCACATTTTAAATCCTTCGTTGTTGCTCCTGGAAAACGGTCATTGAGGAATCGATTGGAAAGTGAACAGGCTAGTTAACGGCCGGGCTTACGGCCAATATCCAGGAATAACACAGGATTGATGGCGGTCTCTGCAGCAGAGCAGTAAATCACCCAAAGCTTTTATCACTGTAATCTATTCCTGTTGGTATGAGTTACTCTGAAGAAAATCGATAACATATAGTTTAGAGTTTGGGCTGAGGCTGTGATTCTAAGTGATAGACAGAGGGAGATCAAAATATGACAACGGGATGACATGGGTAATAACCTCAAATCAAAAATATAGAGACCCAGTGGGCTCTGCTTTAGTACAGATGCAAGCCTGTTTTTGTTTTTCCTTCTATTCATGGTAGTCAATTTTCTTTACATTTGATTTGGTCAATGAGCTCTGTTGTTTCAAAGTAACATTGCTGCAAACTATGTTGACATGGAGAATACAAACAGATTGGATGGCATAACTTGATGATGGCAAAAACAAACTGCACTGGCTTTTTACTGAATGCACATCCACTTTATACAATATAGCACTTTAAGATCTATATGTGCATTGAGCTGGCAGATGAAGGCTTTTATACCACAGAAAACGGGATATTCTCTGAGGTGTCCTGCAGGGCACTGAAGTATAGGTGTGCGCAATACGGAGTGCAAAATTGACTGTTTCATCATTTAAAATGAGTACTTGGCGTGTAACTGCACAGACAGCATTAAATAGCACATCAAAAATTTCCCAGAGAAGGACTTTATTACCATCGTCTGAGTTAAAACCCCTTGAAAAAGCCCACAAAATTGGTGATTAATTTTCCAATTTGAAAGTGATGACTCTTTGCAGAAGAGCTGACTTTACATCAGTATTTATCATATACTGCTTGAATCTCAGCTTCTCATTACTCATATTAAACTAAAGACGTGAAGAGACGTACAGCTATGATGTAACTTATAAAGGAGGTGCTGATTCTGTGCTGCCTGCTCACGTTTGATTATGTAATGTAGTTATGTGGTTGTGTGACTTTATTAATTAAAGCAAATATGCTCAAAAATGTCTTCACAAGCTAAATGGAGAAGAGCTTTATTGTGCTCTGTTTCAGCTCCCAAATTAATTAAACTGCCCCGTTTGAAGGGATGCACTTTCTAACACCAAGTGAGACTTTTTTAATGAAATTTGCATTCTGCATCCTTTAAAATTGATATGGTTGAGTGTAGACTAATGAATCCACTGTTCTAACACCAGTTAATTCCCTGTTGCCATGGAGACGATGTTTGTCCATGCAGCACATATGTTTTGTCATTATCTTAGCTTGTTGTTGTATCTAGTAAACCAGATACATCATGTATTATTTGAGTCAAGTTGAGCACAAATGTGTTAAAAGTAGATCTTTAATTTAAAGTTTCCTTCAGGTTATGCTACTTTTTTTAATGGGGTTGAGTGTACTTGTGCAGTGGGGCAGCAGACTCTCATTACACAATGAGCCCTCTGAGGCAAAACCAGCTGGACTCTCCACCATGCCCATGAGGAGTCTGTCTGCTGTTTCTAAACATGGAGCTGATGACACTGGACCCGAGGCCTGGACCGGCTACACTCACTAATATTGTCTGGATCTGAAAATGCACTGTGCTCATTTTCTCCATGTTCAGCCTCTGCTTTGTCTGCATTATTGATAAATTATGAAGAATACAAATATTTCATACAAATCAAGGGTAATGTTATGCCTGCTAATGACCTACTCATTAGTGCAGTCATCTTATGCAGCCATGCAGACTGTGGTGGCATCCCAGCATCTGACTGTGACTGTGACTGCAGCATGGATAGCTTGATCTAAAATGTTACAGCACATAGCTTCTGATAACAAAACAGCCTTTACTTTTGTTTTTTGTTGTATAGATAAGTCATAGTTTACAATAATCATCTTATTTTATTAGAAATAAGGTGAAAAAATGATAATAATAATAGAAATGATGACATCGGACGATCATTTCCTTTTGCATTTTGTGCTGTGCTCTTTAAATAACTTGTGAAAATGCTTTGTCTATCTTTTGTGCAGCAGCTTTAATAGGATCTTTAACTTTGTATCTTGAAAGTGGTCTTGGTTTAGCATTAGTATTTTTAATTTCAATGACTGCTGGAGTGTGTTCACAATCACTGATGTTTAACAGTTTTCACCTGCTGGGTACTCTTGATCCATCTCTGCTCTCTGTTTAAACTCCCAGTGCTTTATGACCTGCTTCCCCATTTGGGCCAGGTCTGTTGTCGATGGTTGACCGGTCTGCTTTCTGGTACTTGGTCAGTTCAGTGCTGTCCAGCGGCATTTTAATGGATCTACTATCTGTCTACATTCTGTGCTCTGTGTAGGTCTCACCATCCCGAGCCCGTAAGCAACTAACATAACAATGGCAGGACGTCACAGTGGTAGGTCTCTCTAAAGGAAAGGGAATCTGATTTGTTCACTTGAGGCTTGTTATACCCATGTCTGATGATGTGCAGAGATGATTCTACAGTACTACCTGTATGTTTTAGCTTGTAGAAGCTCCCTATGTTAAGTTTGTCAGGAGTGTTAGAGCAGCTGAGAACTCCAGTTTTGGCATTATTCTGAACCTTGATGTCAATAATAAAGTTACTCATAAAGGAATGTGAAAAGATGAAATATGTTCACTCTTCTGGTCAGCTTTCTTTCAAATCTGCAAATATGGTGTAAAGATGACCGAGTAACTTCACACCCTTGCATGAGTCATGAGCTGCCTGTAGTACCTTAAAGCTGCATCTGTTCCTGTTTGCTAGTTTGTTTGTGGGCTTTTTTTTATCTTGTTTTATCTTTCTGGCACCAGGTAACAGTATTCAAAAACAAGCTGAACTGTGAGCACTGTGATTACTGGTGGAAAACAAAAGAATAAAGTGAAAGACAACAAGGCTCTGAGGAGCTGAATGGGACCATGGAGAGTCTTGCTTGTTGTTTTGTGATGAAAAGAAACACCTTCAGTACACAGTCATTTGAGTAAGTGTCCTTGTGAATATTTCAACATCAGGGATTTCCCCCTATGGTTGATGGTTGGTTGAGTCTTGTAATAGAAAAACAACAGGATAGAGGCATTAATTCTTCTTTGCAGCTCTTTAATGGCTGTCATGCTTCATAAGCCTCACAACAAATCTACCTTGTTACTCATCACACATCAGCAGGCTCGCCTACGGATAAAGGTGGGCTTCTGATGATATAAGGACAATGAACCCAGCTTCAAAACTATTTGGTTTTCAAAACAAACATGTTGGATCAGTTGGTACTGACCCCCAGGCAAACACTCACATCTATGTTGAAGTTTAATCAGTATTTGGAGCTGACTGGAATAGCTAGCAATAAATTATTAGGGTCTAATTACTTTGTATTGACTACCTTCTTGGAAATTGTTTCTTTCAAAAGATTTAGTGCTAACATTTAAAATTGGATTTTGCTAACCATTATAGCACCTTGATCCATGAATGTGGCTGGATCCCAGAGAGCAAAAGACTTGTTCGTTTTTTGCCTTTTGATTGGCAGTAAGAAGTTTTGGGACAACTCACAGTTTTGTTACGTTCAAATTTTTGTGCAAATTTGCTGAACTGTCAATCAGCGGACACCGTTTCCTGCTGTCATTGTTATGCTGAGTTGTTGATGATTTTCAATGATTTGTTCACTTTTCATGCGGTGTTCCCTGTACTCCTCAGGTAATGTGCAAAAAAAGATTGGCTGCTTTTTGCTGAATTTGACCTAAAATTTCAGGTTCATTTATTGCTGTGGTTTTATGCTACTGTACCCTCTCGTTATAAAATACATTTTTTTTGCTCTTATTATACATATTATACTTGAGTACAAGCAAAGATACTTTAAATACTTTGTCTCACCAACATCTGATAGAAGAGCAGAAATATGCTTTCTCTGCGAAACATTACCGCCAAACTTGCATAACTTTTATGAAACTGAATGTTAAACTGCTCTAACCGAATAATTTGGGTGTTTGTTTTATACCTTTGTGTAATGATCATGTCATTCCAACTATTACAGTACCACTCACACGCAAACACAGGATGCTGCCATCTTGTGAGCAAGGGAACCAAAACTAGCTGCGCTGTGATTGGACGAAGACATCTGCTTGTTGGTAGCTGCTCTCTGATTTAGGTAATTTTTGAACTGTCTGAGAGGGCAAGGTTTGGGCAAAATGTGGGTGCCTGTTATATTTGAATACAGAAATTTTCATTAAAAAGGAGCATGAAAAAATGGGGTACGTGTTCTAATTGAGGATAATCATTTTCTGACGCCTTGGCAAAAACACATGCACTTCTATCAGCAGCTAGCAGTGACTTTAAGACGTCACTTATTGTAAACTTAAAGCTGTTGTGCATGAAAACCTGACCTGTAATTTATACCACTCAGTGTGACTGTGGACCATGTGGTTTCATCCCCTACACCTGCATCTGCCAAACAGTCAAATAATCTGGTTCCTGCATTAATCGAAGCAGACTGAAAGGACCGTCTGTCTAATAAATCATTTATCTGATGTGTCCTCTGCCTTGTCACCCGGCTGGTTGTGACATCCTCAAACTTTTCTCTTTTTCACTCTCCTCATTATGAAAGTGCCAAAAGGTGGATCAGCAGTCCTGTGTCCTCTCCCTGTTTGACTCTGTCTGTCTCTCTCCCAAATTAAACCCCATGCTTCGAGCGTTGTCATAAAAAAGCAGGCAGTGTGGGCGAAAAACACACCAGCACACACACGAGAGCACACACACTTAAAACACAGCAGAACAATAAGTGAAGTGATGACGGCTCTGTAAACATTTCATCAGAGTGAATGGAAAGTGATAAGGAGTGGGGAGATGTTGTAGGTGTTTACTCATTTATTAGTATGGGTTCATATCTGAGAAGTGGAGGGTGGGCTCTTTCATACTACTGTTATAAGGCTCTTCTTGTATTTTTGATCATGAGAAGTTGTCATGGTGCTGAAAACTGATGCAGCTCAGAACACAGAGAGGCTTGTCAAATATTCACCTTATTAAATTATCAGTGGATCTCAAGCATTTTTCCAGCTTAGAGATCACACTAGTGACCAGTGACTAGCTCACACCTTAGGGGTTAAACAGATCAACAGAAGGCTGTCAGTGGGGTGGTACAGATTGGTTAATTTGGTACCTTACTCTTACTCTTTTGACTGTGGAAACACAAATGATAGCTGTAATAAAGTGACCTCTTGGCTGGCAGTAATGTGTGAATGTGATACCCTGTTACATCCGCGAATATGTCTTGGACATTGACAGCGACCAGATGTTGTAGATTTCAAATTAAAGCTCAGATCTCAGGAGGCTAATTATTCTTCAATTAAAATATATCTGACTATGTTGGCCAGTGCTGTTATTGGTAAAATACTGAGTCATATGTTGTCAGGGTGTAATATAACCGTGGAGTTTTGGTCAGGCTGCAGTTTTATTATTTAATGACAGCAAGAGTACAAAAACAGGCATTTAAAGAGCAGGAGTGTCCTCTCTGCCCATCTCCTTCTGAAAATGAGGCACAGCTCTTCTTGACTCCACTTTAGTGTGCCCGAAAGCGCCTGGAGAATACAATCATCCAATTAAGAAACTTTTGATAAGAAACCAGTGCAGACTCCAAAAACCCTGTTTTCTTCAGGTGACAAGGAAATAAACTGACTCTTAATGGAAATCTGAAGTTGTTGTCAAGTGACAAACTGAAGTGCTGCTTCACCGACACAACGTGAGAACTGCCTCACTCAGCCTTGAAACATTTGTCTCAAGTGTTGATGTGACCAGACTGAGGCTGATCTGTGAAAGATATCATGGTTTTTATGATTGGATGGATTTCAATCAATCTATCAGTCAGTTTTTATTTCAGACTCTAATCGGTCCATGTAAACATTATTGCCAAAATATTTCTGGACTCATTATCACCAACACTGGAATAAATGTGGCCAAAATACAGCCATTACATCCAAAATATTGTCTATAAACATTACACAAAGTTTTTTATCAGCTGATAAAAGTATAATATACTAAACATTTTTGGACAATTATCTGCCAGTACATATCGTTCCAGTGATAATGTGTATCCCTGTGTAAAAACATGAGCTTATAAAAAAACTTGATATTAAAGGGTAAAGAAATCTTATGATTATAAAATAGAGATTTTACTTATTTTAGTATATGTAAGGCAGTAGGTAGATTTTTTCTTTTCCTTGTTATAGGCTTAAACAGACACAAGAAATGTGCAGTATTAATCAAGTCAAATTTACTTATGGAGCGCCTTTAAGTGCTGCACACAAAATATGTAGAAATAAATAAATAAATGATAGATAACAATACAAACAATAAAAAAAAACATAGCAATAAAACAGTAAAAGTAAAAAAACTAAAGTGCCTGTGATTTTGTATGAGCTCATTGATGAAACGCCAGGGAGAAGAAGTGGGCCTTTAAGGAAGATTTAAAAATCTCTATGATCTGAGAGGCTCTAATATGGACGGGGAGACTGTTCCGCTGTAAAGGCCCCGTCACCTCTCGACTTAAGTCTGGTTTTTGGGGACCTCCAGTAGCAGCTGGTCAGAAGACCTTAGGGCTCAGGTTGGGAAGTGGTGATGCAGGATTTCAGACAGATAAAGACCATTGAGGACTTTGAAAACGATTAAAAGAAGTCTAAAACTGATGCGGAAGCGGACTGGGAGCTGGTGGAGGGACGCTAGAACTGATCTAATGCGATCACACTTTTTCTTGCCAGAGGGGAGTCGAGCAGCAGCGTTCCGGATGAGCTGAAGGCGGTTAACAGATGACTTACCCATGCCAATGTCCATGCCTTTGCTGGAGGTCATGTTTTTGCCTTTGCTTGTGTTTGTTGGAGCATTTGATTGTGAACAAGACAACTCAAAAACTGGTAAATCTGTTTGAATGACATTTTCAGGGAGCGTTGTTCATGACACAAGAGAAAAGAGATTATATTTGGGTGGTGATCTGAATCTGGATGTGGATCCAGGAATTTTTTTAAGTGTTTCATAACATTGAGGGATAAGACAGCTTTCTACATATTCGCTAAAGAGACAATAAGTTAGCAGATTTCAATGACATTTTCAGGGAATGTTTGTCATGGCACACAGGTACTCATTGGTGGTGATCCAAATCCTTTTGAGAGATAGAATTTTTTTAAGGATTTCTTTACATATTAGATAGGACAGATTTCCATTTTGACAAAAGCTCAATCATTTCTCAACTGATTTTCATAACATTTTCAGGAAATATTGGTCACTGCACAAGGTGGAACTTATTGAATTTTAGTGGTGATCTGTATCTGGATGTGGATCCAGGAACTTTTTCAAGGATTTTTTTTGCAATGCGAGATAAGGCAGTTTTACACATTATGAAGGTATGTCACTGGACAGATGGAGGAGCCTTGACATCTTGGCTCTTCTAGTTTCATTGTTTTAAATCTTCTGTTTGCACAAAATTCCCAAAACATACCAAGACTTTCTTCAAGGTGACCACTGTGTCTGCCACACTATTTGATAAACACTGATCGAGAGAGTAACAAGAGTTGATTTTTCATCCTTAAAGCCCATACCTGATTGTAGAAAACATGTTTTTTATTGTTATTATTTCTTCCAGACAGCTGTACATGTACCTGAATTCAGAGCACCTTAAGTCTCATTTATGCAGAGTCACACCGTGGTTGGCTTTAAACTGCCCTCCATCCTGCTGCAGACAAACAAACACTCAGCGTGAACTCTCCATTTCACCGGGAGAGTCTTAGCCCAGAATCAGCGATGATTCACAGTTTGGCTGTCACTGAAATTGGTCAGACCATCACAAAAGACCAGAGGCAACACTCCTGTGCTTCTTATTTTGACAACCTTTACATCTTCTGCAGGGAAATCAAATAGTTTGATACAGGTGTTGAATTTAGTGCTGATGGGTCTGGAGATGTGTCCAAACCCAATTTTAAGGCTTTATTTGATCGATAAAGATTGTTTTGAGGACAGTCACTAAGTTGAAAACACTGTATCCACCCCAGTGCTTCAGTCAAAAAAATGAATCATTCAGTGGTAGGAGGGGAAAGCCCGATCTTTAAAACCCAAGAACTTGACTTTCTAGATCTGTAAAAACCCAGGATGACTGGAGGGCATGCTTCCGAGCAGAGCTCCTCTCTTGTTTTTGTAAAGGAACAGTAAAAATGGGGCTTCGGGTTCAGTTGAAGTTTAGCCTGTCATCTCTCAACTATTTGTTGTTGAGAGCTCTCTGTCGCTGATGCTGCTGTGTGAGTACTGATGCTACAGCGAGACTGTAGCAGCGTCTTTAAGGCAAATATTTACTGCAGGACTCCTTCAAGGGCCTCAAACATTTTGTTATGTTTTTCCTTTGCTGTTGAATTATGGGTTCTGAAAAGTAAAGTCGTGCAAAATCTGCTGATTCTTGAGTTTTTACTTGATGATAGTTTTAAAAACCAAAGAGGTCTCATACACCTTCACATTAAATGGCCATTTTCACAGCAAAGCAAACATGTTCTCAATACAGGTTGACATCAGTGGCTTATTTATTGATCTTTACATACTTAAAAGGAGTTTTTTTTTTATTTTTTTTAATAAATTGTGTTATTTTGTATCTTCTATGACTTATTCCACTTGTTTTTTTCAAGGCCAAAGTCTACTATTGTTGCAACATGGAACAGCATAATTACTTACAACATAAGTAATTGTTTCTTGTTAAATTGCCTCTTTTGTCAGGCAGAACCTTTCTGTGTGGAGTCTGCATGTTCTCAGAATACATGCTGACTCCAAAGTGTCTTTAGGTTTGAATGAGAGCGTGAATGGTTGTCTTTCTCTTTATGTGGTGCAACTGGAGAGGTTTTGAGTAATAAAGGTTGGGAGCCACTGTTAAACAATACAATAAAACACGATACGTCATCATGTAATGCTTAAATCATGTTATGTCGTGTTGCATTATTTTAGGTCAAGTTATGTTGGATGACATTGTTGCGTTATGTCATGTTACCTAATGTTGTGTTACATTACATTAAGTCATGATTTGACATGTTGTGATGCTTTACAAAGTAAGATGAAATAATACACTTAATCTGTCCAATGGTGAAATCTGTCTTCAGCTCCAACTGTTATGCTCATTTTTTACTTTAAAGAGGAAACAGTAAATAAGGAAGCAAAAGAAACAAATTGTTATTGATGTGTTAACAGAGTTGCACATACCACTGTGGGCTGGAAAGAACAACAGTGTATTACCCAGTAACCATAATGCAGAGAGCTGCATCAAATATGACAAAGACAAGATTTAAAAGTATATTGTAATAGTCTTCTTTAGGTCATGTTTTACTGCTGTTTTTATTTGGATTTTACGTGCATGTTAAAAATTGAAACATGTATTCACAGACAAAGTCTCCTGATCAATCAGTAATGAAAACTGGTCATTTTAAGTTTTATCCAGCAGGGTGAACTTTTGTGATTACTACATGGGTCAGTGTGCTGCAGTTAAGTTGACTTGATTCAGCTAAAGGGTTTGATGGTCAATACCAGACTTAACCGTTTGACCACTGTACCAGAGGATGGTTCTTCTGACTCCTCTAGCAGCTTCCACCACTGTCACGATGAGGATGCTCATTTTCTGCCAGATGAAATTCATGAAGTGAAAACACAGCACAGTTGGACTGAGATCATTCTGGCTAATTGGCAGTTTAAGATCAGCAGCTGACAGACTGGGGATGTAAATATTTGAATACAGAGCTTCCAAAACAAATAACAAGAGCAGAAACCGAGCCTAAGATTGATTTCTTGTCTTTGCTTTTTTGTGTAGCACCTTGAATCACTTTTTTAAACTTATGTCCAATAAGTGTTTTGAATCATTCTTTCAAAACCGTCCATAAATACATCCTCATTAGCATTAACAGAGCTCACTCTGTCTCCTCATGTTCATTAATATTCTGCTCTAAACTTTAATATTGATTGCTGAGGGCTGTAATTAGCCAGCACCGCTGATCAATTTTTACAATCCTTATGTCTCACAAATGTTGTGAACAGACTTTTAATTTGGCCATTTTCATTTCATATCAATCAGAGTTTCACTGCTCTTTGTTTCACCTGAAGTGTTTTACCAGTCTGCTGTGAAGGTGATTGTTTCTGCCTGCAGCTGTCAGCCTCTCTCCGAGTTGAAGAAACACGTGGAGGGAATCATTCGTTGAGACTAGTTGTTTTTTTTTTAGCTGCCATTCAAAAGTTTAGCTTAAAAGTTCAGCTAAGAAAACCCACTGTGTTTAGTGATGAAGATCCAGATTTCTTGCTTTCCACGTGGAGGACTTCAACTCTGCAAAGCATGAAATGATAGAGGGGAACTTTGACATCGTGACAGTCTGAACTTCTTAAAAATAAATTTTTAATGTACTCAAACTTTTGTGGCCTGAGGGCCCTGCTGACCCACCTATTTGGTGCAGTCAGATGAAGCTGAAGCTGGCTATGACATAGATTTAAACTTATGACTATGTCTACACGTAGACTTGCAATTTTGAAAACAGTTTTTTATGCTTGTTTTCCCATCTGTGCACACGGAAACAGTGTTTTGTGCTGACTGAAAAATATTCTAGAACTCTGTTTCAACACTCAGGATTTTTTTTACTTAAATCCGGGTGTCTGCGTATGGACAGGGAAAACTACATTTTGGGTCTAAAACATCACAGTTGGCGTTGACTTTTCCTTGAAGTGGTGTCACTTTGTGCAACATTATTGTTGTTTACAAGTGTTTCCCAAGCATCCATATTTTTTTATTTGATTTGATCAAGATTATCTGAAAAGTCCTGAAATGCAATATAAACCAATACATATTCAGTCATCAGGTCTACTATCACCAGTTAGACTGGAGCACCAGTCGTACCAACTTGTCATTGTAGTACAAATAGATAAGAAAATAAAACTACTTATGCATAGAAATGGCAAAAAAGTTGCATATCATAGACATTGTTACAAGTTAATAAACAACATTTATCAGTTCTTTTATGCAATCTTTCCTGGATGAAGATCTTTAAACCTCTGCCAAAGACGTTATGGTTTTGGTCCTGTGTGTATGTTTGTTTGTTTGTTAGCAAGATTACGGAAAAACTACTCAACAGATTCTCCTGAAATTTTTAAAAGATGTTGGTATTGGCCCAACTTAAAGATGATAAGATTTTGGTGGTGATCCAGATAACCTCCAATGGGCAAACAATCATTTTTGCTCAGTAACTGTCGAACAAATAATGGCATCAACATGATTCCAATTGCTAGGTGTTGGTTTTCAGGGTCATGAATCATATTATGATGGTAACCTTATCATGGAGCTGTTGCTTATAGATGTAACAGCATTATGTGAGCTACCTTGGTGGAGAATGAGGTTAGTTTTAAGTATGTCTTAAGAGAACCTATTTTTAAAATAAACTGCCGAGGGGAGTAAGAGTTTCTTTCTAAATACTTTCTTACATTAAATCATGTGGATCCAGCTGCCCTGCGTACTTTGTCCTTTGTGATTTTCTTTGAGTATGTTTTGAGATGTACTGTGTCAGGTGGTTTGTTGATCTGATAACTGTGTCTTGTCCAAACATACAGACACTCGCACACAACAGGAATATAAGTAAATAACAAATTTGACATCTAAATTAAGAAATGTCATGTTTGATAAACAGTAAAACTGAAAATTCATGGCATAAAAATTATATCTTAGCACTAAAGATATCATTTTTGTGAAAGAGCTTCTACAAACTGGAGTATGAACCATTATAGAAACAGAAAACTGGTTTTGGTATTCACTGGTGCTCTTCATCTAGGGCCGCTGTTGTTATACCTCATTTTTTGATTTATTTAGATTTTTTTTTTGTATTTTATAAAACCTTTTAGTTCCCCCTGTGCCCCTTGTTTGTCATTACCCATTGTGTGTTTTTAAACCCCTTTCTTCCCACTGGTTTTCTGCCAGATTGTACTTTCACAACTGAACCAGAGAAGGACCCAAACACACAACTCAGAGACAGCAGTCAAGAATCAAAAATGGATGCTCAGAAAATCGGTGAGGAAACAGGGAGAGATAACAGAGTCTGCTGGCAAAACTTTTAGTCAAAAATATACCCATCTAGTTCAAACATGGAGGGACAAACAAGGAAACAATGCTGTAAAGTGATGAGACAGTAGACAAAGACAATATGGCAGAGATCCAGAGTGGAAGAGAAGTTTAAATACACACACAGTGGGTAATGACAAACAGGGGGAACAGCAGGAATCACTGGGGATGTGACAAACGAAAGGAAAAACTCAGACTAGAATCAAACAAAACCAGGGCGTACTGACAGCTGTGGCATAAACCTTAGATTGGGTGGTGGTCTTATAACTTTCTTAAGATTTGTCCATAGTGCATTTTTTTGCTAATTCTCATTAGATATCAGTGATTTATCAGTGAAAGCATTTTAACTGCATAACGGTTGCATGTTATCAAGTCATAGTCTTCAGACTGTGAGCATGAGGCACGCGTCTCACATACATATCCTGCTCTGAAAATCTCACGGACACTCTCTGACCTAAAGCGCAAGGATTTTCCCTTTTGTGTGTTCGAAGTCGATCCACATTCAGACTTATTTTTGCCGTCAGCTGTGTGTTTATTTCTGCCAAAACTATGGGAAAATAGAAATAAAACGTTTACCAATTAGGCATGTCTGCAGGAATAAAAGATGTCACAGACAAGATAGCTTTTCAGTATTTACATGGTGAAAATATGGTGAAAATAATTTTAGCGAAAGGTTAACTCAAAGTAATGCATTTGTTCAGCCTGACAGTAGTTATTAAATAAGTTTTACACCAACAGAAATTGAGAATAGCAAACACTGAGTGCATGTAAAAAGGAGTTATTTCCCCCATTTACTTTTATCACGAGGAGCTGAGCTGGTGGGGAAAAAACTTAAAGAACTCCTGCTGCTCGATTTTGTGCACCAATATTCCAGCAGATCCATCCATCACATTTTGTTCATTTTGAAGAAAGTTTGGAGGGTCTTATCACAGTCTTTACCGGCGTGATGCCCCTCTTTATTGCTCTTTATTGTCTTTTATCTTGAAATATTACTTGTCTAACTGCTGCTGACACAAGAAGCAAAATACAGAAGCACAGTACTTGTCAGGGTCATTTACTGAAGTAGTTTGGACATTACTGTATGGTAATCGAATGGCCCACGAGTTTGTTTCTTTCAGCTGACTGGGTCTTTGAAGAGAGTTTGAAAGGAAAGCTTAGGTATGCAGATGAGGAGATTGTTTGGTGAAAGTGAGATGAACACATTTTACAAACATCATCTGCCTCATTAGTGAAAGCGTAAGGAGTGCAGGGTGCATAAAATACTTTGTAACAGATAAAACCTGTAAGATGAAAAACAAAATTAGGGATAAGTCATAAGTATGTGAAAAAAAAGTCATGAATATAAATAAAAATGAAAAGGGGTTTCTTAACTTCAACTTTTATGCTATGACTATGACTTCTAATGTAATAGTTTTGTATTTTTGTCTCATGGATCATGGAATATTTCATTTCATACCCATGATTTACTTTAAAATATTGTAATTTTTCCTATAAAAGGCACTTGTTGCTTAATAGAAAATTAACAAATTCTTCAGCCATAATTTTTATTTTTGTCCATAAACAACTACCAGTATCTTAACTTTGCCATTTTTATTTAATAGCTATGAGCTTTTATCTCTTATTTTGTTCTATTATCTCATAATATTGCCTTTATTTTCTTAGATATGGCTTTTAATTTCATTGTGACCCAGACTTACAACTCAACATCCCATTATATTACGATTTATGTTGTATTTTTTATTTTTCTTTCTTTAAATAAAGGCTTTGTCTCTCATTATAGTCTTTATATCATAGTAACTATGTTTTTGCCATTTTAACCATTTTTTTATTTCCAAATTTCAGCTCTATCTCTTATTTTTTTTTAATTTTCATTCTATAGACATTTTCATATTTTTGACTTTTTGTCCTGATTACTGACATTTGACATTTAATCACTTACATTCGACTAAAGTACTTTATGCAATAATAATGACTATTTTGCTTTGAATTTTTGACTCTATCTTTTTTCTATCAAAAAATAAACTTCTTCTCTTTCAATGGTAGATCTGGGTTTCCATAAAGTAGTATAGTTTATTGATATAGTAATGCAATAAAATGGTCATGGTCATTCATTTCTGAAGTTAAGGATAAGAATTTAAAGAACAAAGTTCAAACATGTAATGGACATTTAAGCGAACAGAACAAGCAAGAGTCGGTTTAAACTGTTGATGACAGTCTGTTTTTTCTTTGTTCGATTCATGTATGAAAAAATGAAGGGATAAGTTTACTTTATGCCCTTTTCTTAGCAACGCTTGCCACTGCCTCTTCACAGTGTTAAAGTGTGGAGGTGAATGTGAAAGAAAAGCTAAAAACCTCGGAGGTAATCGGAAAGGCACCACAGAGAAGCAGAGACCACTGCAGCAGAAAGTTAAAACAAAAGCTGTTAAATAACAGGGACAAGATAAAAAAAGATGACTGTCACTCCAGCAGCGTCTCAAGGACAAGACGCCCCACAGCTACACCATCCTCAGCACTTACACCATCACTCACTACACACACACACTAAAACACACACAGCCACAGAGTGGGAGATGCAGATCCTCAGGTATCTGCAGGCCAGATTCACTTAGAGCTAAGAAAACAAAGATGTTCCTCAGATGGGACATTTTTCAGCAAACAGATGTTCAGTCAGTGGGTGCTCTCTCACACACACATATCTAGGCTTTCTTTCTGGATGACAGTGCCCTGTGGGGGGCCATTTGTCACAGTAATGTAATAAAAAACAACAGAGACAGTGATTCCTGCTCTGGCACAAACACACACCTCCGTCTCTGACGCTTGTTTGTTAAATGGAGCGTGCATACTGAGGAGGAGAAGACAACAGGAAGTTAATGTCCCATAATAACTCTGCTAATAGTGTTGAAGTGATCAGGAGTATTTCTGCATGATCATGTTCAAGTGCACAGCAAGATAGTTTTGGCAGTTTGGTAACCGCAGTGGCACGGTGGAGCGGTGCAGCAGATTAGTGTGCATGCCTCACACAGGAAGACTGCTGGTTCAACTTCCTTGTCAACCAGGGCCTCTCTGTGTGGAGTTTGAATGTATTTCCTTTGACTGCAGGGGTTTTCTTCCCCACAAACCAAAAAGATACTCATTAGGTTAACTGGTGACTCTATATTGCCCTTTGGTATGAGTGTGTAATTATATTAGTCAATCACACAGCTGACACACAGAGACAAACAAAAAGACACACTCACATCTGTGGTCAGTTTAGAGTCCTGAATGAACTTATGAGCTTGTTTTTTGATTGTGCAGGAATGTCGGAGTACAGAGAGAGAACCCATGCATACACAAGGAGAACATGTGATCTCCTCAGAGAAAGGGACTGAAATGCAAACTGTCTGATTGGGAGGCTATCACTTCCAACTTATAGATAGATAGATAGATGGATAGATAGATAGATAGATGACACACCAACATGCAGTTTCATCTTGATCTTGATAAGCAAGTTTATCTATGGATTCGCAGTGTTAGATGACGTTGCAGCTTGGACTTGGAGTGGCTATTGGATCTGGATTAAGAAGGTGCAGCACTAAGTTTAGCTTAGTGATTTGTCGTAGAGCAAGACAGTTTGTCTTTCAATGTGTGCAGAACCCTGTGTCTTTTGGTATATTCCTCGCATACTGGTGCTGTATGATGACTCACAGGTGTAGCCAATGAAACCTTCAGGGTCAAACTAAACATACACACTCAACGCCTGTGCTCTGTATTCTGCACATGCTCACTTAGCGTATCCAATCACAGCTTGGCTTCTTCTAGATTGTACCGTCTTTATACATGATGCACACAATAGCACACGACAGCACACACAGACTGAAGGGCAAACGTCAGACTGAGCACTGATTGAAAATGCTTTGTTTGTCTCTGTCTTCATTTGAGTTCGTCTGATAACTCTGAATGATTTTCTCAGCCAGTAGATGTTTGCTTTGTCTCCTCACAACAACAGAATGAAAAGCTGTGATTCAGTTTGAGACAAAAAACACAAACAGTGAATACTTCATCAATGAAGTCACGCTGAGTATAATTTAACATACAAGTGATAATTTAATGATTGGATATTTCAGTGGAAAAATTGTAGGATATAAGTGAGCCATAAAGGGAGGAAATTCTAATTTTCATTTCTTTAAAATCAGAGTTAAAACCCAAAATGTTTTTAATCTCCAAGGAGTTTGTCAAGGAAAGTGCTGTTTGAATCAAGTAAAATGAGGATGAATTATTATTTTTAATTTCAATTATTAAAGTCCAAGAGCACAGATTACTTGATTAAATAGAATATACACAAAGCACAGTAGCACATCAGCAGATTGAATAACTTGTCTTTAGTTTAGTATGAATTGGATTTTCAGATCATTGTATTTTGTTTATGTAATTTTTACACAATGTCCCAACTTCATTGGAATTGGGCTGTGGGACTGCTGTGACATTACAACATTGCTTATTATGCTGCGTAAAAGATATTGTTGTCAAGTTTAGCATCATTAATGGGATATTTTAAAAAACTGCTGACAAGTGTGTGCCTAAACTTAATCCATTCTTCTTTTATTTGTGTTAATCAGTGTTTCTCATGTTTACTCTGCCTCGCTGTTTCTAATGTTCAGTGTCAGAGCAGAGCCTCAGAGCCTGTTGTGCTGTTACATCACACATCCATGACTGTGAACAGTAACAGTGTTGCTGGGAAAAATGTAGTAAACTATGTAGAAATCTCTTTTATTACTCTCTGTTTTCCCATGCTGTATCTACAATATTCATTTAAATGAATATTGAGGTCCATATTTATGAAAGCAGGTTTGACTCTGGACAGAGACCAACAGGTGATGCCAAACCAGATGCTATCCGTCTGTTACCTCTGGTAAAACATCTGTCAAGCTATCATAGTTTTTAACCCTTTGACCCGCAGGATGTAACATTCACTCGGCTGATGTCTCTATTCAATTAAGACTCCCTCTAACACAGAAGTTAATTTAGTTCTTGAGCTTGTTTCAAGTTCATTTAAACTCTTTTATAATTGCTTATATTCAATAAGACTGTATTTCTCCAATTACACTGTTTTTTTAAGATATAACTCGACAGCTGCTTTATTACATTTGCTCATTTAACTGCTTGTTAAAGCAAATACTTATGAGCTGGTGACATGGCAGGTATTCATTGCATTTAGCCATGTAGACCTGGTCAAGATAACCACCTGAGTACCAGATTCAGGAAGAAAGGTAATTTAAGATATTTTTAACCAGGCATGATTGTTGATGTCTATTTCAGGACCTTTGTACTTTGAGTTACATGTGTTGTAGGAAAAGTGCTAAATAAATAAAGTTTGATTGATTAATTGAAATGAAAGTTCTATGGACAAAATACCTTATTGATGACAGAGGTCAAAGGGGAATGGCCAAATTGATCAAAGATGATAGAAAGTCAACAGTTATGCAAATAACAGTGTGCTACAACCAAGGTATGCAGAAGACCATTGCTGAATACAGGAGTCGAAACTTGAAGGAGAAGGGCTTCAGGAGCTGACTACTACACGTGACCCCAGCTAGAGCTAGAAACAGACAAATTAGTCTGTTAAACAGCCTGGGCTCGCCAAAATTGGACAATATACAACTAAAAAAATGTCTGATATGTTGATTCTGAATTTCTACTGTGTAATAGGAGATTAATTGACATGCAGTAAACAAATCTGCAGCAACTGTGTGAAGCTTTCACGTCAGTATGGACAAAATCTCTGAGGAATGCTTTCATCATACGGTTGAATCTAGGCCATGAAGAATTTAGACTGGTCTGAACGCCAAAGGGGTCCAACCTGGTACTAGCAGGGTATATCTTGTAAAGTGCCGGAAAGTTTTATTCCTTCATAACAGTATGATAATATTAATTAACCAAAATGTTAATCATAGGGTATGATTTGTAATGGACACTTTATTGGGCCCTTTCCTCCATGGTCACACTTGGTAATATGCTTAAATAAAATTGTCACATTTGTTGGTCATATTTCTCAAAAATATTTCCCTTTAACTGAACTATTTTTACATCGCAGAATTGCATCCCAGGGGGAAAGTTTTTTGTACATGTTTCCTCCCTGTTTTTGACATTCGGTCACAAACATGCTGTAAAACTCATACTGTAGAGAGGTAACACGAGGTGAAAAAGTTTCTGTAGAAACTGAAAATAAACCCTTGGTCTGCAGCCAGCACAGTCTCCACTCATGTTTTTCTTTCCACTGTACTCATTACCATGTTTCTACTGTCTGTCTGCACCTGCAGCTATAACTTGCCAGCTTACCATATAATTATGCTGCAGCTCTCGCCCATGTATGCCACAGATGACAGGAGAGCTCAAAAACCTTAAATTCCCTCTCACCTCAGCAGTCATTGACTTGTTTTACACAAATTCACTCCATTCTTGGATCTAGTTGAAAAAGGACAGTGAGTGTGATGTCCTGTGATGCCAGCAAATTTGTTCACTGTGCCAGGAATGGAGGGGTGGCTAAAAAGCATTATGGGAAATGAGACTACGGGCCAAACTCTTTAACAGTCACTTAACGGGGCTCTGGTAAATATATAGATTATATGTTATCACAAAGAGGAATCTGTGCTCTATATTTAACAAGACAACTTTATCACTCTCTTGCTTTAAGGCAACTAATAAGTAAAACTACAGAGTAATGTGTAATAATTATCTTGTTGAGGCACCACACTTAGTGATTTATCATCTACTCAAAGAAATAAGCTATTTTATCATGCAACCACTTTCTTATTTGCCAAAGTGCAATTCTGGAGTCTTAATTCTTCTGCTTTTCTGCATAAACAGAGTATGAAGCTTCAAACTTTTTTGTGAATTTTCATATCCATCCTTCTATCGTTCTATTTATCTATTAATCATACATACGTGCATTCATCCATATATGAATGATTCATAGATAAATAGATATATAAATTGATGATTATCATACAAATTTGTAAATAGATAGATGGATGAGTAAAAAAAATGCTAAATGGTTGAATAATTAAATAAGTAGAAAAATGGATGGATGGATGGATGGATGGATAGATGGATATATACATATATAGAGAGATGGATGGTTGGCCACATAATTTGCCAAATAGTTAAATAGATGGTCCGTCAATAATGCTCCATAATATCATAATTAAAGAGCATTTAGATCTGAATAAATAGTGAGCACTGTGGGCACACAACTACAATATTCTCAAAAAAATTGATGGAATAATGGATGTATTGATGGAAAGATACACGGATGGATAGACACATGTAGTTGGATGGATTGGTGGAGAAATAGATAAATAGAGCGATGGAAGAATGTAACATTTCATGTAACCATGTAAGCTCAGCAGGTGGAGAGAAGATGAATCATAAAGTTATAGCAAGTGACTGACAATGAGGAGGAAATACATGCTGAAAATCTCCTACACTGCTAGCTGTGCTTCCTTTCTTAGTAAGGACAGTTGGCTTAAAAATGCTGAGATCTTTGCTTGGGGAGATAGTTTGGTAAGTTTCAGGTCATCTATTAATTTTTGTTTAAATTGGCACAGCCAGAAGAACAAAAAACAGGAAGAGCCAGTGGATCACAGCCATCACAGCCATCACAGCCTGGAGATCAAAGCCTGGAGATCACAGCATCACAGCCAGGGGATCAAAGCCAGGGGATCACAGCCATCACAGCCATCACAGCCAGGAGATCAAAGCCAGGGGATCACAGCCATCACAGCCATCACAGCCTGGAGATCAAAGCCTGGAGATCACAGCCATCACAGCCAGGGGATCAAAGCCAGGGGATCACAGCCATCACAGCTATTAGATCACAGCCATCACAGCCAGGAGATCAAAGTCAGGGGATCACAGCCATCACAGCCTGGAGATCACAGCCATCACAGCCAGGAGATCAAAGCCAGGAGATCACAGCCATCAAAGCCTGGAGATCACATCCATCACAGCCATTAGATCACAGCCATCACAGCCAGGAGATCAAAGCCAGGAGATCACAGCCATCACAGCCTGGAGATCAAAGCCTGGAGATCACAGCCATCACAGCCAGGAGATCAAAGCCAGGGGATCACAGCCATCACAGCCATCACAGCCTGGAGATCACAGCTTGGGGAACACAGCCATCACAGCCATTACAGCCATTAGATCACAGCCATCACAGCCAGGAGATCAAAGCCAGGAGATCACAGCCATCACAGCCATTATAGCCATTAGATCACAGCCATCACAGCCAGGAGATCAAAGCCAGGGGATCACAGCCATCACAGCCATCACAGCCATCACAGCCAGGAGATCACAGCCATCACAGCCTGGAGATCACAGCCTCGATATCACAGCCATCACAGCCATCACAGCCAGGAGATCAAAGCCAAGGGATCACAGCCATCACAGCCAGGAGGTGCAAACATTCTACAACAAGTTACAGTTACAAGTTACAGTTACAACAGTTACATCTAATCAAATGATACTGATATTTCCTGAGGAAGTTCAAAAGGATTAGTAAATTATGATCTAATCTGATCTCATTTATTTATGTGCAATGTGTAAATATGTTTTTGAGTTTTCACTTTTCTTCATGTTGTTTGTGCAGTTTTATTTTTTTCACTGGTCCATATCTTGCTTTCTTAGTTACCTCTTTAGTTTTTTTTTAAAAACATAATTATAATTAATGTTTTTATTCATGTTATTGGGGGCTCAGGCAACAAGCCACTATCTCCATATATAGCAAAGCTATGAGAGTGAGTGGCTTGCGACAAAGCCACAAGCCACCTCCTGCGCATTTATTTATATATTTATTGGGGGCTCAGGCTTTGCAATGAGCCACCGATGTTCTCCTGCACATTTATTATTTATCGGGGGCTCGGGTTTGCAACAAGCCCCTCTCCATACGGTAAGTGTGGCTCGTTGTAAAGTGGGAGAACATAGGTGAGACGGGAGAACATGAAGCCCTAACTATTTCCGAAAATAAATGAGAGCCAGCTGTTACTCCCAAAGTCCATGAAGCTAGACAGCCATTGTAATTTGAAATGTTCTCCTTCTTTGGGACTGTCTGTGCCTTAATTGTGATAACTCTGTCATTTCTCACAATATCTTAAAAAACTTACATGTTCACGGTCCCAACACATGTCTAACACTCACAGACATTTTAGTTTTCATGAAGTTCTTACACTTCGTGAGTAACAAGCCGTTGTTCGACAGCATTCAAGAGGCAAGAAAAAGCATTAAGAAAGCATGTGAAAGTAAAACACTTGTGGCTTTGACTCTTGGTTACCATGACAATGGAGCAGTCTCTCTCCCTTTGAAGTTTCACACACAGATTAAAGACCAGAGTCTTTAATCTATGTGGTCTATGTGTGTGTGTGTGTGTGTATGCGTGTGTGGGTGTATGGGTGTTCATGAAGTTAGGGACAGCCAGGAGAACAGAGTCAGAAGATCACAGCCAGGAGATTGAAGATCAAAATCAGGAGATCACAGCTGTGTTGTTTTTGGAAGTCATTTAGATTTAGCCTTTTTGATGAACATGTTTATTAGTTTCAGTAATTTCTACTCATGATAAACACTTTGCTAACAACAGCTAAAGGCTAACAACGCCAAACAACAGTTAACGGCCATTAGCTTGTAGTGGCTAACTGTTGTTAGCCGCTACAGCCAACGGCTAACAGCTTCGGCTGTTAACTGTTGTTTGCCCTTGTTAGCTGTTAGTTTAAACTACCTTAAGACTATCATTTCACATCAAATTGTATCTCACAGTGTCATTTAACACTTACATGTGACATGAACCTTGTCAAAGACAATCCTTATGAAGTAAACTTCTGAGAAGAGCATATTTCGCCAAGTATCACTGAGTAACCATCATGACCACAGGCTAACTGGCATTAGCTGCCATTATTTTCAAACATGCAGCCACCTTTTGTTGTCATCACATTAGCTGCTCCCACAACTCCCGCCTCCTCCAGTGAAGCCATTGAACAATGAAGGCTGGCAAGTATACATACATGATTTCAGAATCAGGCAGGTCCGTCTGCTTTGCAAGGCTAACCACCAGGTATACCAAGAAGAAAGCTGAAAATCAGGTGCCAGGTGATGCCCCAGGTGAGGGCATCAGCTAATTAGACCATACATGACAAAAACACATTAAAAAAATCTTCTGCTGTCTCTCCTGTGTTAGCTAACTATTTCAACATGTCATTGCCCAGTTGCATGCTGCTGCAAGCTGGACTGTGATGAAAAACTCCCAGCATAAATAAATAAATCTTCTGCTGTCTCTCCTGTGTTAGCTAACTATTTCAACGTGTCATTGCCCAGTTGCATGCTGCTGCAAGCTGGACTGTGATGAAAAACTCCCAGCAGCCGCCTGAGCCCCCATAACGATTTTTGTGGAAATTGTCAGGAGCAAGGGATGAACATAAAGATACTGACACCTTCAGCTTTGATTTATGAAGATCACAGTCCTGCTGAATTTAGCTGTCATAGTTCTCAAGGACAAATGCTGCAGTCAGTGAATAATGACTCAATCTGATACACTTTAAATCCCAATAAATATGACATTATGATGTTTTGTTCTCCTCGATTATGGCTGATTGTAATAGCTTCTTCCTCTTCATGCATGATGTCATAATTGTAGCTTCATTGATCTGATCCAAAATCATAATGGAATGCATACATACAACTGAACCATGCACGATGAGCGAATGCTTTTTAATGGGTTTACTGGGACGTGAGGGATAGTGGACAGATTGTGTTACTGGGGTGTTTTTAAATAGATGGAAAGATCTATAGCATGGCAAGGAAAGCCAGACTAGTCTCCACATTTATCCATTTGAAGGTATGTACAAAATGGAAACCTCAATAGCACTTAAAATACCGGCTAATTGTTATGTCCACACGCCCTGGACCAACAATAAGGCTGTACAGTTTCAAACTGAATACCAAAATAGAAGAGGGATACAAATTGTAGCTAATAGTGCTACTGACTTGAGAGCAGTAAAATAAGAACATTACTGTTTGATCAGCAACTTTAAAATATATGAAACAGATTACAGTCAGCCAGCTGGCACTGATTTTGGGTTGAATATTTGAGTTACATCGTCAATTTAATAAGGAATATATATTAACAGGAAAAAAGGAGAAGAATCTGATTGTTTTCAACATTTTAGAAAAGAATGGATGGTTAGGCCAAAGTGACAGAAGAATAACTCAAAGAAATCACTTTATCCATCCATCCATCCATCCATCCATCCATCTATCCATCCATCCATCCATCCATCTATCCATCCATCTATCTATCTATCTATCTATCTATCTATCTATCTATCTATCTATCTATCTATCTATCTATCTATCTATCTATCTATCTATCTATCTATCTATCTATCTATCTATCTATCTATCTATCTATCTATCTATCTATCTATCTATCTATCTATCTATCTATCTATCTATCTATCTATCTATCTATCTATCTATCTATCTATCTATCTGTCTATCTGTCTATCTGTCTGTCTGTCTGTCTGTCTGTCTGTCTGTCTGTCTACTCATCCATACATACATGCATACATAGATACATGAAATTACCATGGATGTTGTGTGGAGCGTATTGGAGGTGGGTGCATCTGACAGTATGTTCAGAATGTTTACTTGGGCCACACTACCCCACAGCAGGGGTGGGGGTGGAGTAACACTTTAATAGGGGGGCTTGGAAACAGAACATGCTGCTGATGGTGAGAGAATCACAAAACCTGAATGACATACAGAAAAAGGACAGCTGCCTCCATCAGCACTTCTTTGTGTAGCAGTTCCATCCGTGTTTCAGAGGCAACCATAACATGTCATGACCTGTCATGGTGGCTCTGTCATGACAGCTGCCACTACAAGGCCATTAGCTGTTAAAACTAAGGATTCTTCTGGCTTTAAAAATGTTGGCAAGAGGCATACATATAACATTGGCTCACCCTTTTTCAAGTTCTAATACTGCCTATATTCACTATGTTTATTATGTGCTGTTTTGTTCAGTCTCCATAATTCATTCAATATACTTTCTTTATTTTTTCCTTCCCTTTCTCCCCATCCCAATGCGTCTGACTCTTCCTTGGATTGATTTGGAAAGCTTTAATTGTACAGGCGTGTGTGCAGGTCTCAGACTCTCAGACTTCACCGGTCAATAATGAAGGCTGTATTGGTTCAAATGACCCTGGACTGAAATGGAGTCAACAGAGCTCAGTTGGTGAATTAAACCTAGCGTAGAGCCATCCTTGGTTAGGTTTTCCAGTGGTTCTCTTGATAAATTCATAAACCTCTATCACTCTTTCATCCATACCAGTGACAAGATTCAGCTTGAAAGCAAACATATAGGTGTTTCGACAGGCGTGGAAAAATCGATTCTCTGCTTTGAATACAAATGCGTATGTTTGAGTTGTATGTTAGTTAAATCCCTCCCCTATAGTTATTTAGTATGATACATTCCTGTATAACTTAATGCCATTAAATTAACATCTGTCTTTCAATTATCTTCAGAAACTCGTCTCTTTCAATGTTTAATCCAGCTGCATCATCTAGAGTTGTGAGCATCTTACATCAGAGAGACTCTCAGACCAGCCTGTCACACTGTTACAGTATTTTCAGCTGTGTTTGGATAATAGCTCAAGACACTCTCAATGCCAACCACACAGAGCTGAAAGAATCAATACTTGTACTTGTACTACTACTATAGAACTTAAGTTGTTTCCATTTTGTACCAAGATTGATTGGAGAATTGGGATCTGTTGCTTGAAATGTCTTTCTTTAAGTATTGTGCGCACTCTTTGGTGATTGTGGAAGTAATTTGCTCCATCTTAAGACCATTTAAACTTCAATGGATTTCATGCCAGCATTCAAAAAGTCTGGTAGGTTAGTTTTCTTTGCATCAATGATTGAAATGCTAGATATTCCAATTTTAGGTAATAGGGCAGAAAATGCAGAAATGGGTCTATGGAGTTGTTGCAGACTAGTTATGTGCTTTCCTTATTTCTTGGAAATTAAACAACTTACTTTGAATGTTGTTAAGTATATGTACAGCAGGCTTTCTCGCAGGTTTATTGCTCCTGTGTTTATTTGTGAACAGTTTTAGCCTTTACAAAAACCTAGAACCCACCATCTGGCTGTTATGACCTCTGCCAGGGTTTTATGGGAGGCAAAGTAACAGGTGATAAAGAAGGGCTGGGTGATGGTTGTAGTTTTGGACATCATATATTTTTAAGGGTGCAAGAAGCAATATTGAGGTTACAGTAGGGCTGGGCGATATGGCCTATAAATAAAATCCTCAATTTTTCCCCCACAGAACTCAATTTACCATTTTAATAGATATTTTTCCCTCTCAAACAAAAAAAAAACTGCAAGTGACTCAAAAATGACATGAATCAAGTTCTGCCTTTATGTTGTCAAAATATATTTCTAAATCAATCAGAATTTCCCTCTTAAAATTAAAGTGTGTCATAAAATGTTGATTATGTAGTTCTAACGCAGGCAAGTTTGCCTACATAAAGACTCAAAGCAGAGGGATTTTCACAGCTTGTAAACATGTTACTCTCTGATCAATACTTAATCTAATCAATATATAAAAAAATAAAAGCCTACAAAATTGCTTGTGCAAAACCTGACAGGGCCACCATCATGAAAACTCTAAAATTTCAGAACTTATATTTTCCGAACTTTGCAAGAACTTACAATTTTAGTAAGTGAATGAAAAAAATCTTGATTTTTGATTTTTAAATCTTCTGCAGAAAATAATTTGAATTAATTGATTTAATCGAAATATTTCCCCGCCCTAGGTTACAGTGACATTTCCTCACACCCTCATGCAATTTATTGAAATATCTTTGATTTAAGGTGGAAAAGGGGCACACTACAGGGATAACTGAATGACCTGGGCCTTGACCTATGGCCTCCATTATCCTGTTTTTTCATCTTCTTGCTGTAGTGGCCAGTGACCTCCAGAACTCAGAAAGATCCCTCCTAAATCAAATAAGGTATTTTTGAAGATGTAAAGGAACTCTTTCTAAGGGTTCTTTGGAAAAGTATAAAAAGCAAATAATTAGCTCTTGACCTCTGATTTGTGTCTATTCTGTTAATCCATGAATCAGAGTGGACAGTCATTCAAACGCATGGGGTGAACATGAGGCCCAGTGACCTTAGCTTTGACCTATGGGCAAAGTTTAAATACTGTTCCTCATGGCATTCTTAAGAAATCAGATAAAAAGGAGCGAAGGTGGGGCACGATAACCCTAAACTTTGCTGTCTGAATGCACATTTGTACAATGTTTGTTCGAAATCTCTGAAGCATATTTGAGATACGGTATGTACTTTAAAGAAAACTTTGAAGAAAATCCCTCATGTCATTTCATTGTGTTCTAAATAAGAGGTGAACCTGAGGCCCAAAGGAAGATTTTGAGATCTGGGCAAAGTTTAGAAAAGCCTCTCAAAGCAGTCTAGAGATCTCCCTCACAAATGAGGACTGGACATGAGGAACTATGAACTTGACATCTTTACCTATGACTTTCAATATTGAATCAGTTCTTTCTTCAGTCAGAGACAATGTTTGTCAAACATGTGAAGACAAGCCCTCAAAATATTCTTGAGGTTTCACATTCACAGTAATGCTCATCTATATTTGGTAAGGCCCCACACGAGTTAATAAGTCACTGCTGACTTGCACTCCTTTAAGTTTTAAACTCACACTGTTAGACACCAGTGAGTGCTCAAAATTAAAATAAAGAAATTAAAGAAAAGTTGCCAGAGATGATAGACTGACTGCAGAAATAATGTGCATCTTCAGTAGATAATAGAAATTCAGTCTATAGCAGTATTAGCTGCTCAGTGAAGCGGTAAAGGTCATTACAAGCTGTGGAACAAAATGATACGTGCTAAAGATCAGAGCAGCAGGGAACAGAGTTGTTATTTGGGGAGCTTTGGGGGGCTGACTTGTTTACAGCAGGGGATTATAATTTTTGACACAACAAACAACAACAAATTAAATTGCTGCATGAAACAAGATTCAGTTATGCAGAGTGATTAATTAGAATGTACTAAATAAAAAAAGAAAGAACAAGTAATTCTGTGCAACAAAAAACTAATCAAATGACTTAAAAAAAAAACACAACCAGCTTGATAACATGAACAATTATGGTCTGAGTCAAAGCAACCATGGAGTTAGGAAACACTGCAGCTTTGAGTAAGAATAACTGCAGCACAGACTGGAGTTAAATATGCACGTTCCCCATAAATGTTGCTCATATTTACTGCCATGCTGCTGTGTTTGATTGAGAGCCAAATGCTATACTCGAATACTAATGTGTTTGTTCAAAGTTCATCTGTTGCACTTAAGTGAAAAATAAACCAAACTGACGACTCACAGGGGCCCAATTATAAACAACCATCAAGGGGCAGAGGGGACAATAGCAGATAATTAGGAGCTTTTTTGTTAAAGCTGATACAGGCAGAGTTTTAATTGCTGGTCAGAGCTGTACTGTTAGTACTGTGAAATAATGTACACTACAGGTCATTTTAGTCTGTATCTGCTTTCTGATATCAGCACTTGTCAGTACCTTTTCATTAAATGATCCTGATTACTCATTGAATAGCCTAGCATCAGCAGACTGCACAGTTCAGCTGGACTCTGTAGCATAAGAGAGTGGAGAGTCAACTCTATTATGTAAGGACAATAAAGCACTTTTATTCCCTGGCCTTTGGCTCAGCCTGAAAATTGGGTCATCTCTCTTTTTTAAATCTGTTTTAATACTTACTTTCTACTTTTGTGCCCTGTTGTTTTACACTGCCCTGTGTTTTCATTGTAAATACAGTACATTTGAATTAAACTGGCTTTGACGAGCTGGAATTCATGTCACGTTGCTTTGTGCCTGCTTTTGGTTATAATAGTTTGCTATTTGCTACATAAGGCACAAGAGGGTCCATGATTATCCTCTCACCATCAGCTGAATGTTCTGTGTTCCAGTGAGTAAAATGAAAGGATATGATGCATTACAACATAATAGAGAAGGACACAGTGCCATACCATATAGTACAATACAAAACCATATGAATGATACAATACATAGTGCTGTGATAAGGGACAAACGTTGTTAAGTAAATATTTAATAGGGATCATTGCCATTTCCGATAATGCATATCAGTCCAATTCTTTAGCAATTCTGTTAGATTTTCTGAATGTAATACTTACCGCTGCAGGATTTCAGGGTCTACAGGAACAAGGACATGACTCTCCTGATATTTGGTGATTTTTTTAAAAATAAGCACCAAATATCAGACAGATGCTTTTGACTGCATCTTTCTCTTTTCTGCCATGGTTACTGCACTGACATCCTTTGGGCTGACTGCCTCCATGAGATTATGATGCTCTTGATGTTCAATAAAGCCATAAGCCAGTGGAGAGAATTGATAAGAGTTATTGAGGAAATGACTAAAGACTAATGATATTGATTCCTTTACCATCCATTGAAATTGTGCAGTATTATACAATATAATACAATACCACACAAAAGGAGACAGAACAGTAAAATATGAAATTATACACTGAGATATGAAATTATTTGATTCTAAAACAATACAAAATTGTTTGTATAGGGTAGTTTTCTTAAATTCCACTTGGGCTGTCACAGTTCCCATAATGTCAAACTTAATAGGATTTTTAAGCATACTAAATACACTGACACAAGCCATCTCCATTGGATCATTTTACAGTTTACCTCTCCTGAGGTCACACCAGTAAGCTGCATGTCCTTGCAGATGAATCTTGCTCCATTGTCCATGATGGCCTTCTTTCATGCTTCTTGTGGGGGGCCTGTAGACATGGTTGCACGGGCTGAGCACTTGACGAGGTGCTGCTGGTCTTCAGTGGGTGGAAGGCTGATAGGTGGGCCTGCAGATTTTTCATAAATGAGGAGTGAGCAGCCAGGTCTTTTTTCTTGTTTTTCCATCAGTGTATGGAGCCCAAAGAGCTTCCACGGAGTGACTCTGCTAGTCCTGCATTTTACCTATGTGTAATTCTTGTTGCCGAGGTCAAGAGAGCAATTGACAGTCGGGTTGGGCAGGGAGCACCCTCAGCTGGATGAAGTGGGTCACTGCTCCACAGTTCTACAGCACATTGGAGCACCAGCATGCGGCATCAATGTGGAGTCTGCATCTTGGTTCAATTAGCACCAAAATGTAATCACATCTACATTGTGCCATTCTCTGAAAAATGTGTTAAAATCCACTGATTTTTTTTCTTGAACTATTAGTGAAAATGTGAAAACTGCACTAACTTTCATGGGATTCAGAATCCCATCATGACAAATACCCTCCAAACATCCCAAAAGATGTCATTAAAATCTGTTGAGAACTTTTTGAGTCGTCTTGTTCACAGTTGGACTGACAGACAAACAAACAAATAAACAAATGCTGGCAAAAACATAACATCTTAAGCAGATTTAATTAAGTATACCTTATACAAAATCAAATGTTTGCAGCTTGTTCTTCTTTCCTTTTGTTGTAAAAGTAACAAGACATGAAGCTTTTAAACATGGAACACTCATTTTCTGCCCTAAAATGCTGAATACACTTTGTTTATTGTTCAACCTTTGACATGCATGTAAATCATGAACAAACACTGTCAGAAACGTTCTTAGCTCTGTTAGGTGACTCATCCTCTGCTCATGATGTGTTTTTCTATCTGGCAGCTACATGATGCTGTTTGGATGAATTAAATAAAGAGACTGCATCAGCAGCCTCTCTGCTAAACGACATAATTGTCCATTACTGCCTTGGCCTGACATAACCTGTCCTTGCTTATTGCTCTGTTTTTTGCTCATCAGATTCTGAATGTGAAGCCTGTTTAGAGCCATTCAGTGTTGATGGGATTAGAGAAAGCTGGTATGGAAATGTGAATATTTCTGAGGCTTTTTGTTATGACTTTTCAACCGCATTTGCAAGAAGGGATGACATTTCCAACCAGAAGATGATGTGTTTTCCTTGTGTGCTATGTTTTTAAGTGAACTACTAAAACGCTTGTAATTGGTTGGACGTTTGGATGCCTTCAGAGCAACAAAGCTGTGTGCTCAAGCATTTCAGAATACTGAAAGACACCAAGTCGGACTGAATTGCCCCTTCCAGCACTGGAAAAAAAAGAAATATGGCTGTAATTATGGGCCTCTACTTTCCCTGCCATGGTTATTGATTGTTGAGAGTTATGGCATCCTCCCCTCAGTGTTTGGCCCACAGATGGTCTGATACTAATGAAGCACACTAACAAGCCAAACAACTCCATGATGCACTATCAGAGGGCCTGTGAGGTTATACGGAGAGACTTTGGCATACATTCTTTGTGTAATTGGCACCAAGAGGAGCTTGGTGCCAATTATACAAAGATGTGATTAGATTAGGTGTCAGATTTGGTATATGATGTTTGTATGGAGATTCATAGCTCTAATAGAGGCCTCAAAACATGTTGGTGATGAAGAGGTGTGTTGGAAAATGAATGAGAAAACTCTGTTTCTAGTTGCTGTACTGATGTCTTTGTTTGTTCACATTTTTTGACATTTCTGGTGAAGTTTCGGTAATTTGGAGGTCCCGTGCAAAGACAACCCTTTCCCATTTAGATAACAGCACCATCATGGCATGTTAAGAGCATAATATTATTGACAATGACTTTGTGAGAAAAGAATCTTGATAATCTTTGATCACATGTCTTGCAGAGAGAGAGTACTAATTGATTTGCGCTTACAGTGCTTGGTAATGTTTGCAAAAGAGTGTCAAAACTGACCAGGAGGTTGGTGTATTGTTTTAATTGTAAACAGGTTTGCTTGCAACTTCATTTTATTTTTTACTTAATTTGCATATCAAAAATGACATAATGCAAATAAAATGCCAACATTTAGAAAATTGTGTGGCATTCACAAGGAGCCAACCTGTTGATCTATTTAAGACAGTGTGGTTTATCTGCTGACGGTTAAATTTGCCTAAATAGGTTGGTAATATTTAATTTGGACAAAATGATACAAGAAGTTTCACCCACTTGAGCAAACATTGACACTTGTTTAAATTCAAGCAATTTTGATAGTGCTAGGTTTTGTGGAGTTTTTGTATAGAGAGTAGTTTGCTAACCACTCCGCCAAACCAGCACCCCAAGTTTACAATATTTAAGGCTTAAAAGCGGAACAAGGCAAAGAGCTTCTCTGTCAGAGTCCTCTCAGTATCAAACCTCTAGCAGAGGCTATGTGACGAAATCCACAGATACAAGGCAAAGACAGAACCAGTCATAAGATAGCACTATTTGCAGATGATGTATTACTATTCATGCAAAACCCTGTGTCTTCAATCCCTGTCCTGATGCACTGTATCGATAGATTTACTTCTATCTCTGTATTTAAAATAACAAAAGTAAAAAAGAAGCCATGATGATTAACAATACAACTAAACAGCACTGTATCATTCCCGCACACACAGCAAGGCTTAAGATATTTGGGAGTTACAATCACATATTGTTCTACACAATTATTGAAAGCAAACTACACTGCCTGGCAAAAAAAAACATCTGGATTTAAATAAGCAAATAGGTACGAGCCTCTTACTGGATAATTATTCCATGGGTGATTCTTATTCAGCTGGTAGCAAGTTATTTAATGCCAGCTGATGCAATGAGTAGCTTCTCATTCCTTAAAAAAACATGTCAACAGACACATCCTGTGGTGATCGAAAGGATGTTAGTCTGTTTATGAAGGGTCAAATCATTGGGATACATCAAGCAGAGAAAACATCTAAGGAGACTGCAGAAACTATTGAATTTGCTCAACTTGAAAACGTGAAACATTTTTAAAATATATACCTTGTATTTATCATTGTGTCTGTTTAAAATCTGAACAGCTATTTTAAAATTCTACTTTTGTCCATTCTTGAGGAGCACTTGATTCTTCATTTACAAATACATGCATTGACCCAGAGCAGCACTCATTGTAATGCTTCACTCACGTTTTATTACCTCCGCCAAGGAGGTTATGTTTTCGGGAGAGTTTGTTTGTCTGTCTGTCCATCCGTCCTTCGGTCTGTCCGTCTGTGAGCAAAATAACTCAAAAAGTAATGGATGGATTTCGATGACATTTTCAGGAAATGTTCAGCATGGGAAAAGGAAGAACTGATTCGATTTTGGTGTTGATCCGGATCAGCATATGGCCGCCATGGCGAAAAAATGTGATTTCTGTGAATAACTACTGAACTAAAATAGATATCATTATGAATCCAGTTGCTAATGGTATGCTTTCATGGTCAAGGAATCCAAATATTTCGATGAAATAAAGGTAGGACTAATATTTATGGTCAAAATCACAATATGGCTAAGGACTGTGGTGCTGGCGGTCTGCGCTCTCCGAGTGCTTTTCTAGTTCAGTAGAAGTAATCTGAGACATATACTCTATATTTTGAGCCCTCCTGAACAGTAAAGCCCATTGAAATTCTACTTTTGTGTGCTTGTGAAACCAGGCAAAGTTGTTGCTTTATTCATCTTCTGTGATGATGGACCGAGGGTCAAAACCATCTGCCTCATTGAAAATGTTATGTAAAATGAGACATCTCCAGTTTCTGCATGGTGATATTTTTGCTGGCAGCCTCTCTGCTCGTCTATGTCTGTCTGTCTATGTCTGCCCCCAACTGCCTGTCTGCTCCCTGTGTGTGTGTCTATATGTGTACTGTGTGCACATCACTGCTGATAAAGAGGCAGCAGAGATATTAAGAAGTCACCATCGAGCCATCCTGTTATTGAATACATTCATCACCGGGACCCCAAGACAGTGTTTAATATCGCTGCAGAGTTCTTGCTTTACCCAGATTTGAATGTTGCCATGCATTGAAATGAAACTAATTAGTCTTTCGGGTTTGCCTTCACTGATCTCTGTCAAAGCTTTTCAAAAAGTTAATGATGATAAACATTTTCAGAGAGATTAAAAACTTCAATATGAAAGGCTTTCCTCACAAAATGCATGAGGAGGCGTCCATTTTCTCTTCTTTATTCATTCAACGGGGAGTGAGATGTCCAGTAGAGGGCAGCAGAGACAAGTGAGAGTGTAAAACTAAATCTGTCCTTTTCTCTTCTTTTCTGTTTCAGGGCCAAAGTGTTTCGGGGGAAGAAGGTCCTTGGGGAGTATGACATCAGAGTGGAGCAGGTACCACATTGATTTTATGCTGCTATAACAGAGTCAAGTCACTTTTGAAAGGCTGAGAAGCCTAGAAAAGAAATTAAAGTGAGATGACACCATATTCATGTTTGATATGGAAATGTAAAAGCTCACACTGATTCCTGGTACATTTCCAATAAAACGCAGGACATTTTAAGACTCTTTAAGAGGCACTGCTGGATTATTGCATATACAGCAAGTTATAGGCATCTTTAAAGAACTTAGCAGACTGGAACTCATCCACAGCTGTTGGTGAGATTTGCTTTTATTTCCACCACTTGGGTCTTCTCACTTTGATACTCTTTATGTGGTGTCCGCAGATCCATCCATCCATCATCTATACAGCGCATACGTTATGGGTCATGGGGCTAGAACCCATCCCAGCTGATATTGAGAGAGAGGCTTTGGTATTTTTTGTAAAGACATAAGATACTAAATGTATAAATACATGTAGATGAACAATTTTCTTTGATAGACGTTGAATGAGCAGGAGAAGTATTTATAAATGTGAAATTGTTGTTGAACTATCAGTCTTGAGTATCATTTCAGTGATTAGTGTTGTGATATTTAATTTGGTACCTGTATCCTTGTTAGAATTTTGTTATGGTGTCAACACCAGTAGACAGAAAGGTTTGAACAACTAAGCTTTTCATTTTATTTTTCACTCAGCTCTTGGATAGCTGAGTTTGTAAGATTAACCTTGCAGTGCAGGTAGGTCACCTGATTTAACAACTGTATTCAGGTAGATCTATTTTGCTGAGCTCTTATCTAAAATGACTGAAAGCGGCCCATACAGTACGGCCCAATGAGAGTCCATTAGAGCAGGAAGAGGTGGCAGCTATGAGCAAAATGACAGCAGGAAGAGACTTCACAGGCAGAGATTTTCTTAGGTGCTAACAGCTTCAGTTGCAGTTTTATCCGATCTGGAACAAATTTCATCTTTAAATGAAGCACAAACAACAATACTACAAATTTCTCCCTATTAAGGATATTTTTGCTCCACTTCTGACATGCTTCGGCCAGAGTTTGTTTTACTAAGCCGCTCATGTCCTATCCTCTATGCCTTGGCATTAGCGCCCACCGACTACAATATATGATTGCCCTGTAATGAGTGTGACTGAAAGAACGATTGTCCAATCAGCTTCTGGATATGCTTTCAAAAGGTTCTGCCCATTCCCAAACTCTTTCTATGGGCTCATTCTCACATGAGCTAGTGAAATATGTTTAAAGATCCATCTGATCCAAGCACTGATTTTCAAAGCTACTCAAAAATACATTTAGATGAGTGTAGTACATTCCACACTAAGACAGCTTGCCGGTCACCTCAAGCACATCAACACACCAGTGTTAGCAATTAGCATCTGAGAGTTACTAATAATTCTAATAATCTTTATTTATGAAGCACTTTTCAAAGTCAAGTTTAGAGTGTACTAAATGGACAGCAATGGTTAGAATGTCAGCATTAACAGGAGCATCTAGCAGAAGTCTAAAAAACAGATGAACAAATGTTGGGGTTACTGTGTCTGTCTGATGCATTAGTATTTGTTTTACTCTGGTGCTCTTCATATAGACATTGGTGTGTATTTTTGTGCTGTGCATGTTTAACCACATATAAATGTGAACCCAAGCTACAAATACAGTTCTTAGAGGATACAATCACTGCTTTAACCCACAATTACTGTGTTTTGTGGTAGATGCTTTACAATATGAAATTAAAGCTCTCTGTATACGTGACATTTTGGTTTCATATTGGTTTACCTTGGCTTGGTTTCTCTGTTTAGAATTTTTCTCTCTGGTGTTTCACACAAAACAGTTTCACACCTAATGCAAACTGACAGTTAAATTACAACCTAAAGCTACACCACAGGAACAAAAATAGGCATGAGGAGAATAGAGTCAGCAACTATGAGTCAGAGAAATCCTCACCTTGTTCGCAACCAAAGCAAACACAAGCATGCATGATTTTATCTTTTTGGGTGTACATAATGTTGATTTGTTTTGGCCAAATGAATGTAAAGTCATTTCTCAGAGATCAGCTCCAAAGGAGTGAAAAGAGATTATAGAAATACTTCATCCATCCATCTATCGTCAATACCACTCATCTCTTTTGGCGTTGTGGGGTGCTGGAGTCTGTCCCACTTGATATTGGCTGAGTGGTGGGGTACAATGTTCACCCAACACAACCTGAAGAAGTATATATATGGATAATAGGCATATGAAAGTTTACTGTTTATTTAAACTTATTTTTCCTGTTTTTCAGGCTGAGTTCTCGGAAGTCAACCTGGTCTCACATTCAAATGGCACCTGTAACGTGGACATGCAGGTCATCAGGGGCGGGACCAAAGTGGTCAGGTTAGTCCTACACACATGCATCCACATACACACAAACACAGAATTACTCTGGGGTTTTACTCGTCTTCTTTTCAAACAACCAACCCTACAGCTCAGTAATTTCTTTAACATGGTTTGGTATCCAAATTCATAACTGTCTCTCCTTACAAGAGTTCAGTCTTTTGGGATGAATTTTGCTTCCATTTTCATGGACATTCAATCCTCACAAAAACAGACTAAGAGCAGCCTGGTGAAACTGACATGGGCTTTAAAATGTTACAACCTCAATAAAAAGTATGAAACTGTAAAAAATTATTAATCTCTCTAATCTCATGAAGGTTACGTCTCTGCTTTTGAAGTAAATTTGACCAGTTTCATGGCTCCTTCTTTGTAGCTTCTCCCATAAACTTAAAAAATGAGGACAAAGGAGCTTTGACTTTTCTTTGACAAAGTTTTTTGGCAGTATCTGTCAGTTCTTCATTATCTATTATGTTTATTATTATTCCCCTTATTGTACCAAATATGGCATACATATTTTTCAGCTACAAAAAAAATTTGGAATTAGGTTTTATTTCTGAATATAAATCCATCAACCTTCCAAGGACAATAAATGAGGTGCAGACTAGAAGTAGAGCCCTCACAATAAATGGATGGGTGTAGTCGTTCCTTCTTTTACTGGGTCATGTTTTAATGTTGTACTACTTATATTGTTGATTAGCACTCTGTTAAAAATGGCCTACATTGAGGAATACTGTCTGAGGGAAAAATACAAAACACATCCTCAGATATGAGGTCTCAAAATAGTCACGATTTCAGTAAAGCATGAGATCTTTACTTTGAAAACATCCTGGCAAAGAAAAACTTGACCTCAGACTTATTTCTGACCCTTCAAAGGCAAACAGCAGGTTGGAGTGTGTGTACATCTATCTATCTATCTATCTATCTATCTATCTATCTATCTATCTATCTATCTATCTATCTATCTATCTATCTATCTATCTATCTATCTATCTATCTATCTATCTATCTATCTATATATACACACACACACAATATATATATGTATGTATATATACATATGAATATATATATATATATATATATATATACACATATACATATGAATATATATATACATATATATATATATATATATATATATATATATATATATATATATATATATATATATATATATATATATATATATATATATATATATATATATATATATATATATATATCCTGGGTTTTTTGTCCATTACTTTAAGGGTTTTATTATACAAGGATGACAGACTTTTGATTGTTGAAGGTGAACCCTGGGCCAAAACTGTCATACAGTATGAGCAATGAGAAAAGATCGTAGAGTGCATAAATATCTGAGCTGCCTGAGTTGGTATGTACTGCCTTATTAATTTAAAACAGTTTAGGTTGCTTTTTGCTGATTTAGCTATTTTCTTCACATGTTTATCAAACCTGAGCTGTGGATCTAAAATGACTCCCAAGAATTTGAATTCATTTACTTCTTGTATTTCTTGAGCCTTTATTTCACACAAAATCTTTCAATTTGGCACCGTTTCCTTATGGAAAAACTTATTGACACTGTCTTATTTAGGTTTAAAACAAGATGATTGCACTCCAGCCACTGCTGGACTCCGTACATATGGTCAGTCAAAATTTCTGCCGCCTTGCTAGTGGACTTAGCAGGAGCATAGATGACTGCATCATCAGCATAAAGCTGGATGCCATTGTCTGGACACATTTATTCACAAAGTGATCAACTTCGCCCCATCCCTGTTTGTAAATGAACATGCCTTTCACGGATGCTCCTTTTGATACCCAACCATGACACTCAACTTTTCTACTTAACCTGTTTACCTGTCTGACGTTCTAAACAGGTGCTTTCTGAGCATTCCTCAACTCCCAATGCTTTTGTTGCCCTTGTGCCAACTTTTCTAGAATTTTATTGCACACATCAAATTCGAAGTGAGTGAATATTTGAAAACAAATAAAGCATGTTAGTTTGAACCTTAAATAAGTTTTCATTGGGTGTATTTAATTGCATATAATTTAAGTATTTTGTTTTCTTTTAAAACTGACAGAGCATCCCAACTTCATTAGAATTAGATTTTGAAAAATTAGATGAGGTTTTGTACCACTGTCAAAAGATATCTGACCTTCAAATTGCTCTTAAACTCAGAGATCACTTCATAAATATCCCAAATTTGGAGGGTATTTAGTCAGGGTTTAAAGAATAAGACTTTCCTCAATGTTCAAACCTACAGAGAATTCCACTGTTCCATCTTAATGAATCAATGAAGATGATGTAAAGACTTTCCAGTGAGATCAGACACTTCCACTGCTCCTCAGGATCATAAATGCTCTTGTTTACTCAGAAATCGAATCGATGGAAAAAGGCAGAGGCGTTTGACTACAATCATTCAGCTCAGACAGGCACAGTGTATGTGTGTACAAACATGTGAATTTACTGTAAACCAGGCGTCACACACACCACACACCACACTGAAACACACTGCTGACTGTACCTCCCACCGCTCACAAACCAACAAACCGACAGGAAATGAAGAAGTCAGCCTGAGTCTGATCGTCGGAGACTCTGCCCTGCAATTACACTTTATGGGGGTTGGTGTGCACAAACCCACGCACAAATATGGTGGCAAACTTAGTTTTTTCCACAGGGAGAGAATATTCTCTTCAGCCCAAATATTAACACTTTATGGGAAATTTAACAGCCTTTTCAGTCTTATTGGTGGCCTGTCTCTGTTCATTTCAGGCCCCTTATGATCCGTCTATAACCTAACCATCTCCATTGTCAAAGTTCTTCTGCTACTGGCTTGGCTGAATACACTGAATCTGCTGGCTGCAATGCTAAACCCAAGACCTAAAGGAAATCTATTATTCTACTGTAAAGATGCTAATGCCACTCTTTATACTCAGTGTATTTTACAGACTGCAAATGGAAACGCAACACATGGACATGAAATGTCAAAAACCAACACAGTAATAAACTCTGACCTTTGATAATGAGACATAATTACTCAATAAAAAACAGTAATTTGGTAAAGGTTAGAGAGGCTGGAGGCTAATCAGTCAGTGGATTTAATGTTGGAACATGCTGTGAACAGTTATCACATCATGTTGTGCAAATATGTGAACATCAGCTTACAACACACAGCATGTAGAGTGTGATTTTCTATATCAATATTTAATACAACAGTATGTCTTTTATTGATGAAACCAGAATGAGGTCTCCATTTTCCAGACACATTATATTTGCAAGAATAAATCATTGTTATGTAAGTCATGCTTCTATTTATTATCAACATTTCCATAAAGCTTTTTTCATGCAAGGTATTTAAACAAAAGTCCAGGTCTTTTTTGGTGCCATGGACTTGCCTTGTAAGAAAATTCTTCAATGGCGGAGACATGTAAGTCATTTATGAACAGACAATGATACAGCCTTACAAAGATATGACTGGAACCTCAAGTCTTTAATAGTTGGTTATTGAATAAAAATTGCTATCTGCAAAGTCCAGAGCAGATTTCATGACTTTGAATGCATCACAGATTGAGAGTGGGTACTGTCAGTAATAAAGACACTACAGTCCCATTAGAGGCCGAATCCTCTCCTCCACAGTCTTTTCTGCTTTCCTGGAGTGTCTGATTAGTATTCTCTGAGCATGAAGAGCTGGTGGTGGTCACACTGTGCCAGAATTCTCTCTCTGTCTCTTTTCTCTCACTCCTCTCTACATCTCTTTTTTCCCATTTCTCTGTTCCTACTCTCACACCTCCACCACCTCTCGCTTCCTCCTCATATCCTCACATTCCCTCACACCAGCAGACATTCAGAGACAAAAGTAAAAACAACAGGAGTCATGCCCTATCACCGTCAACCTGTAACTCAGCTCAACATTGTTTTTACCCTTCACACAGTGGTCTATAATTATATAAGTGGGCTCAGGAGCTGTGGTTTTAGGCGTTTGTCTTTGGAGACTGGCAAAGTTTAAACAAAGCTGTGGTTTTATTGCCCACTTTGTCTCAAGTCATGAAGGCCAGATCATTAATTAACATTGTTGCCAAGTAACAATAATAGATGAACATTCAATTTGGTCAGTTATGAACAGATTATTAACCCAGAGCATGTTAAAATTTTGGGAAATTTAAAACCATCTCTTGTGTTTGTTGACCTGATATCACCCACACGTTCCCTCTCTACTAACTTTCTAATTATATTACCGAGCTCCTCTATCCATCCTTTCATTAAACCAGGAGCAGCTATGCTTTATCCCTTCAGTGTCAAAGATATGTTACGGGGCTGATGCTTTCTTTTGGAGGAGGAGGTGCCAGTAATTGATGTATGGTCAAGTTGAATGCACTTACTGTAACACCTTAACCTGACACACCAGATGGACCGTTCAATACTTTTCACCTGTCCATCTGAGCAGCAGCCCGTAAAGAGTGCTTGGGAAAGGGCAGAACCTTTAGGAAGCATATCCAGGAGGTGATTGGGTGATAGTTCTGTCAATCACATTCATTTTGGGCCAATTTTGGGCCGCGTTGTAGTAGTCAGGAGCTACTGCCACACTGTAAAATACACAACGTAAACTCATTTGTAGAATATTCTCTTGGCAGAACATATCCAGAGTAGAGCAAACACATCCTTTCATTAGAATATGCTGTCTGTTGTTTGTTCTTCCTTTACTGAAGAAATCTGGTCCATAACTAATAAAACTGCCACTGAAACTCTTAGCATCTATGCTAATCTCTGTACGAGCTGTCACTTCCTGTCTCGCTCTTAGCTCCCACCTCTTCCTCTTCCAAAGCACAACTGTTGTGGATTGGAACTTGACAAGATGGATCTGTTTACAAATACCCCTTGAACCGGGTGGATCCAGCTGTACTAGGAGTTTAATAATGCCTATCTAGCTACAAAAAAAGCATGCTTCCAGTTTTCTGTCACATATCTCCATTGTTTGCACCTTGTAAAGAAAGAGGTGGTAGCATGAGAGAGGGTTAGTTGCTGAAGTGAGGAATGACTGCTTGCTGCTAACTAGCCCTAATAAATGTGACAGACAGATCATTAATTAAATCATCTTTAGTTTTTCCTGAAATGTCCCACCGTTCCTAAACACCTTTAGTATGATATTGCTCGGATGGACCTGAAATAAACAGCATGAATGTGTGAAACAGTCCAGCTGGTGTGCCAGGTACCTTATTGTCAGTTTGGTTATGATCTGTTGTACATGACTTGACAGTTGAAGGGCTCAGGCCTTAAACTTGAGGCAGAGTATACTGGGCGGCACCTGGCCTTCATCAGGATGACCCAGATACAGGCCTTCATCTGAAGCTCGTTCTGATGATGTTTCCTGAACTACAATTCAGTTGGAACGCTTTTGATTTCTTCAAGCCATTACTTTTGAAGAAATCAGAACTGACATTTGATCGTAAAAACTGAACATGCTAAATATTTATGACATGAGATAAGGATTTTCCCAGTCCTCCTCTGAGATGACAGGAGGGGACAGGAAGGTAAAGTCACTTATAACACATCTCACACCAGGACTTTGTCTTCCCTAGTCTTAATTTCATTCAGATCATTTAGTCAACAGTTCAATTTAATCTGACATTGTGGTCCATGACATTGCAACACAATAGGTCAAATCCTTAGTTTTCTGTAATAGTGTTTCACAGATAGGGAATAGTAAAATATATGTAAGAGAAAAATCCTCTTTGGATTATATAACAAGCACATTTAAACCATATTGTCCATATAATTCAAGTACATTCAAAGACCAAGAAAAAGGGTAGGTTTTAAGCTAAGACTTGAATGAGTGTAAAGTGTTTGCATCCTTAAATTTGTGGCAGCAATTTGATCGACCAGCGTGAACCTGAAACTGAAAAGGCATGGTCACCTCTGAGTTTTCTCTGTCTGTCAGTCTGACTGATGACCAGGAGGCACTGATGTGAACATGCTGGGGTGTAAAGGGTAAAAGGTCGGACACGTAAGAGGTAGCTAAACCATGGAGTAACTTTAAAACAAGCCTTAAATTTTTTAAATGAATTCTAAAACGAACAGTGGAGGGAGGCAAGTAAAAGGATGATGAGTTCTTTTTCACATGTACTGGTTACATGTAAACTATTTCACTAATAAAAAAAAGTAAAAAATGTCATAGGTCTAGTTTACCCAGACTTGTTTTTTCCTTCTCAGAAATAAAACTGATGCTGCAGTCTATCAGCAGTCTCTACTAGAATTATCAATTATGTGCTGTGTCTGCACTGATGCAGAATAATCTACCTCTGCATCACGATGCTTTGATTCAGGATTATTTTGAACACCCACACCTCACACGATAAGGCAGTCTTGTAAGATAACTCTTTATACCATGAAAAAATTAGGTTTTTGCTGAATTTGGTGTGTAGGGGCAATCTGGTCTAGATTTTGGCTGATTTGTTTGTTCCTGAACAGGTCGAACTGTCCCAACAAAATGTGCTACTCTGTACTTGCACCGTGTGCAGTGACAATGAAGTCTGATTCTGATTCTCTCTTCTCTCTCTGAACAAGTCAATAAGGGTTGCAAATTTTCAGTTTGCATGAAGGCAAAATTTCACTCATTTTACAAATGAAATTTTAGATTTATGTGTACATAATAAAGAAAAAGTGTTGCTACCCTTAAATTTAGGGTGGATTCAGAAAAATAATCTGAAAGTGTTGTATGTTGAGTGTATGTTGAGGCCAATGGTCGAAGAAACTAGAAACTTTAGAAGAGCTGCTACTTTGGCTGTTCTTGACTGAAGGTTGAACCCAAACTGAGGGAAAATGACCATTTATGATTGTGCATCACCCTATTAAAACTGTTTAGTTTCATCTGAGAAGACTTAAATCAACATTCACCCTAAACTGACTGATTTTCTGCACAACAGTTTAAGCAGTAGCTGCTCCCTGAAGACTTTCTGTTGAGATAATTACAGCTCCATCTGCCTGCAGTCATCAACATACTGTCTCATTAGTAATACATTAAACCTGGCAGGTCATCAGTCTTAGAGCTCCAGATTCACAGCTCCATTTGGTTAAAGAGTCCCACATGGAATTTTGTCCATTTTCACAGTTAAACACACGTATAAACAGAAAGGAACATTGCTAAATTTGATTTGGACATTTTATGAAGTTATCCAAGGGAAAATATGAGACAGCTGAAAAGGGAATATAGCCTTGTTTCCCAAGTCTTTGAAATAAAGTTGGGCAAACAATGACTGGTTTATTTAATTTGTTGTTGCTGAAATGATGAAAATCACATTTTAAAGCAGGGACAGAAAACTTTGTTTACAAAGAGGGTTGTATTGTTACTCTCACTGCCGGAGAGCCAAGTCATGACGTGTTTTAGATATTCTAAACAAGAATCAAAATGTACTTATAATCTAATGAAAAGACTAGATAACAAGCTCCAAATAGAATTTTCGGAGAAAATGTTTTCAGCTTTTTGCCTTTTGTAAATGGTAGTGGACAGACAGTGGATAGACTCTGTTAGGGGTTGAAAGAGTAAGGGGTGATGTTTCAAATGAGCAACAGGCTGGACTCAAACTTAAGCCGCCAACATGAGGCAAGAACCTCTATATATGCCAAGTCCATTGCTGGAACCCACTTTGCATACCAACACTCTCTTATTTTTTACATCAAAATGTATATTTTACCTCAAAGTAAACGGCTTACACTATGAGCTAATAGCTGAATTAAAAAAAACTGTATCAATGCTGTTCACTGAGGGTCAATCCCAATCATACCCCTTAGCCCTCCCCCTTCCTCATACCCCTTTGTCACGCCCCTATGAAACGAGACACCACTCAATTTCTGTTGCGCCATCAACCAGAGCCGTTCACTGACTGTGTCGTACACAGATGCAACAAATCTTTATCCACTTGGTTACATTGTTAATATTTATGTATTTACATTGATTAGCAAAGGATTGAATGTCTGATTAAAACACAAGTATTATTACAATGAAAATCACAATTTATGCTAAATAACTTAACTTTATGTGCTTCCTTTGGTCTCTGCTCTGCCATCTTGTCAGTGGGTGCAGGGTATCATGAGAAATTTCTCATACCCCCTCCTTTCAAGTGAAGTCCTGGTTCGTCTTCATTTCAAGAGCTGTGTAGCCCTTGCCCTCAACCTTACGGAGAATTGCGATGCCCCTTCACTAGACATGAACACGCAAAACCAAGGGCTAAGGGGTACAATTTGGATTGACCCTTAGACTCACTGTTAGGTAGACTTTATTTAAAGGACCACTGTTTTATTAATATGCATTTACTTATGCTTATGTTTGAAAAGATGTCATTGTGCCCCCCACCAGCATTCTCCAGACTGTCCCTGGACCCATTCTCCTATTAGAGGAGCCTTTTCCCAATGAAAGGGCCACGGGATGAATTAAACTGTGATGTCGGGACTATCCGGTCTTGAGGCCAATTTAAAGGAAAAGTTTGGTTCCTACAGCTTTCACATTGTTTATAGAATGAAGTTGAACAATATACTCGCCCAGAAGGCTTTCCTGATCCAAACAGTGCTTCAGGAGATATTTAGATCCAAAATCGAGCAGCGGACATCCGTATAATGGTAGCACACGGGGCATGTATAGCGCTGCTCCTAAAACTGCATTAATCATCCAAAAACTCATTAGTTTCACCAATATTTCATCATGGTCCACTCGGGCTACTCCTCCATTACAGTCTGTGTCGCTCCAGACATGTTTTTGTGGCTGTGCTGACCTCTGAACTGAAGAAGAAGAATGTTTGCCTCCGCGCATGCACAGTACTCTCTGGAGAGCTGTTCTTCTCTTTGCCTTCCCGTCCTCCTTTCGATGAGCTCCTCATCTGTATACTCTGGCTCGAAACTGTAACCCATCATATTCAAAGTTCTCCTCCACAACATTTTCATCCGACAGATATTTGTCCATTTTGCACAAAGGAAGTCGTTGTGTAGCTGGCAGTCTGCCCCTGAAACAATGAGCCGTACTGCGCATGCGCGGAGGCAAACATTCTTCTTCTTCTTTAGTTCAGAGGTCAGTACAGTCACAAAGACATGTCTGGAGTGACACAGGCTGTAATGGAGGAGTAGCCCGAGCGGACCGTGATGAAATATTGGTGAAACTGATGAGTTTTTGGATGATTAATGCAGTTTTAGGAGCGTCGCTATACATGCCCCGTGTGCTACCATTATACGGATGTCCGGCGCTCGATTTTGGATCTAAATATCTCCTGAAACACTGTTTGGATCAGGAAAGCCTTCTGAGTGAGTATATTGTTCTGCTTTATTCTATAAACAATGTGAAAGCTGTAGAAACCGAACTTATCCTTTAAGCATCCATTATTTTTAAGATCTTTTTAGCATTATGTAGGTGACCTGAATGCCACCTTTTTGCAGTTAAAGCAAAAACAAAGCAAAAACCAGGGAGAGACATGTTAGAAAAGTCTTTGCTTATTTGGACAAGTTTATGATTAATGGAATAATATTAATCATTTAAAGTGTTTTTGCCCCCCCTTCAGTCACCAGCCTTTCAAATGTTCTTAACGTCCCTTACAGCACCCCTGCCAACAAAGGAATAAAAGCTTATTTCGTTTTGGGGGGCTACCCACATGTAGCCTTGTTGCACATTCCATGATTGCACAGTCCTTACAAGTTGTATTTTGTTGTAAAGATGACAGATAATTAGGCTTTCCAACGATATTCAATACAACACAGACTGGTATTATTTAACGGGACAAATAATTAACCAAAATAATGTTGCCAAACATTTTGAGGAGTCATTGTCCTTGGATCTGTAACACTTGCGAGGTGTCAGGATTATTGTTCCTGAAATTAAAAGAGTTAAAGCTGGTGTTGACTGTATTTCTCTTTCTATGTAGTTGTTTTTGCTGAGGCTGGTAAAATGTGTGCAGCACATACTGTAAGTCGAAGACAAACAGCATTACAGGGACAGTGAAGTAAATCATATCATCAAGTTTTGTGAAAATTATATGCTTTAAATTATTGTGTCACCTCAGTGTAGGTAACAATCTGTCATGTCCTGAAAGCTCTGACTAATCAGTTTTCTTTCTTTTTTATTATGTGAACATTATTTGTCAATCTGAGCATGACTGTGTGAAATTATTTACAGAAGCCCCTCATACATCATTTCTTTTGTGGGTGTAGATGTATGACTGATGTCACCAAACACACAGTGACAGTTTCCTTGGTAGAATGACAAATCAACTGCCTTTTACTTGTTGCTGTGGGAAATATCATCACTTTTTACGACTAAAGTCAGACTATTTCTATAATCCAGAAAAACTGTCAGTTTCCGTTACCCCAACATTTTCTCTTTTCCTGACATGAATATGACTCACCCCTGATTCATGGAGGAAGGCATTGATCACTGACAAAACAGACTAAAGCTAATTTATCTTCTGTTTTTCACCAGACTGATACGTTTCAGTGTTCCTTGTGCTGCTCTGTCTCCAGGTCTTTCAGGCCAGACTTTGTCCTGGTACGTCAGCACGCCTTCAGCATGGCTCAGAATGAGGACTTCAGGAACCTGATCATCGGTCTGCAGTACGCTGGAGTCCCTTCAGTCAACTCTCTAGAGTCCATCTACAACCTCAGCGACAAACCCTGGGCTGTAAGAGATTTCACTGACAGTTTAACCATCACTCTGAGCCTAACATGGATTTTTATCCAATTTAACCCTGACTTCTTCTTTCACAAACTCACTTAAAACACTGACACTGATTATATTTTACAAATATGAAATGTACTTTATTAGGTATTAAATTACCCTTAGACCTGCCCCTGATGAAACTGTTAACTCTTGTTGTTTATCTTGTGTCTTCCTCTCCTTTATTCCATCAGTTTGCTCAGCTGATCAATAACCAGAAGAGGCTGGGCTTAGACAAGTTTCCGCTCATAGATCAGACTTTCTACCCCAACTATAAAGACATGGTAAGTTTTTTTTCTATTACAAATAAGACTAGAATGAACCATACTGCCACTCTTCAAAACACCAGCTTAACACTGACATCATCAAACTGGATATTATTAGAGCCTTGGTTTCCAACCTTCCTGCCTTCGGGGAACTGAACTTCTTAGGGGTTGCACAAAAAAAGAGGGGCTTAAAGGCAAATACGTTGGCTCCTGTGGGAAGCTTTCAACTTGTGTTATTTTGGTGCCCTCTTTGAACAAAGACTTTCTCCTTGCTGATATTTGGTGCATGTGTAGGCCAGGCCCCAGAAAACTATTATTGTTCTTTCTTGTAACCAATTTTTTTCTAATTTTTGTGATAGAGGGACTTTAAAGATGCTGTTTCTGCAACATGTGATCATTCGCTTCGTCTAATGCCTACGTCCTGTCAGGAATATAGGCATTAAATGTTACTATATTGATAAAGTCCATCATTTGGATGATACTCTGGTGTGTTTTTGCATCTTAAGTAGAAATTTAAAATTTCAGTTTTTATTATAGCCTGCAAATTCATAGAAAGTTAAACTAATAAGTTGTTTGTTGTCGACAGATTACTGTTTATTTCAGGTTAAAGGGAAATTAATGTTTTATTCAAAGTATAGCCTATATTCATTTATGATTTCATTCCAACAGTGAAGCTTAGCCATCACTTGACTTATTGATTATGATTGCCACGGGGCAGAAAATAGGCTTTACTCATACCATTTAAAGTCTTGCAATTTAACCTCTGCAAAAGCTTTGACTTCTTAGATTCAGGTCATTGATCATACTTCCTTACTGATAGAATCAAAGAAATTACCTTTGAGGACAAGCACGAGTTGAAGTTACCAAATAATTATTTATGAGCTAAAGAATATGAAATGAAGAAATGAAAGTTCTTCTCTATGTGAAATATCATTACACTGATAATAAATATAATAATATTACCTAGTGTCTCAAAATCCACTCGTCATCACAGCAAAACAGAGAAAAATCCAACACTTGGATGTAGGGTATGACTTTCATGGCTTTACTTGGACTTTATGCCTCATTTGCAGCCCACTGAAATCACCTCTGCAACCCACTTATGGGTCTCTACCCACCAGCTGAGAACCACAGGTATCAAATACAGTGCTGCGTGTTAGAGCGTTTTCTGTCCTCAGCTGGGTTTCCCGTCTTTGAGAAATGTTCTCAGATTTGTTTGCTGCTTTAGAAGCTTCTCTTTCTCTTTGGAGCTGCCCCAAAAAAACAACTATTTTCTTTATAGTTGTCTTCTCTCTGATGTAAAAAAAAAAACAGTTTTCCTTTAAGAGACTTCAGTATTTGAAGGATAAGAGGAAATAAAGAGTCCGGGACACACTTTCACTTTCCATTGAGACAGTTTATATACAATCTTTTTTGGTACATGGAAATAGAAAACTCTATTTAGACAGAAACAGAGACATAAATACAAACCCAAACAATTCTCTCAGTATAAAACAAACATGAAATTGTCTGATAATGCTTCACTAAAGCCATACAGTTAAAAATGCATTATTGATAATATTATTCCTCCATCTGTCAGTCATCTTTATTATGAACAGTTCAGAGTGGCATGTTTCAAGTAGCATAATATTGTAAGAGTCTGCCAGTTAGAATTAAATACTTTATCCGGAAAAAGGACTGAGATTTGATCAAGAAAGTAGAATATAATACATTTTTATCTGCATTACTTTACTGAAGTAGTCCAGTAACAAGCCGGGGGTCAGTCATCTATAAATTTTAAATACTCCCATGAAAAAATGCCTCAGATATAACAATAAAAACCTTTTTTGTGTAATCTTGCATTTTTCCCTTTTTATGGAGGATGCACTTCACAAGGATTTTAATATCCTTCTTTTAAACTCAGAAGTAGGGGTTCATCCACCCCTGAGGCTTTGTAAGGGTACTAAAGAGGGGAATTGAACCGTGTCCTGTTACATCATATCCTTGAAGGAGCGGTGCTGTGGTGTCTACAGGTGGCAGTGTTGTTATTAAAGCGCTGGATTAGAGCTTTTTGGCAGAGGAAAGAGCACAGAGTTCAGCTGAGGAAAACTACACACACAAAACCCACAAGAATAAAACATCTAATCTATGAGAAAATATGTTGTTAGCTTTTGAAATGTTAGATTTTAATGAGGTACATTATTTACATTCTCTGCAGATGAAGAGGATTTTCATTTACAAGAATTATGGTCATATTGTCTTTTAATTTGTGACATAAAAAGTAAAAAATGTTGTTGGGGGGGGTCTGTTTCTTTTTTTATTTATGTACATTGTGTTTTTATTTGTGTGGGATATTTATGATAGCTCAGAAGAAAGAAAAATAAGCAGAAATAACACTCATGGAAGGGAACTTGCAAAACAAACATAAAAAATGCCCAGCTTCTTGTGTCATCAATATTATAAAGTTAGTTTTATAAACAATTTTGAGGTCTTTGCATTTACCATCACAGATATGAAGGAACTATTCTCTGTTGTGGATCTTTTATGGTGGATGCACTGCTGCTATTCTTACTCTGTGGAAACAGGGAGTGAGCTGTGAGGGCGAGGAAATGAGTCAGAAGGAAAGATCCCGCACTTTGTGTGAAGTATTGTTGTAGCAACCACCTGAACTCTGATAAAGAAGGGATGCCCCCCTCAATATGATAAAAATCATAACATATTTGATGAATGTGAGACAGCTCTGAAGGCCATTTAAACCAGTACTTATACAATTGCAGGAAATGTTTGTGGGGACCTTTCAGGGGTAAAATGAATTGAAATAAAGGTTACAAACACGTCAGGGGTCAGACAAATCCAGGAAGTCTTTCTCGGGTGGAGGTCCACCACGGTACCAGCTGCAGGTAGTGTCAGAGCGACGGATGCAGGCGTACTGCCGAGCCTGCTCCCCGTTTAGGCTGTTATCCAGCAACCAGTCCGTCCACAAGCACTCGTCGTCTCCTGTGGACGCGCACGGCACTGTGTAGCAGGTGTTGATCTGAGGAGAGAAGAGCGTTTGAGTCACTGTGACTGAGTCATGGTTGAGAAAGGAAGTGTTTCTGTAGTCTCTCATGTCTCTACAGGCGGTGTGAGAAAATGTTCAGAGACATGAAAATCTTTTGAATTAAAATGAGAGATTTTGAGAGGACCACAGCTGAAATGTTCCTTGTCTCTTGAGATTTCCCCCAACACACAGAGAAAAAAGAGCATACATGTGTATGCATACTTCATGAAGAGTCTTTACTCACTCTGCATTCACAGCCCATCTGGTATCTGTAGTTGAGATTCTTCTTCTGTGACAGCGACAAGTTGTCCCAGGACTCCACCAGGTCACACTGGCCAATAGAAATTCTCCCATCACTCCACATACTTCCTGTTCAGTGATTTCAAAACAAATTATTCATAAGGCTTTTGCTTTAAGCCTCACCAGGTTATGTTGTTGAGTCTAACACCTTTAAAGGTTGTAATGCTTACATTTTTCTATGAAAAGGCTAAAATATCTATTGACATTGGTTAACTGTAATCAACTACTAATTTTTGTAAATCAGCATATTTGCAAAGGTGACAGTACAGCTGAAAACATTGTTAATGATGAAAAGCACTTTGTGGTCATATGATTAGCTTATTTAAAGACAAGTACTTTTTTTACATTTTTACTTTGAACAAATGGCTTTTTGTTTTCCCCTCTTATAAGACAGCTAAGCTAATAAGCCACCTGATAGTGTTTTGGCGCTTTGTAGTTAAATATGGACTGGATCTTTAGAATTTCTTTGAAATATTAAAGGTCCAGTGTCATTCAAAATCTTTTCTTTTTCTACTGGGGTTTAATATGTCATTGCTATACAGCCTCTACCGACATGGGTGTTTTCTGTTCATCACGGGTAGTCATCATGTCTATTTTAAAAGTCTGCTCCAGGGCCTATAACCCCTCTTCTACACTCCCACCAGGCATTGTTTGGGTAGCCAATCAGTGCAGGGCTCAAAATTGCAGGCCCCTGTAGCCCCACTTCATCAAATTAGAGCATTTCCAAAAAAAAGAACTAAGAGCTGCATCTGATCCTCTACAGAGATGACATATTTTAGTTTGTATTTAATTAAAATTAAATCCTTGCCTAATAGACACCTACAGTATGATCTAAACATTCAAACACAGCAGAGAAGATTGCTTGCAAGAAGTGCTTGGTGAAAAGTAAAAAAGACCCTGCCACTCTCACTTTATTGTACAAGCCTGTATGGAAAAACTACTGCCTCTCTGTGTCTGGGAAACTTTGTTAGACCTCCTGCCCCTTTCGGCCCCGTCCTCCAACAGATCAACTCGTCACTGGTCAGTTCAGTGCTGCGCAGCATCATACTGTCAGCTACTCTGCATTAATATTAATGTCTGTATTCTGTAATGAGCTTGCCAGCATGACTCAATGGGCTTAAACCACTGATGTAATAATAATGGTAGGACATCACAGTGGTACATTTATTTTGGGGGCACAGGAACAAGAAGTTTAAGCGTCTGCTGGGGCCACAAAGAGGAGGAGAGAAAGGAGCCCTGAAGCTGCTGACATTTTGTCTTGTTCATGGAAGCGCTCTGTCATGCTGAGGACACATGTTAAACACACTAAAGTCCCTGTTTACACAACAGTGTTGTCACTAGAAATGGAAAGGTTTTTCCTTTGTGTTCTCAAAAACACTCTGGGTTCACACAGAGACGCAAGAACAACTCAAAACACTGTTGCTTGCATACCAGGCCATTAGCTGGCAATGTAGGTTTGTAATGAAACAGCAGTGTTTACAACATGTGTTTGTTTTCCAGGGGAGACAAACTTTTCACCAACAACAATGGAGAGTGGACACATGAAAACGCAGGAGTTTCTTGTCTGGACAACAAATGTGTCTGGATAACAAACTGTGCACAGTAAGCAGCACACATATTGCTTAGTCGGCCAAGGCTGTTGTTGTTGCGCTCGAAACATTTATCTGAAAGACAACTGCACATGTGCCGGGCATGTTTCCTGTTTCCACGAAAATAGATATAAAAACATTTTCAAAACTTTTCACTCTGAACCCTGGTTAGAAAAGTTTGCAGATTCAGACACTCCAGGCACCGTACTTGTGTAAACAGTAGACAAAACATGCAGTGAAAACTCAGTTTTTTGTCTCAAAAAGGGCTCTTTACATTATAGACCATTTTCTGGATTATTTGAGGTAAAAACTGTTGGACCCTGTGCTTCCTCCTTAACTGCAGAGGCTCTATAACAACTAAGCATTGCATACTCAACCTGAGAGCAGATATCCTGCTTTGTTGTTGGAGTCCAGCTTGACTCCACACAGTGAGGAGAAGACAGGGGTGTACACATACTGAATATCCTTGGCTTTGTTAAAACCTTTGAACATCTGGACAGAAAAAATACAGAAGATACAGATCATCAGTAAAACAATGAAGGATGAGATTTGAGATGTCTCAGCTTTGAGAAGAAGGACTAAATAAGCCCTTCCCTCTCTGAGCTCACATAGTACATCTCATTCTCATAAAGAAATATGGGAGAGAGTATAGCCTTGGCTATAATCATGAATAATAAGCAAGCAGATATATTTAGAGCAGCCTCTGTTGTATATGGCATATGGCGACCATCTTCCATGAGGTCAGGTGGAGGCGGATGTTTGCAGATATTAGAAGTAGACTTTTGTTTGAACTCTGCCATCGTAGACACTCAGATCTTCACTGATTTTAAGTGCAGCCAACAGAGTAGTGCAGTAATGTGACCTAATAACATGGAAATGAATCAGTATTTTGGCACCAGTGGTTCCATTGTCTTGAAGTCTAAGTGTTTTTTTAATGCCTGAAATAGATCTGCAGGAAACAGCGGATTTAGAGATTTTTTTATGTCCCGAAATCAGCTTTTTATGTATATTTATAGATATTTATAGAGGATAGGAAAGAGGATACTGTGGGAAACTGGAAAGAAAGAGTCTGGGGACTGACACTTGGGAAAGAAGCCTAAGGTGTGACTTGAACTTGGACTTTTTGAAGGAATATAATACATTTGAAAGTTCCCCATTTATAAATTTTAAAGTTTGTCAAGTACATTAAACATCATCATCTGGAACAGATAAACTAAACGTCTGACTTGTCTCAACTCCTTTTCTCTCTATGGATTTTACCTGAAATCTGATTCTTTGATTTGGCACCATCTCTTCTGAGGTTACAGGCAAGCTGATACAGTACTAAAATGTGATGTAAAACACATGACCAATGAACGGTCACCTTGAGTTTCAAGAGCCTTGTTCTAGGCTCCAGACGGCTAATGGAGTCCAAAAACTCCTAAAACTTTGTGCAGCTGACCTATGATGACTTCGCCATTGTAGACGACGTAGATTCAGTAAGAGAAACAAAGTGCTAAGTATCAGGACTGAAAAGAGTGGAGCAAAGCTGAGCTACTATCGTATCTGAAAGAGCACCACTGGTGGAAGCATGTTGAGATGTTACTTTACAGCCTAACATTAGCTTAGCTCACTTATGACAATTACATTTGAACCATTGGAGGTTTTAGCCTTCTTTGAGAGGGGATGAAGCACCCTCAAAAACTAGAATCCAGGCTCCCTAAAATAATAATATAACATGATGAACATAATTTTTGTCTTTCCAACTGTGTTTTACAATCTCTCCCAGATCACTGTCTCTACTGGAGTTACTTATAACCATTACAGTTTAAAAAAATATTTAATACATTTGATATTGAGTATTATTTATTCTTCCATGTTATTTGGGCTTTAAAGTTTTCCAGTATAATCCAGTGACTCCAAAAGTGATGTCCATGGCACTTTGGTGAGCTGTTAGGTCATTTACAGTCATGTGAAGTGATTAACAAATTAAAATTAAGATTAAAAAAGAAGTAAAATACTTTATTACATCTATTTAAAGTACAGAAACTAACAAAACATGATCATAAGATTATGTGAGCTTTAGGCCGCCACCAAACATGTTCCTGTTTCAAACTGGACCTCGACATAATTGAGTTTTGGAGAGGCTGCTATGAGCAAAACTTAAACCAAGAAACTACCTTTTTTTCTATTTTAAAAAGTCAGTGTTTTGTGTAATATGTGTTAAGTATACTTATTTCAACATAGCAACATATTCACAGGACAAACCTGCCAAACATAGGTATCTTTAAGAGTGTTGAAAGAAAGTTGATAAAAGATAACCAAATAAAGACAAGCAACAGACAAGACAATATGAAAACAAACATAAAAAACGAAAAAGAAATGTCTGAGGGCACATACCATGCATTTCCAGGTACATTGTCGCATTCTTTTTAAGGTCATTTGCAGTAGAGCACATAGTAAATAATCATTAGCTAACAAGCTCTTTGATTTCTCATTACACTTAGTTACTAAATTTAAACAATTAAGCAAATGTGAAGCAAGCCACTTAGTATATATTGTCCCATAGATGTCTCTATTGATTCCAACTGTCTTGGGATGGGAATTGATAAGAGTGCCATAATCAATTCCATCTATTAATCCAGTGCTCTAAATCACTTTTGTGTTTTTTCAGTCTAAAAAGCAGGCCTCCAGAGGTTTTCAGGATCAGTGATGTCAAATATGGCACTCCTGATATTTAAGGTGCTTTGCATAAGCAAATGATTCAACAAGTTTCTTGTGTATTTGACCTTGCTTAAAATCACACACACACACTAGACATGCAGTTAGCAGCATACTGTGTTTAATTAAGCCACATTTCTTATGTTACTTCTGTCTCCTGTCAACCATTAATACTCCTTTGGGTTATTTGTCATAGTTTTGTTGACTGTTTAGAGCATAAACATCTTGATTTGCACACTGACACAGGAATTTAATTGAAAGCATAAACACAAATTGTACATATTCCTTTAACTATTTGTTGTTAGTATTTGAATTGCGTTTGACATTGTAACATCACCCAGGATTTGTAACATGTAGTTCAGAGGAAGGATTTATCCCTTCAAGACAGGACTCTACTTTTCACCGGGGGCTTAATCCCCATTAAAAATCTCATCTTAAAGTCATCCCTGGTTTCCACTAAAGGAGTTATGAATATAGTGTTCTTTCAAGAAGATGATAAAAACACTCCAGGTGACATTTTTCTTCCACAGAGCTCATTTCCAACAATAATCCAAAAATCCATTAAAAACCATCTAGGCTATTTGTTAATGGGGAAAACTGCAGTTTTAATTTCTTGGTTAATTTCTACAGAACTGCTTTTGTTTTGTTTTTGTTCACTGCTCCATCTAATACTTTAAATCAAATCCCCAAAGGGACCATAAAGCTGTTAAGCACAGCTGAATAAGGAGCTAAAATGATGCGTGTTTGTACCACAGATCATACCTTAATCATTTTGATTTCATATTGAATCATCTTCATGTAAGGTGAGGAGCTGTTGCTAGGCGACACAATCTTCTCTCCGGAGATCTTTGCCCTTATCACTGTCACAGGAAGGAAAAAAAACAGGAAGAGAAGAGGATTGAGATTAATAAAGATGCCAAACAATGCACTAAGGATGATAAGATTGTGATTTAAACAGATGAAACAATAGACAACGATCTGAATTATGCATGTTTATGATCAGCATGAAGCATTTTTCATAGTTGTATTGATAAATGAACAGATAGAGTGATGCTCTTTTGTCTTAACATCCCTGCGTTCTCCTCACACAGACAGCTCCCTCTCAGCAGCAGTGATACCGGATGTGTCCCCTGCTCTCCTCTGGGAGGGAAATCAAAACTCACATGGAATAACAAGTAGCTCTCGGCCAGCACACTCCCAGGAACTGACTCCACACACACACACATACACATTTATGTATAACCTCTATACCACACACACATACATGCACACTTACTTTGAACCCTGCTGGCACAAATATGACTTCACTTTATATTATATCATAAATTAAGCTTAAGGCTACGTTATAGAAGGATAACAGCTCTGTGGTTTAAACAGGAAGGTAACAGCAAAGTCATATCATTTTACAACCTTCAATTCATAAAAACACTAATTTAAGTATTACCCATGTTTTACAATATCCTCACTCAGGCCTAATGCTGCAGCCCACAGTGTGCCAGATCAAACCCTGTTATTACTTACTTTACTTCAACACAACCACTTTTCCATCCATCAAAACCAATGAAGCCCACACTCTCATACTTCTGCATTACTGGTTATGTTAACATATCAATTCGTCTGACAAACATTTCATGGGAGCTACTAAAAGTGCTGAGGCTCAGTCAGTCAAACATAATTAAGTTCACTATTAGAGCTTTCTCTCAGGCTTAAACATACCCTGCTGGTTTACTTTGAACTCCAAAGACAGCTGAGTTAAAAATGCAGCCAACTGAAAATCAGTAGCAGCAGGCAAAATGGGTATATTGCATCGACTTTAAGTTCTGTTAAGGCAGGAGCGCAAGGATGTAAAGAGATTGTGCTTTGTTTTTTTATTTGATCTACAGAAAACAATGATAAAAGAGCAAAACTAAAGGATAATATTTGTTACAATTTCATAATATGAGCAACAGAACACTGCTCATTCTTATGAAAACTCGTCTTGTTTTTGGGATGGCTGTTTGAAAGTAAAAGATATCTCTGGTTATGAACAGTTAACCATCCAAGAGAAAATATTCAGTAAGTAGCGGCCGAAACACCATGGCAGAGGTCAACAACAGAGAACAACATGTTGAATTTATCCCAGAAAAGAGTTACTGCTGTTTCAGAAACGTAAAATGAGCAAGGTTGATCTCATAAAGTGGCCAGTGAGCGTAAATTGCTGTAACAGGACATAAGTTGTCACGTCGGCTTTTGTTACAGGGATACCTTTCCAAGACATGACATGCTGCGGGATACTGTATGTAGAGTTTTCAGAAAATCAGAGATGTCACTAGATTTTTTAATAAATTACCAAAAATACTAATCCTACATTTGATTATGTTTGTAGTTGAACACTTACAGCACATCAAATATTTATTAAGGATTTCAAAGCCTAATTTTGATCATTTCAACATATCATCTCTTCATGTGGCAACCAGTGACCAAGCCGCCATGTCAGACACGTCATGTTTCTTGTTGCCAAGGGAACACAGGGTGTTAAGTCGAAGATTGCAATATAATAGAGCAGAGAATATGTCTCAATTCTGTCATTCTGTCTCTGCATCTCATTTGTGTTGCACACTCATGACAGACCATAATAACTCTCTTCTGTTGCTCAACCTGTAAGACATAGCTCCTATTTGGCCCTACTACGTTTTTCTCTAGCACAGACATGTTGCTGGAGTTCACTTCTGGTAAAGAGCCCTTAGTGTAACTCTATTGTTTACTGTGTATTGTGTTTGTTTAGTATTGTCTGTTGTATTTATTGGGGGTACAATGAGCTGAAAAATTTGAGAATGAAAGTTTTCCAATGTTAAGATAGAAATAGTCTCTGTGAGCAAGAGTGCAAAGCTCATCTGATGCTTCTTAAAAAAAAATCTTTAAAGATTTCAATACTTCTGCTTGTACTATCATGTCTGGCATGCTATCTTAATCTTCTTTATGTTTAAGAGACGCTTAATGAAATACACAAATTGCAAAGAAAAGGCTCCTGCACACAAACTGTAAATTTGATTGCACAGGTTGTAGATTCAGATCTCAATCCTGAAGCAATATGTTGCAAGTCATCCTTCACTTATCATGCACATTTCTGCCTCTCCTTAAAAGTCTAATCTAATAAAGGCAACCCCCCCAAAAAAACAACAACAACAACAACAACAATAGTCTTAACAATAGTCTTAAAAGGCCAGGCATCTCACGACCAATACAATATTGTAACTATTTGGTTTGTATATGGAACAGCTTAATTCACTTATTTCTGTTTGTTTCGAGATCCTTGGCTGGTGAAGGTTAAATTTCATGAGTCAGTGTCATGTATTTCTGTGCCGATTATCATTTTATTAAAAGCAGAGTTGTTATTATAAAAAAGATAATGGGAAACTGTTGGGATAGACTTTCAGTGATGTGCACTTCAGCTTTTGTCTCCCGAACTAAATTAATCTACCACTGAAACCGTAAAGCCATTTGTCAGACTGATCCCTGTTCCCATATGCAGCCATAAGTTGATACCATTCTTGGCTCAGTATTATTTTAAACTGAACAAACGCCTAACACACAGTGTCATTTCAAAGCATGTGCCATCAGTAAACACTGAAGCTGGGACAATAAGGGGTGTTTGGAGCCCCAACAAAATCATCTTATGATATATTTGAGCCTCTAACTCATAAATAAGCTAGAAAGTGCTGTGTCATAAAATCAAGCACAGAGCAGAGAACAACAAGGCCCGAGGCTGTCGAATTCCTCAGTGTTTATCAAAAGTCAGTACTGAACAAAGGCTGAAAATAATTAGTTTTGAGGACAGGTGAAGTGAGCAGCACTGATCCTTTCTTCATCATGACACCTCTAAGTACATGGGATATATTAGGCAGCAAGTGAACTTTTTGTCCTCAAAGTTGATGTTAGAAGCAGAAAATATGGGCAAGTGTAAGGATGAGCAAGTTTGACAAGGGCCAAACTGGGTTGGCTTGATGACTGGGTGAGAGCGTCTCCACAGCTGCAGCTCTTGTAGGGCGTTACTCGTCTGAAGAGGTTTGGTATCTTTCTAAAGTGGTCCAGTGAAAGAACAGTGGTGAACTGAGGACAGGGTCATGAGCAGCCAAGGCTCACTGGCCCATGTGGTCCGAGCTACTGCTGCTCAGTGCTGAAGAAGTTAATGCTGGTTCTGATAGAGATATGCCAGAGTACACAGTGCATCACAGTTTGTTGCATTTGGGGCTGAATAGCCGCAGACCAATCAGGATGGCAGGTGGTAATAATGTTATGACTGAACTTTGTATGAATAGATAGACAGACAGATAGATAAATGGATAGGACAGTTGGAAATAAGAAATAGAGAAAAATAAGTACACTTAATTTTTTAAAAGGAAAAATTAAGGTTGTTTCCATTTAAATGTAAAGCTAAGGAAAAAGTCAACATGTATTGTCCCTAGAGATTTGCCTCATACAACAGACAGACAGTACTTTCATAGAAAGACTTACACTGACACATACCACAATAGAAACAATACACCAAGTGCAAAATACATGCCACTCTTCCCTTCATCATAGCCCAGTTTTGGGGATTCACTGATTTGAGGATGAATGAGTTCTTGTAGAAACTGAGGAATCCCTCAGCACCTCTTATTGAGAAAATAGGACACATCAGCAGTGGACCTGCCCTGTCTGGCCTCTCTGCTGTTGAAGGGTGGGATGCTCCCTCACCTCATCACTTTCACTGCTGTTTGAACTATAAATAAGCTACAGCTCTATATCTTACTATGCATTCTATCACAGCATGATAAAAAGCTAACAATTTTTTTGGCCGCTTGAAAAAGTAGTAATCTTTGCAAAAATACAGTTCAGTAATTGAACCTTTCTGTACAAAGAATTTACTTGACCATCCGTAGACAGATTTAAAGCAACATGTACCCCCACATATTTGTTTGAATGGGCTTTGAATGATATAAATATTATGCCCCAGATGTGAAGAGTGATCTCTAAGGTGACCTGGATCAAAACTCTTCTTTCTTCCAGAGTCAAACAATAAGGCAAGATGGCAGTTAGCAAAAAATACTGTAACAATACAGCAAAAAGATTGAACATGAGTATCTGTGCACAGGATCAAGTAGTGACTAGACGAATGGAACGGAGTATGTGTCCTCTATAAATGAAAAAAGTATCCCTCAGTGATCTACAACCTTCATTATGCCTTTCATGGAGGGTAAACGTTTTAAAGCATAGCAACAATCTTTGAGTAAAGTTATTGATTTATAAAAGTCTTTCTATACTGCTGATTATGTGTAAAATCAGGAACGAACATTTTACTTACATACTTTAAAAGAGTAATGTAAAGGGAAATTGATTTTTTTAATAATCTGCCTGTTATCCTCGTAAACATCACTGCATAACCCTCACTCCTCCCCCTCTACAATCCTCCTTCTAAAGAAAGAAAACAGTACCCTGTGGTTGCAGAGCAGAGATGCAGAAATGGAGCAGGTGACCTTGGTAGAAGCATGAAAGGAAGAGAAAGACTTCAGAATAAGAGCAGGAGAGAAAATGTGACCCAGCACAGCTCTAACCCTCACCCTCTCTCACAGCTACACAAACCACCCCCTTTGTTTCTGCTTTGCACTCATCACATAACTGCCCCGCGGTTTGTGTGTGCTGGTAAGAGGCGGACGAGCTCAGTGTGTTCTTTAAAAATTGGCTTTGGAGGAAAAAGAATAAAGTTTTTTATCGTTACAACAAATACAGACTGACAGAAAGTCAATGTGGACTTGTCTGAAGAGTTTGCAGTTTAATCTGAGCGTGCTGTATCGCCCACAGAGAGACAGCTGCTGCAGGGACGCTGTCTTTATGGAAAATGTCAAAGAACACAAGGTTTGACTTCGATATACTTCACTCCTATAATGCATGATTCAGAGCCTGAGGCTTAAACAGAGCTTAGCAAAATATCTGAAATCATAAAGCCTGGACCCTTTATTAGATTGATGCATCGCTGTAGTTGATTAAAAGAAGAATCTATTGATTTGGAAATCATTTTCAGGCAGAAAAGATAAGGTGGGGGGGGGGGGGGACACTGGCAGAAAAATATGGAAAGCGCACAGGTGTATAGGCCTTATTTTTCCTTATAGCACACATAACACTATCTGACCTCACAAGGACACACTCACTCCCAAACTGGCCCACTCACACAACTGTGACCTAAAAATGCAGCAATAGAAATGGAGCCATTAGATTAAGAATATGAGATTGTTGTGGATAAATATCTGTTGATTTTCACTGGTCAGTAATGTAGCTGTAAAAATGGCCCCTTTATGCAAATGTCTCATAACACAGCTGAGCCATTATCGATATAAGATATTACATGTGTAGCTTTTCCACATTACTCAGCTCAACATTATTCTGTTGTTTTGGTTTTCCATTGGAGATTGCACTGAGTACCTGGCACTATCTTTTTGTTTAACCTCCAACGAGGTTCCTGAGCCAAACTGAACGACATGTGGAGAATTGACCTTATTAATGTGGAAATTAAACGCCCCCTGTCGTCTGCTCTGGTATGCTGTTAACTTTCCAAATTCTCTTCTGTTCTAACAGAAGAGAGTTTGAAACAAAACTCATCCTACAGCTGTTACTAAATGCCAGCAAGGGGGTGGCAGCTCTGTCGCCTCTGTTTCCTTCTGTGTTCTTGTGAGGGTGCCACTGTATTTTTGCGCAGCCATGCTATGACTATCTTAACGAAGTAATGATACAGTCTGTACTGTATCATTACTTCATCATGTTTTCCCAAATTTTTTATCCTTTACCTGTATTTTCTTATTCATCTCTCTTATGGCCTTTATTACCTGACAAATATTTTGTTGCTTCAGTACAAAAATTGGATATTTAACAAATAACAAATTCACTGTCTTTAATAAATGGCTTTACTGCTGTAGAGGAATATGTCAATGTTTTTGATGTTTCATCTAAATATTTTGGCCTTTAGTTGAGTGAAGCAGTGAGGCTGCTTGACGGGAATGTACAGTGTGTGGAGTGAAGAAAGATGTTCAGCAAATGTTTCTGGCTGTACTTGGATCCTGGATGGCTTCGAGGCCTGTTGCCCTGGATGCTTGATGGTCATATTTTATTGGTCATGCTTTCCTACGTGAAGTCCATGTTAAGTAATTTCAAATACTCTAATTTCTTTCCGCACATCAGAAGACTGTGTTATTAGGGTGCTGGTTTGGCGGAGTGGTTAGCGACCAGGCGCGTCCCATATGCATACTTCTGCTGACCCGGGTTCAGGTCTGGCCTGTGGCCAGTTTGCAGAGTGTCTTCTCCTACTCTCTCACCCCTTTCACAAGCCTATCCACTGTCATTCTCTCCTATTGACACTGAGCAAAAAATACAAACATTCCAAAACACATTTAAAAAAAGAAGAAGACTGTGTGATTGACCACCAGGGACAGGTTTCAGTAGTCAAATCATAGCTCAGTAAATTTATCATGAAAAATTGAGCAGTGGTCACGGCTCTGGGATGCACCCAAGAACACTGACCTAGACAACCTTTAGGATTATGGATGAATTTATACTAGTTTTCTCCAAACTCTGACTCCTGGAGAAGATGCATTTGGGTAGCAATTGAAGCGATATATTTTAAATCTACCAGTGCAATATCAGCTCAAAACTGGAATAAACTTCAATGTTATACAAATCAGCAACTTTCAATGTAAAATCCCATGAACATAACTCATTTCCTGCAGCAGTCACGGACCACACTCAATACAGTATCTTTTATGTAAATGCTGTCAGATTTTAGAGCCATGGAAGCTTACGGGAATGAAGGAATCATGTGCTTAAAAAATCTGATGAAGGCTGAAAATAGAGGACAAATATTCTGTTGCCATTAAAGTTATTGTTTTTTGTTTAGTTACTTAAACTCCAACCTCTGGATTCATTGAGCTCATGAAGAAACATCATTGCTGTGAGCACGGTAGCTCAAAGTGTTTTAAAGCAGCACTCTGGATCATAAATACTTTAAGAAACATTGTATGTTGCTTTTATTTGATTGGTTGGCCAGATATGAGAACTTTTATTTCAAGTTATATTCTAGGGTTGTTCTTTATGTTGTGTTTTTTAAAATGTGAAGGATATCAATAATCTAACTTAACATTTGTTGTGGGAAACTACTCTTTCATTTATGGTTGATTAGGTTTATTTTACTTTTTTGATTAAATATGTTTCTGGGCTGTTATTACATTGATACATCTAGAGAAAAACAAATGTGCTAAAGTAAGCAGTCCTCATGCTCACATGCACAAGTGTGCCTGCATTTATAGCTCATTTGTAGCAGTGTTTGCAAGAATCTTGCAACAAGTATTGTGATACTGAGGTGACAATATAACACAATACACTTCTAAACTGTGAGCACGCTAATATGTCCTGATTTTTTTCTGCTTGATTGTCTCCTTTTAAAGTGTTTTATAGTGTTTAGCGCTAACAGTACTGTATGCATTAAAACTCAGTTTCCACTCAGTGTTACCCATATAACACATGGTCTTTGCACATGAATAACTTTGTCTGCTGTCGTCCCCTGTTTGAGGAGGTGATTTGACTGGCCTGCTGTCCTTCTCCTTGTTTACATGCCATGGAAAAAGAAGATTTATTAACAGATGTATCTGACTTCTCAGTGCTTAGACATATTGGACCTTCCTCAGACCTTGCTGACAAATTAGCAAACAGCCAACTGGCTCGGAATCAAACAGAAAACACATCAGTTATAGCACTGTGCATTTTGAGGGTGCCCTTTGCTTTACTGATGGTAAACATCTGATGTATGTCTGTACCACCCAGGATATGAAAATCATTTAAGAGATAAAGATGTCATACTTCCACAATATTCTACTTTCTGTCACTTCCTGTGAATGTACTGTTAGTGTTATGGTGAAATTGTTTGTAGATTATCTCTGACTTTGTACTATGATCTCTTCTTACATTGATCTGTAAATGTTATATCAGCCTTATTTGTTTATCAGCATGACTATAAGTATACTTCTACATTGTAGTAGTTTTTCTGTCACGGCTCTGAAAAGTCCCTGAAACCTCAGTACATCTCTAATTACATCACAGTATAAGGCTGCTGTTCGCACTCCCCAGAAATCCACAGTACAGAATTCGACTCATGTTAATGTCATCTTTGTCCAGTTCAGCTCTCTGCTCCACTCTTGCTTTGGCAAGAGGAAACATATCTGAGAGTAGATGAAGTGCTTTGGCAAATTAGCTGCCCTACTTAAAACCTCTTTTGGAGATAAAGGGATCTATTAATGGTAAGTAATACACTAATGCATTACTTCACTCTGTGGAAAGATCATATAGTTGGCAATACAAGATCTGGCAGTAGATCAGAGCAACAGGGACCGGGACAGAAAGTGATAAACTAAAAATAGAACAGGCACTTTTCTTTATAGCATGTCAGTGTTTTAGCTCATTTGTTAAGGTACTCCACAGAAAAGCCGTTTTTAGCACTTCCAACATTAAAAGCTGTATTTATTTAGTAATTTACAATGTTGGACTTTAGCTGAGATATCAATAGATTTGTCCATATAAGATGTTCCCTGGTGGATAAATTTAAAGCTGGCTAAACACATAAAAATGAAATTTACACAATCAGAGAAATTTGATGACAATTGAGTAATTGTAAATGTCACAGGATAACATCCTCAGCAGGTAGACGCTGTGAAGCTGGTTGACAAAGTCGACTCTGTTATGCTGTTAGAAGTTCTATTATAGCTCCTGACTTTCTTTTCAGTCCAACATCCAATTTTCTTGGCTCAATGTTGATACTCGCTGCTTGGGTCAAATTGGTTTTACATGGATATAACTGAAAGTGCCTACATTCACATTTGTCTCCATTTCTTTGATCCAAACTCTACAAAAGCCACCACTCCAAGAAAACACTGTCACTGCGTTACTGTTTCACAAGGTGAAATGTCAACGGGCAAAATTGTTTGCCAGTTTTGTCATACTATTTAGGTTTTTACCTCATTTGACCAGTAAGTGAAAGCCTTCTTTGTGATGCAGTGTTGCTGTTTTGATTTTTTTACAGTGCCATAGTATCTTGGAGCAGACAGTCACCAGAAAATAACTTCCATTAACTGTCATAGCTTGATATAAAGCAACAAAAATGTATATTGATAATATGAGATCATTATGATTAGGTAATTGCTACAGTCTACACCCTAAATCTTCAGCCAATGGAAAATTAAAATGGAGAATTTGAGGAGCAATTTTGCCAATAACATGTAACAACCTGACTGTAACTACCGGTAAGTGTTACATGGCTGAAATGATCTCAACTCACAGAAAATTAAAGCGTTATCAAGAAAAATATCAAGAAAAAGTATCACACATCATGCTTTATCTTCTTAGTCAAAACTAAAGCCAACTTTGGGAACGTCTCAGTCAGTGCAACACCACAGATGTAAAAGTGTGAACTGTTGTAAATTAGAGTAACATTTTCTTAATAAACTTTACATACAAACTTGTGGCTTGCAACTAAACAGCCTGCATATTATACTGTCAACCATTTGTTACTATGTTTGTGTGGTCTTATGTTCCCTTTCAGTCGATTCACTCGGTACAACACATATAGTATGGATATCTCGCCCCCGCGTGGCCTGATATCCCATACTATATGTGTTGTATCTCGTTCTTCTCCTTCAGGTAACAGAAGTTATATTAATAACATTTCGTTTTTTTACTTCTTTAAGCTCACTGTTACACTTGTTACAACCAGGACAATTGTCCAAAAAATGTCTCTTTGGTTGGATCTTTGGCAGAGCCTTATAATAAATGTTTTTCTATTATGAGTGAAGAGTCTGTGATGAACAGATCAGCTAGAAATCTTCATTAAAAGGAGTCACTCTTTAAAATGTAAGATCGCTGTATAGAAAACTGACTGTAGCTTGTACATCTTATGTGCAGGAAACATACAGGTCCTGTATCCACTGTGGTCTATTTTCTTAGTTCAACAACTTATGCTGTTATCAAATACTGAAGCTAATAAAATACGAAAATTGGCATCAATAGCTACATAGCAAATGGTAGCAAGATGTAGTTTGAGCCATGTGACTGGCATTGCAGATCATGTGACCATTGTGCATGGGCATACTGTAACTGCCATGTTAAAACAATGTATTGTTCAGCTCGAGTTCAAATCACACTACATTTTAACTAAAACAAACCTGTTGCAACATTTGACAGTCTGCAAAAACTTAATGCTGATATGTGAGGCCAGTATATTGATAGTGAACAATATATCTGTTCATACCTGCTGATGCTGATAATTGAGTTCTAAAGCAATTATCTGCCCATGCCAATAACATGCATCCCTCAATCCACTTTCGTAATTATTAGTTAAAAACTTAAAGAAAGAAATTCAATGTTTGATGTCTCTTTCTGAAATAATTGCTTGGCCCAGATTCTCTTAAATGTTTACCCCCACCCATTTCTGTCTGAATTAAGCATGACAGCGAGCTCAATTCAGTTTCTGCAGCTGTGTTATTGACAGAAAAAGGACAGGAGCGCCTGCAGAGTGAAAGTGTCAGTGCATCTGCCCTCAGCTACATAACCAAAGAGAAATATTGCAAACTTGTACCATGAGAACTGATGTAGTAACTCACTTCCCCCTCCCTGATGAATCGGCACCCTTGTCATGCTCACAAAGCTGGACTGTCAGCGGGCTTTCACACTCATATTGTTAGTATGCAGACCATTCGGCCAAGCCTATAGACATGGAAATGAAGTGGGGAGAGAGAGGGAAAGAAAAGAGGGTGAGATGGAGTAGGCTGTGGTGGCATGGCTTGGCCTCTGTCCAACACACACACACACACCCACACTAATACACACTCACAATATCAAATACACAAGCATGGCTGGGGAATGATCCAGGGTTTGTCCAGATGGGATATTACTCAGATGTACAGCTTTATTCAAGGGGCTCATCCACTCTGACAACACTGTCAGGTCAACGAAAGGCCACCACAGGCCTGCACTAAGAAAACAACCTCTGCGCTGGAAGCACTGACTGGTAAAGAAAGGTGCCCTCGAGTAAACGGCAGGTTTTTATCCATGGGTAAAAGTTACATCCTATGTGAAAGGCACTACCGACTCCTGTACTTTTACATTTTGATGAAACAGAACCTGAGCTCCAAGAATACCATGACCAAATTCAGTTCAGTTACTTAGAACTGATACTTAATTGACCATTTATTAAGCCTCCAAAATAGTTATAGTTCTATTTCTATAAAGCCTCTGTTATCAAATATAATACACGCATTGAACAATGATGATGATGAACATTGATCCTGCTTAAACTTAGGTTATTTTTACTGTAGAAGCAATAGGTATCTGATTTTTAAGGACAATTTTTTTTCTAAAGTTCCGCTCATAACTGCTCATAATTCCAACAAGAATAAAAACAAAACAAACGCTTACATCGCTGTTAAACGTAAGCCAACTCAGTAACGTCACCTGCAGTTGAAAGCTGGACTGACTGGCTTGGTCTTAAAGGTGGGCCCTTTAAGCAAGTTTTGAGTGTGTAGATTGTGGCAGCATTATTAAATTAAAACTAAAATACTCTTTCATATAATCCTGTGGCGAAGCAGCAACTTAGCAGTGCTTCTGATTAATTAATCAACTCAGCAATCGGTCAAAGTTTAGAAAACCTCAGTCACTTGGTTACTGAAGCCAGTTTGCATTAATATTTGCATTGTAGTAAATATGATGTCTCAAACCAGTGTTCAATTTACTTTGTTACAGACAGTTAAGGCAGGTCTTTATCCTCTTGAAGTGTAGCAGAAACTCAGGGGAAACCAAACAAATATCAATAATCCGGCCAAACGAAGAAACTTCCATTTCTATAAGGCATTTTAGCAATGAAACTGTCCGTGAACTCCGACTCTCCCACAGACAGCGTCAAGCGGTCACTTAAGGAACTTCATTGGCTTTAGTTTCAGCTCTAGAAGTTGTTGTGCAGTTATCCTGAAATTATCCAGTTAAGCTGGATGTGCTGCAAACACCAGGATTTTTCACCTGTACTTTAACCTGAATCTTTTTTATTTATTTATCACAGGCATGTATTTGGGTAGGTTACAGGTAATTTCTTGGAAATATCACATCTGCATGTCCATACTAGACCACCCTTTCCTGTTGTAGCAATACACTGACCCTCCTGTGGTCAGCAGTGTCTCTATGTCACAGTACAGTATCACAGAAGTTCACTTGGCACCTGGCACATATAAGTGCCGGATAACCGGTTGAGGAAACCCCCCAAAAATGAGCAGTCATGATGAGACGAGACATTGGTGGAAATTGTTCCACATGTCACTTATCTAGATTCTTTATTATGAATGAATGAATGAATGAATGAATGTTTCTTTTGAAAATGTAAAAGAAAATAATAAATGAAAAGAATGTTCAGGCAAACAGAAAATCAGCACAATGGAAATTCTGCAGTTTTAGCAAACAAATAATTCTTAACTCTGATAGAAGAATCCTCAACCAGAGCCCACTCAGTGGGTACACACAAGACATTTGAGGTCTAAATCCTTATCATGTGACCAGCAATCCAACAAGGGAGTGTTGGTGGCTTATGTAGCTTGGCACTGAAATAATAATGAGTGTCTCTACTACAGGTATACATGCAACATTTTGAAGCTGATACTTACTAAGCATAAAAAAACTGATCTACAAGGACAACCAAAGACAACAGAAGGGGTGCAGTCACTGCTTTGAATCCCCTTTAGGCTATTAGCAGCAGCTCATAACCTCCCTCTCTTTACCTAGATCCATTTTTCTTCTTTATCACACTGAAAAAAGCTAAAGTATTGGTAATGATGATGACATTTTGCTCATTGTGATTGTTTTGCTCTAATCGTCAAAATAAACCCTCAGTCTCAATGGTGCAAAGCAATAAAGACAACTTAAATTGCAACTCCATAAGTTTCCATGTATAGAGCAGACTTCACACCACAACTTAAGTTAGAACTTTTGCATTGCTGATGCAATAGGCCTCTGATCTTTGATTTTATCTTTTATAAGGTAAATGTGCTGAAAGAGTTTGACTGAATTCTATGCCAGAACATCAAGTCTGAAGATGTCACTTTATTAAAGTCAATTTAAGTTCAACCAGTCTGAATTCTGCCTTGTCAAGCCAGCTTAAAAACCTTTAAAGAATGAAAATGATTCTTCCTTCAGAGCCTCCATCACGCTCCTTTATGACACACTTTATATGTAAAGCTCTGTCCTCAAAACTTTGCCCCAAAATACTCTCATTATGTTCCCATAACCCAGATCTAATTTGGTGGTATAGAGATTCTGAAAACAGGTCCCAGTCTCCATATTGAAACGACTATTTTCAGCATCATTTTCTTAGTAAAAGAGCCGAATCCTAACAGGATATATGGACCAATTACACAACAAGACAGAAATACCATTAAGACAACTTGTCCATCGACTTTCTCTCACTGCCGGCCCCTCTCCTCTGCTGGAGTGTGACCTTTGACTGAGGCGCATACTCCAGCTTTCCACAGTCTGGAGCCAAGCTCAAAGTCAGAGCAGAGTGTTGGTTTTGGCCGCTGTTTAGACAAGAAAGAACTGGATGATGGAGGGGAGGAGGGAGTCAGACAGAGAGACAGGCGGACAACCTGACTAACAGACAGATGGATAAAAAGGGGGCCGGGGGTTGCTTTGACACTGACTATTTTGCAGGGTTTGTTTTTCTTTGATCCAGAGCAAAAAGAGCTTATTATGTAACAGCAAAAAACAGACAGCAGGCTGCCCTGTTTAGAAATGACAATAACAATAAAGAAAAGGAAAGGAAAGTTAGTGAAACAGCTGTGTGCAAGCATCCTTTCACTTCTGCAAATGAACAATCAACCCACGCAGATCACTATATTGATTTGTTATCAGGCTTTCTGGTATAATATTAAGATAACTCCGACTGTCAGCTTTTCCTCATGATAAAGATTATTTTATTGATTTTATTTGACCCTCACAAGACAATAAATCACCTTTTTTTTCTTGGTAAGCTATCATGAGAATCTAAGCCCTGATGAACTATTGATGTCAAAAAGGATTTTTTTTTTCCACAGAATGTTTTATCAAAGGAATCTGGCCAGCAATAATCTCTTATTGAGCGATGAAAAAGGGAAATACCGCACATTTCATGAGCAATAACCACTTTTACATAAATGTATTCACAGTTTCTGTCAGTTGACATTAATGTGTTATGATAAGATATAACTGCTAGTGTACATTTTGTCAAAGGAAACATAGACTAGTTTAACAAGAGGTAGTAAGAGTACAAACATATGTTGAATTAACATAATATTACTTTGATGATTCTTTTCAAGTAAAAGCCAGAAGTAAGTAATTAATCAACTCATGGACAAGTATCCTCAAGTTCATCTGTGTCTCTGAAAGGATTCTCTGAAGAATCATAAGTAAAACATTTTTTTTTAGATGTATACTTAAAAACAAACAATTGAATACACATGCCCTGAAAGTTGACCCAAACATGACACCTTACCCAATTAATAGAACATAACCACAGTTGGGCAATTTTCTTCTTTAAAAAGGGGGATCTAAACTATGGCATAGGGACCAATTTTGGCCCTTCGCCTATTTTTGATTAGCTTGTAGCAAATTCTAAAAGCAAAATGAAATTTGGGAGGCATATGAGACTTGACCTTTGCTGAACTGAACATCTGAAGGCTTTTTTGACAGCGTAATATTGTGTTGTCTAAAAGCTTGTGGTGCGCCCAAAGTCCAGGAAAAACTGAATTTAAGTCAGTCAACAAATGCACTGATGTCAAACTATGGAGTGTGTGTTGTCTCAGAAGCAGTGGATGCATTACCAAAGAGTGTTGTACATAACGCAAGCCATTCCATACAACACTCTCACAAAACCCATCAGTAAAGGATTGAACACGTCTTTTCAACCAAGAAATGCTTTCACTTTGGTTCTTTGTCCTTTAACTATTGAAGGGCAGTTGTTTAGCTCTTCTTAAATTGCTGCTAAATCAGGCAGTATCCATGCTAATATTGCTGCTTGTTATTCATAGTTCCCACCTCTGATTCCTTGAAGCTGATTGGTCATTGCCTCTGCAGACCGAGTTCAGTCATTCTGGCTCAAAGCATGATGGATCCACCTGATTCAAGACATTGAATACCCGCCACAGCTAATTTTTAATTTTTTCATCCTCATTGTTAAAATTTTAAAGATGGTGTTCTAAACTTATTGTGTAGTTCAGAAACTTATTTAGAAACTGTAAGTAGCTTTTCTCAGTAATGGCAAAAAGCATAATTTCAATTTTTTGATAGATATTGAGGTTAGGATTATAAACATAGTTACTCGTTGATTTAACAACACATGCACTCAGTAAACTTAAACTCTCTAAACACTATCATCCAATATAAAAACAATTATATTCAATGAATTAATAAGTATAATATATAAATGAATATACATGTATAAAGGCAATATCAACAAAGAAGATGGAAAAAACAATAGCTAACTAAAATAATGATAGATGGAAAAAGACTAAATAAGTCATGTGGCAAAGTAATCTTTTACTCTTGATTATTCAGTTTTCATAAATATGGGAGACAGTAAGTGAAACCTGATTAATCGCCCAGTTCTAATTATGAGTATCTACTTATGAAAAATTCACTTTTTATTATGGCCTTCATAGATCTTACAGTCCTTACTGTTCTGTTTGCAACTCTGAAAAGGCAAACTATGCTTGTTTAACAGAGAGAAAATTGGTTGTTTGCATCAGTATTGACATTTTTACTGGCTAAAATGCCTTTAGAAATATCTGCATATCTGATGTTCTGGAAAATCCAATGCAATCCTATTCACACAAGTATGTATTGATTATTTTCTGAGATGAATAATTACATTGAGAATGCACTTTATGTTCTATTTTTAATAGACTGCCAATTGCAAAATGTTACCAACCCTGTACGTGCCACAGTTATCGCACCAGTAGAAATACAAGAATTTACACCAAAAAAAAAGTCTTTTCAAATAAAAAGCTGCTGTTGAGGTAACTTAGGAAACATGTTACGTTATTTTCCATCCCTGCTTTTAAGTAAGTTTTTCTACATAGTCAGAAGATAGTGTTGTTATTATCAGATAAAGTTGCTTGCATAGCTTTTATCAAGGATTGGAAAGTGCATCATTATTAACTCACCAATCTCAGCGCTGCAGAATAGCTGCTGTGGGTGAGCTGGGTTGCAGCTACATCCCTCCACCACTTCCTTCATGCCTGCACCAAGCAAAAGGAGCACCCAGAGCCCCAGACACGCACCCTGCTCCTGGGACATGGCCATGATGACTCTGGCAGCCTCTGACTCTCACTCCGCCACTCGATAAACACTCAGCAACCTCTCCTGATCCCTGTTAAGATCCGCAGGAATGCAAATGAGGCCGGCCTGGCAGGTCAGCGACAAGAGGATGGAGGGGCTGTAGCCGTGAGATGAGCTCTGCTGAGCTGTGAGGCAGCTGTGGATAAAAATGTTTTCATAAGTTAAGTCTGAATTTAGGCCGAGGGAAATGACTTGAATTAGAGGAAAGCTGCGGCTGTTTCTGTTGCTGCCCCCTCTCTCTCTGTCCCTCTCTCCCTCTCTAAGGACAGCACACAGAAGAACTTACAATAGCTGGATCGCCTCTCACTCTGGTCTTGAATGCTGAGAGGGTCGCACACAGGGAGCCTCTTATGTACTCAACAATTTAGGGACAGCCTCCTCAAACGCTGAGAAAAAAAAACATACCATCCTTTGCCTCTTCTTGTGCCCTCTTTTGATGTCCTCCCTCCTCTCCCATTGGCTGCTGTTAGTGTATTCATGCAGTTAGTCATCACATTATGACCGATTAAAGTACCCACCCCCGCAACGCTTTTAAAATAATTTTGTTAAGGCCTTTTTTTTTTTTGAAAATGAGGACGTTGTTGTTGCTGCTCAGATACAGCTTGTGTGATCATTATTCAGACCTCTGAGTCACAAATGCAAATGATCATTTTAGGTTTTCTTTTAGGAGATAGGCACCTTGGGAGCATTTTTGAAGGCAGAGCAGTTTTTTCTAAAGTGTTCCTCATTATCAGAGTTGGACAAGTTTCTCGGGGCTTGTGATAAACTAAGTTTGAGTTATTCTCCCCTTAAAAAAAGTTAAATCACCTGACTTATCACACTGTATTTTAAAATAACAAATACCTTTGCTTTTTAGTTGCTTATTACTTTTCCTGTATACAACAGGATGTTCATTTTTGTAGTAAATCTAGCTTCTATACTCTTCCAGCATTTCGTTGGATCCCTGAGAAGTCTTTAAAGTCTTAGATTTGTCTGTTAAATTTTAAGGGCAAAAACAGTGTTTGTTAAAGCTGTGGTCTACGATTTGAAGCCGCAGCCTGCCCCCCTTCCCTCACCTCTCCCCTCCGTGTTCCAAGATCCCGCCCCCAGCTCGTGGCGCCTCATATAAGCCCCCTCGGACTGAGCTACGAGCGACTAGCATAATATATCAGCAGCAAACTCAATCAAAAACAGCTCAGCTCAACTAAAGGTATCAAACACGACAGACATCCCCCTTGTAACACACAGCAGTAGCCATTTCAATTGGACCAGCGGCAATGCGGGTCTGGTGCCGCCAGAGCGGAGCCGATTGTGGGGGAGGATTTATCTTTCTCGGCCTGTCCTCCTAGCTCAGCTTACAGTGCTAACGATTAGCGGCTAACAGGCTAACCCGCTCCGCTACAAGTCATTAGCCAGGCCAGGCACAGACTAACCAGAGTTATTCAGCAGACATCTCACACTGTAGTAAACAAAGCCATTACCTGATCAACCAGGGGCGAAACGGCCGATGCTGAAGGTCTGACGGCTGGCTGAGGCCATTCGTTAGCCGTTAGCCCGCTAACAGGCCTCGACCCGCGGGCAGAGCTCCTGGGCCCTCAAGGGAGAGGGAAGCGGCTTCCCGGTTTCGGCGCTAGGCTTTTCTGGCTCCATGATAGTTCAGTAGCTAACGCTGCTAGCTGCTCACCGGAGGTAGAGGGGAGGAGACGGGACCATGACGCTGTGTAGTGAGGGAGACAGGGGATTGGATGGACTCACAGACCAACTCACGGACCAATTGAACCTTACAGGCTTCTAGGCTTGATTGGTCAGCTAGTATGCAGCTTTTCAGCGGATATACTGAATGGATTTCTTTCGTTCTTTTTGGTCTTTATACTTTGTAGTTAGGACCATAGGACCATAACAGCCTTACAAACGGTGTTATTAAAATGTACAAAGCTTCCAAATCGTAGACCATAGCTTTAAGAACCCAGACAATACAAGAATCCAAAGATTAAAAGAGAACAGGAGGGCAAAAAATAAACTACAAAAAGTCATAAAAAGAATAGATAATTAAATGTGTTAAAAGCTGGAAACAGGAGAATAAGAAGAGAATAAAATAAATAAATCATTTATTATTATTAATATTATTATTTTTATTATTATTATTATTAGAGTAATAATAATATAGAACAATCAACATTAGAATGAGATCAAACACTAAAGAAGTCTACAAGGTAATCTATAAAAAGATTTTAAATATAAGCTGATCAGATGAATCAATAGCTTGAAAGTAAAAAAATTAATTTAACAAAATGGGAATTCAAAGTAAGACATGACATTAATATAATATAATAACATAAGAAGTCAGCAGCAGAGGAAGGGCCTGAAAAAGCATCAGGAAGTTTTCAGATCATATGCATGTACCCTTTAAGGGTGTTTTCACACCAACCACATTTAGTGCGCACCAAAGAAGTTTTGGCCCAGGGTTTGGTACGTTAGTATCAATGTGAATGCAATCACCGCACTTTGTTGTGCACCAAATCAGCTGGTCCGAGACCTCCATGAAGGGGTGGTCTCGATCCGCTCCATCTCCCTACATTTGGTGCGGTTTCACTGGTATGAAACAAAGTGGTCGGAACTGATCTACTTTTGATGCATTACTTCCTGTTAATCCCGCAGTTGAATCTTTTGCTTATTCAATTTGTTGATTTGTTTATTCTGGTTGAGGATTACGATGATTTACGAGGGTCCAGAAGGTCGTTGATGCCGTCTCAAACATGATAAAAAAACACACTTGAAGGAAAATGTAGAAGAGAGTGAAACGTAAACACTGGTTGTTTGGTGCAGGAAATGGTTACCATGGTAGCCTCTTCTTTCGTTCTCCTAAGTAGCAGGTTTGGCAACCAGTTACGTGCATATCGCCCCCTGCTGCTTCAAACTGAGTAAATACGAAAGTGGGTCCGGGCACGGTTCAATGTTGCAAGTGTGAATGCAAGCCGGAGGGGGACGGGGGCGAACCGCGCTGCAGTACGGTTCGAAACAAGTGGGTCTAATGTGAAAACGCCCTAAGAGTTATGTGTTTGGTAGTCCCATTACGATGTCTGTGTCAGCAACCAAGCTCGTTATATTTTGGTAAAATAACAATCTCACTTTAACAATTCATTAATGCACCAGAGAAGAAATACAGTGCAGCTCTGTTGATTTTCATTATTTCCATCTTAAGTTTGAAAGGGTCCTAAAAACTCTTGAGTTTGATATTTAAAAGTCTGTCGGAGCACAGTTCTGTCTTTATGCTAAATTGGAATAAAGTGCAAAAGTGACATCTCCTTCACAGTAAACCCAATGACCAGCTTCTTTAGATCCTCTTATCCAATTAAAAGTCTCATCACTGTCAGGAGCCTCGCTTTCTCAGCCAGGCTTGTTTTAATACAAGTTTTAGGGCGCACTCAAGAGGGTAAATTGTCGAGCTTCCCGTCTGAACTGCACTCCCCTCTAACCCTGCAGATCCTATAAAGACATTTCCTTTCCTGCTTCTGTCTTCACATCACCAACAAAATCACCTCTTAACTGTGCCATGAACAACATACCCTGAAATCTGGCTGAGAACATTTAGAGTTATCCCGCTAACAGACAGACAAGCAAACACACAGAAGTCAGTAAAACAAAAAACTCCAGTTCTCTGCATCACTCACAGACACAGACTCTTAATCATGATCACACTACAGTTGTTGAAAGTGCAGCTCTTTCCTTACCTCTCATACTTCATACTGGGAGGCATCTGAAGAGACACCTAAGTTTCCAACAGAGGGTCACATATGTGGTTTATATTTTGTTATAGTGGCTATAATTGTATTTGTTTGTTCATCAGAACTAATTTTCTAATTCATCCTTTGCTTTTTCAGATTACAACACCAAGTTTCCCGGTGGTGGTGAAGATTGGACACGCCCACTCTGGAATGGGAAAGGTAATGGTGTTACTTCATTACAAAAAATAAAAAAACTTACATTAACTTACATTTTACAAAAACTTAAGGACCTTCAAAAGTTTAGATGTTACCAAACACTTCTACGCCTGAATCCAAATGTTCTAGTCAAAATTACTTTAAAAGTAGGCTAGTGCTCATGCCTCAACTTCTGAAGGTTGCTGGTTGGACTCCCTGGTTGGTCAGGGCCTTTCTGTGTGGAGTTTTCTTGTCCTCCCCATACATCTGTGGGTTTTCTCCTCGTAATCTTGTCACCTCGCAGAGATGAAAAGCATGCTTGGTCTGTTAACTGGTGACACTAAATTGCCCTTAGTTGTGAGCATGGGTGTGAATGGTTGCTCCTCACTGTGATTAGCCAGTTCAGAGTGTATCAAGCTTACAAAAAGTATCGATGGGTGACTTTAACAGCCAAGCATTTGTGATGACCATCAAGCAAAAATAGAAAAGTGTAGTTAACCTTTTTTTTTTTTTTTTTTTGAGAAAAAGAGAATTCACTTAAAAAATCTCTGTGAGTCTCTGATAAATAAGCAACCAAGCCTTAAGGTCTTTTAGAAACAGAACCACTTTTCCCTTTCATGATGCTGCAACATACAATAAATATGACCTGATGTTAGTACACTCATGTATACGTTTTTTTTTTTTCAAGAGATGTTCGTTTTTCTGTGTGCTTCACAGCCATTGAAGTTGATTTTTGGGATTGTCCAGAACTGCCATCATTACATGAATATACTGCAGGCAGCTGTGTGGGATTGATTGCCCTGTTGAAATAGGTGATTTTCTTTCTAAATTGTGGTTCCAGTACCTATCAGTGTATTAAGTAGAACCACTGACATTTAGAATTTACCCTTTAAGCTATCCAACCATTTTCTGCTTCTTCAACTGCATTTGTAGCTCCTCTTGCTTGTGCTCCAGCATTTTTTTTCCAGGAGAAAAGGACACACACATCATCTGTGTTACTTGAAGTGGATTCAATGTGCAAGGTGTATCAATGAAACATACTTCGTGTGCAGAGACCACTACTTCTAATGTTTTCATCTGTGCAGGTCAAAGTGGACAACGTGAGTGACTTCCAGGATATTGCCAGTGTGGTAGCCATCACTCAGACTTACTGCACTACAGAGCCATTTGTAGACGCCAAGTATGACATCAGGGTCCAGAAAATCGGCGCTGACTACAAAGCATACATGTAACTACTCTTCTCGTTTTATAAGTTTGGAAATAAAGGGGATGTAGTTTTTATTCGGAGCAGCTTTAGTTTCATTGGTAATGATTCTTTCTGTCCATTTTATTTGGCGCTTCTTCAATCAAGAACCATTTGTTGATGAAACCCTCTAAAGGGCCTAACTAAATCTCATCAGCTTCATATTTTTCAGAAACCTGATATAACGTAATAATCTGTGACTTTTTACCACCGTACTCTATAATGTAAAAATGTATAAAGCAGATAGTGGGAGCTTTTTTTTTTTCTTTTTCTTGCTTGTTGTGATTAACATGTGCATTCACAGTGAAAGAAAAACACATCTGTAATTACATGGTTGCCACATTCACTGCTTCTCTTTCCTGTTTTCATCACATCAACATGTGGGTTGTCATCTGCAGTAATCTGTCACACAATTTGCTCCTCTCTTGCAGGCGAACCTCCATCTCTGGTAATTGGAAGAGCAACACTGGATCTGCCATGTTGGAACAAGTAGCCATGACTGACAAGTGAGCAGCACTCCCACATTAGTGACGCTCAGGCTGTCCTGGCATCGCACACGCCGTCCTTGTGTTATGTCACAGTTAGTCACAATGTGCTCATACAGCAGAATCATAAATCATATTCTCTTTTTTTGTGGTCTGATGCTCAGATTTATTTGATTTAATGCGTCTGTGCTTGTCAAAAGTGAGGAAAACGTGGTTTGTTTGACAAGGGTGTTAGTGTTGCTTACCAGAGACTCTCAGATGTTCAGCTTGTGGCTAAAAGTTAGCATTGACTAAGAATCTTGACACCTTTAAGTTACACCATGTCCTAAGAGCAACAAAGGCCAGCAACAAAATCAGCTTGATTAAACTGAGTCCCCGTCTGTCCTGACTGTTTACAAGTGACACAGTGAAAAGCTGCCCAGAAAGGTCTCATTACCTCTTACATCAGCTTTAACTCAGACTCATTATCTAAATAGTGTTTCCTAGTTACTTTTACTCTCAGTATTATCGTCATGTTGGCAGTTCAGTTCTAACCTAACAGGTAGTTACACATAGCCCAAGGTCTTTTGCACCCTGTAGTGGTGTCTTTTACTAAAAGGCATCACATTCATCCAAGAATATAGACAAAAATGTAAACCCAGGAACAAACTGGTAGTACATCTCCAGCTTTACACCACCTCACACTTTTAGACACATGAAACATGTACAGTCATGGAAAAAATTATTAGACCACCCTTGTTTTCTTCAATTTCTTGTTAATTTTAATGCCTGGCTCAACTAAAGGTACATTTGTTTGGACAATTATAATGATAACAACAAAAATAGATCATGAGAGTTTAATTTAAGAACTAAGAACTATTCATTTTCCATGGTTTTCTTGATAATAACCAAAATTACTTAAATTCTTAAATCAATAGCTATGGCATTGTACCGCCAAAAACACTACTTTTAAGCATTCCATGTTTTCTTTTCTGTTTGCTTTAAACACATGATACACACAAGAGTTAATACTTGATTGCATAACCATTGTTTTTGATGACTGCAGCCATGCGTCTTGGCATGCTCTCCACCAGCTTCTGACATTGTTCTGCTGTCACAGCGGCCCATTCCTGTTGGACAAATTCAAACAAATTTTCTTTTGTTTTTGGGCTTGTGGTTCTCCATTTTGAGTTTGATGATTTTCCACAGGTTTTCAATTGATTAAGATCTGGTGATTGAGCAGGCCAAGGCATGGTGCTAATGTTGTGGTTCTCCATCCAGGTTTTAACTGACCTTGCCGTGGTGGCAAGGGGCATTGTCTTGTTGGAAAATCCAGTCATTCGAGGCAGGAAAGAGTTTTCCAGCTGATGGAAGAAGACTGTTTTCAAGGGTAGTCCTGTACATGACCTGGTTCATTCGCCTTCACACAATTGCATTTGCCCTGTTCCACTCAGACTGAAACAACCCCAGATCATGACTGATCCACCCCATGTTTTACTGTAGGGCAAGACAGTCTGGGTTGTAAGCTTCTCCAGGCTTCCTCCTAACCAGTAAGTTGGCTGGAGGGCATCAATTCAAAATTGATTCATCACTGAAGAGAACCTTAGCCCAATCATCAACAGTCCAATCCTTGTGGTCTCGAGCAAAGAGTAACCGGCCTTCCTCTGCCTTTCATTGATGAAGGGCTTCTTATGCGTGCTCTGTGTGACTTCAAACCAGCTTCAACAAGTCGGTTTCAACTGTCCTTGCTGAACAAGTCACATTTCTCGACAGTGCCCACTCATTTTAAGGTCCCTGGAGGTCTGACGACGATTCCTGACACAGGAACGGATGAGTGCACGGTCATCTCGCGGGGTAGAAAGACGCTTCTGCCACGGCCAGGTAGCAATTTGGTAGTGCCATGTTCAGCTTGTTTTTTTTTGTTGTAATGAACGGCTGTCTTGGAGATCTTCAGTTTTTTCGCTACCTGTCTCTCACTCATGCCAATTTCCAGCAGTGCTAAGATGGCTGCCTTTGTGGCTTCACATAATTCTTTTGTTTTAGGCATTATGTGAGAGCTGACAACTTCTGAGTTGTGCTACGGCTTGAATGTAAGCAGGAAACCACTCTAGGCCTTTGCATGTGCAGTGCTGCTTGTGACATGAAATGGCCTCTTATATACCCTGGGAATCAATTAAGCTTAAGAATGTCAAATAGGACATAAAGTATTATGTGACCAGCTGCATTTTTTGTTGTGTTCATTGTATTATACGTTTAGTGGTACCAGATATTAGAATGAACAAGAAATTGAAGAAAACAAGGGTGGTCTAATAATTTTTTCCATGACTGTATATTATGCCAATTTCAGCAAGCAAACAACCATACGATAATAAAGCTAGCCACTGAAAACAAATGTCATTCTAATAACACTCTTAAAAAGTCACAGTTATGCCCAGAACTTACACCATGGGAGTATAGTAACATATAAGGGGAGGAAATTTCCCCAAGCTGGAGGCTAAAACCTTCACAAGAGAAGACGAAAAGAATAAATTATTGTTGGTTGAAAGACTGAAAAGTAAGATTAATGGGAGTCAGACATCGGTAGCAAATGGACGCTGAAGATCTGATTATTTATAACCATTTCATGTCCATTTGGCATTTCTATGATACATTGACGGAGCCGCGGCTGACCAAACCAAACGAATGCGCACTCTGCAATAACTAGGAGCGTAGAACAAGAAATCCCACATTCTGCAGTGAGCGACGGAGCCGTGGACAGACACAAGAGGGGTCAGCATAATGTGGGATTTCTTGTGTTCTTGTTTCTTGTTCTACGCCCCTAGTTATTGCAGAGTGCGCTGCCTTTGGTTTATCAGCCGCTGCTCCGTGAGGGCACCCGTAAGTGTGTCATAGAAATGCCAAGTAGTACTGTTTAGGCTATAAACATGTGCTAAATGATGTCGTTTCGAGTAAATGGTGGACGTTACCCGCTCAGGACACTTGGATTACAGCGCACGAACAGTATGGAGGAATATTGCCGACTTTTTGTCGACTTATAAGGACATTGTTCGTTCGGGCTCTTATCTAAGTCATGATATCAATGTCAGTGGACAGCGAGGATTCCCCCAGATCTCCGGCTGTATCCTAGATGTTCCAAAACTACTCCACAGTGTTGTTGAGCATGAGGGTGAGTAGAAAATGAGGCCAAATCGTTGTTTGGGTGTAGTGTTCCTTTAAGTCGACCCACACTGGCAACTTATTTAAGAACAGTTTAATAGAAACCAAAACCTTAAACTGAAAGACGTTATAGAAGGTGTTTTTTTGTTCATAAACATTAGAGCAGAGACAATTGCACATGAGCTAAATGTGAACTTAATGCATGTTGGTGGTTGACTAGGGAGAAATTACCTGAGGTGCTTGAACTCAGAAAGGAGTGCAAGGTCCTTTCAAGGAAAATCAAACTCTATTTTGATGTACTTTGATACTTTACTTAGTATTGGGAAATGTTCTTAATTGTTGGAAAAAACAAACGATAATCAATTTTAAAGCACACTTATTTCAATGCATTGAGGAGTTGGAATAATCCCTGGAATAATTCCTCAAGGCATTGGAATAAGGCCTTTTGCACTTTGGTGAAACTGCCTGTTCTCAGACATCAGTTTACTTTGCAGAGTAATCAGTATTGACGTGATAGTTTTTGCCTAAGGTGTTCAGTTCCCCCAGGCAGCAGGTCAATGGAGCGGTTAACAGATGCAGTGGCAGCAACACGAGAAGGCTACAGAATTTATATGGGCAACAATCACCAATGCCCACAGCGAAAGACACACTTTTAAAAGTTCACTGTCAGGATCAGTGCCCTACACAGCATTGTTTGCACTCACAGGTCAGTGTGGGTTACACAGCAGTGTTATAGAAGAAGAAAAAAAAAGAAGAAAACTTTTCTTTGCCAACATAAGCGATACTGTTTGAGGCAGGAAAGTTTTTATTCCCAAGTTAGTTTTATACGAAAAGTTTCAAACCTGCACTTCTTTGTGGCCTGCCTCTGGGGTAACTTCAGCTGTTTCTAGGAAGATTATGACTCTTTCTGGACCTGATTCATCTTCTCTCTGTGACAGGTATAAGCTGTGGGTTGATGCCTGCTCTGAGATCTTTGGAGGGCTGGATATTTGTGCCGTCAAAGCCATCTGTGGGAAGGATGGTAATGACTACATCACTGAGGTGAGCATGAAACCCAAAATAGATCCTGTGATCAGGCCAAGAGCTGACAAGGCACCCATAAGTCAGGTTAAACAATACAACATAAGCTCTCATTTACAGCTGCCATATTTTTACTGAAATACTTTGTTTATTTGATATTGCCTTTTACATAAAACTCCCACCATGCTGACATCAGCCTGTGGGAGTTGTACTTCAAAAAGTATGAATAAGATTTCTGAGTCTTAAATTAGCCTGTCTGGCCTAATTCACACTGGTGGGGCCTTTGATTGTCTGGCAGGAAATAAAGCAGTTAAACTCAACTTTGATACAATTTTATACTAAAATCCAGTTTATATTTCCTTTTTTGTTATGTATGAGTGGATCTAATACTCCACTTTGCTCCAGCCCATTTTTGTTCAGTACTTAACTGCATCTACCCCAGAAAAATCATCTACAGACTTTTTTTCCCTCCTTTTTTACTAGTCTTGCTTTTATTTTAGTCTGAATGAGCCATTAAAATACAATTGTAAATGTATACATGTTAGTCTGACATACTAAGATAATATACTTTACTTATACCTTATTTCTGCTGGGATTGTATCAGGATTATAAATTAGAAAATCTCTTGGAACTTCTCTAATGTCTCAGACAGTCTCACATGTTGCCAAAGCAGAGAAGGCATAGATGGTTCAGCATCTTCACTCAGACATTGCGTTAGTGAAACTGAAATGGGGCACAGAGACCAGAGTTGGGATTTTGCCTTGTATGTTACTGACTTGTTGGTACCAGTCCCACATAAGCACAGTATTTCTGTGCCCATCTCTGTCTTTTAAAGCATCTTACTTTTGTGTCAACCAGCTTTCAAATCCAAGTGGGAAGTTACACAGGATACAGTGGTATAAATATTGGAAGAACTCAGCCACCTAGTGTGGTCACCTCTGTCAAACTACAGTTCTGGCCTCAGGCAATGAATACATGTGTCGAAACACTATGAAACTTTTCAGGCTAAAGCTGAATAAGAAGATCATAGATGGACACCCACTCTCATGGCTCAAGGCTGCAACATAAAGCTGCAGGGTAGAGACTGAGGGCAGAAAGTGACCGTGGGTGATGAACTAAGGACTTTTTGCCTGGGCAGGACAGTGGAGGCTAGAGTTGGACAGCAAAGCAGGCTAAAGATGAAGAAACATGTAGGAAAACAAATACAAAGAGGGTTGTTTCAAAGGAGTCCAGCAAGAAGACAGGTCAAAGGTTGTACATAGAGAGTCAGATAAGCAAAGGCAGGTTCAGGGTCACCCTTAGCACAAAGTAGTTTACTTGAAGTTTATTTTATTAAGTATGCTTGAGTATAAGTTTAAGTATAACAAGTGCACTATGGACCATGTACTTGTGGTGCACTGGAAAGTTTACTAATTTAATACTTCTTCTGACTGAACTGGAACATTTTTTATCATAATAAAATACTTATAAAAACTTTAAGTATATTTAAGTGTATTTTATAAGGTCATTTTATGTTTACAAAACTACACTTTCAAAAACTGTTTTATTCAGCTCAATGATATGCATGCACAATGACTTGACCTTATTCTGTGCCTGGATCAAGATATACTAAGTATCTGTACTTTGTGGCAGAAAGAAATAAAAAGCATACTACAGTACAAGCATAAGTTTGAGTATTAATGTACGTAGTCTTAGACTTTTCTTTATATGTTTCAGTATAAGCCTAATGTACTTCACTAAACTATTCATAAACATATAATAATAGTATATAAAAGTAAACTTTAAGTATACTGCCTGAGGATTAGTATAAAGTAAAGTAAGCATACTCATAGTAAACTTGAATAATCTACTTTTCACTAAGGGCAGACAGGGTCAGACAGGTACACAGAGAATGGTGCAGGGAGTCAGCCATAGGCTGAGATCAATAGAACTGATCAAGCTCAGAATGAGAGAAATGTTAAGAAACTGAAACAGACAGAATCATACAAACATGCAGAAAGAGTGACACATACATGGACATGGAGAATGGTGAGGCAAATTAATTAGGTGTCTTCATGGGATCAGTTCATTTTGACTGGTGTGAAAGCTCACGCAAACGGATGCAGCCCAAAGAACCAGACTCTGGTTGGCCAAAAATCAGGGTTACTGGGTCCCTGGACCCAAACAAGGACCAACCAAGGCCATCAACCAAAATGGGATGAATTGTGGCTTGGATTTTGCTGAACATCATTAAAGAGGAGTGTGGCTAATGTTAGCATTGTTTGCACCAGCAGCCTCCGGTCCTCTTTATAGCACAATATCTGCAGATCTATGTGGAAATTGATGACACATCAGTTATTAGTAATAGTGTGTGCCACCAGTTAGAGCGTAAATTCTACTTTAGTTTTATTTTATGGCACAGAATACTTCTAAACTGTTTCAAGCGAAACAATGTTGTCCGTTGAACCGGGTTGTGTATTTCTAGCTCGTAAGGCAACAGTAGGTCATGTGGCTACAACCCCAACTAACAGTGGGAAACTGCATTGCATTTAATTTTACAGGTTTTGGTCTGCTTGACAAAGAGCAGTGTGAAACCAAACCAAGTGAAAAGTAAAACAATGTTGCGACTTTCCCCTCGAACTCCACAGAATTTTAGGTGTGAAAGAGCCCTAACCAAGCAGACAAGTTCTAGGCAGAGGTAAAATGTAGAGTGACTCCTGACTGGAACCTGTAACAATACAGACTATTCACAGCTACATTTCAAAAGTTAAACACAAAAATCAAGACTTCATACAAACCCTGAGACAGGAGTTAACTCTCAAAATGCAGCATTTAAAAATGTAGCATGCAAATAGCTTCAGCTTGGCTACCAATTAGAAGTTTAGCATTATGGTCCAGCTTCTCTGGACCTTGTAAGCTGTTTTTTTGGCAAAATACTGAACTCAAGTCCCATTTTCAGCTCGACATGTGTCATCAATGTGTGGATGGGATGAGAGTGGCATGTGGCGGAAAGAACTTCCATTGATCAGAATGCAACAGGTGGTATAAGAAGAAGACATACTTCATTAATCCCACACTCTGTTGTTGAGACATGCTACACATACATAGGCTGAAATACACGCACACATTGCACAAACAGGGCCTATGATCATGCACTAATGGAAAGACGTCAAAGTGATAGCTTGCTGCTCCTGAAGAAGCGCTTCCCAGCAGTTTTGGGGTTAAGTGCCTTGCTCAAGGGCACTTTGGCAGTGCCCAGGAAGTCAGCTGACACCTCTCCAGCTACCAAATAAACTTCCAAACATGTTTCAGAATCCGAACTCGCCCAGACCAAGTCCTTATGGACTGAGCTACTGGCACCCTCATATAAATTGGCCATTTTTAGTTTGCAGGATGCCTGATTCAAAGGCAAGCACCACAATGACCATTACAGGAGAAAAAAGGCCAGCATACCAGAAGTCAGCAGTAGGCTGGGCAGAGGAAGCTCTAGAGCTGAAGACCCCAAAAAAAGCTGGAGGCACAGTGGGGGAAACCAAGAGGGTATAGGACTGAGTTGTTAAGTGGCCATCAGTTTTGTCAGTTCAGGCAGCAACTTGAAGAGCCAGAGTTTGTAGGACACAAGCTGGAGTGCCCTGGAGAGCTGCTTTTGCCAAGATGCTTTAGGCTTTAAGTGGAAAGTAACTTCATAGTACAGGTCAGCTCATCCAAAGAGGAACAGAGGCCAACTGGGGGGATTTCGCTTAAATGCTGTTCACTGGGAATGAGGAGTTTGTGTAGACAAATATTCTGTACATACATAAGACTTTTAGCAGTTTTAAAGTGATTGTGACCTGTCACTCAAACCAGGCTACCAAACAAACCCAATGATGTAGAAGGGTGGTAAGAATTTGAACACTATGGAGACCAACTAAATGAAAAAACATGAGTATCTCAGCGAGATAAATTATCAAGAATAACTAGCAAAATGTGGTTATTCAGTGTAAATGTATTACATAGAACAGACTGAAAGATTATAGTTGGGGAGGAGGTGAGGCATAATTAAGTTTTGACTTGACCATTTTTTCATCACTGTCAGGAAACTTCAAAATTTAATTTGGATGTTTAGAAACTCAAGGCACCACAGCAAGAGATTTCTGTCATTGCGGCTTCTGTATCATTCTCCTACAGCCTCAGACTCGTTGCTTTGATTGTGTAATTAGAAATGTTATTTTTAGAGTTCCAGATTATTTCACAACAAGCAAAGTAGAAAAAATGGGAAACAGACTCTCAAAGAGATGCAGTCGAAAAAAGGCTTTTTCTTTATTCATTTTTGTTGTTGTATATCTTTAAGCCATCAACACAAGCGCCATAAAAAACATACTTCTTGTTCATATCAGTAGACAGCTAGCATGATGCAAGATAACATTCTAATCTGAGTTAATGTAAAATACAAACACAGAAAGACTCCAATGCTATCTGTGAGCCTGTGGTGGTGTGTTACAGTGGTGATGATCTCACTGAAATGCAGGTCTGATAAGGTTCAGACAAAAAAATATTATACCATTTATCATATCTGTTCATACACTGAAATTTTTGTATGAAATATGTGACGTCAGCTGTTTATCAAAGGAGCGTTTAGAATGTTGGGGATGCCTTACAATGGACGTTGCCATATTGACCATGCCATCTAAACCAAACTTTGGCTCATCCTGCTGAATTAAAGGAACTAAAGGCCATGAGAACAATTGTGACTCCACTTTGACATGAAGCCATGTCAATCATGTCCCAATTTATTTCTAAAACAAGAAATCCTTAACAAAATTAAAGGTGCAAAATATAGCAAAATTGACTCCCCTTGCCCCCCTGGGCAATTTCTCAGGGCCCTTGTATTGCAAATGGCACAAACTTACACAAGACATCATCAGTGCAACATACTGTATATTCTGTATTTAAAAACAGAACAATACTTATCCATACAAGCCCACCACAAGAGCGCAACATTGAAGCTTAATAAGTAAGAAATGTCTGATGATGCTTCTCTCAAGGAGTTTTTTTTCCTCTCAAGAAGTAGAAGTCTCCCATCTGAGAGAAATGGTATGTTCCTTCCCTGAAACATGTTTAAAGGGGACATATCATGCTAATGCATGATTTAATACTTACATATAATATAATACATTTGAAAACAAGACCTTACACCCCCCTAATTTTCAAAAAATGAGATATTGTATTTTTTCTGATATCCTAGAACGAGATTTGATGCCTCTGAAAATAGGTCATTGCGAGATGTCCACGAGATTTAAATCGTCGTGTCGACACGAGGTACCTTTCTTTTTATTTGAGTAATCTGATAAAACACTTCCTCCTCTGTGATGTCCGTTAGCCACAAAACCGTCACCGAGGAACACATTCGTCCAGCAGCAGTATATAGATCCCTAGCTCACACTCACTCATTACCAGCTCTGGCCTGTAGGGGGACTCAATACGTGGCCGCTGCTTCGAGCCTGCCGGAAAATACAGTAGAAGAAGAAGGACAGGCTGGCTCTACCCGCGATAGAACTGACCAATCAGAGCACAAAGGGCTGTGACGTTGCGAGGTAACCGTAGGTCATCCTGAGATCCTCGTGTTTCAACGAGAGCTTGATAATGGCCTAAAATGAGGATTTTGAGAACGCTATTGTGGGGCAATGAAGGAACTAAATTACTTGTACTGAGGGCAGAAATGCTTTACAGGCATCCTAGTCTGGCATAGTGAAAAGGAGAAACAAGCATGATATGTCTCCTTTAAGGAAATTGCACTGAGCTTTTAGTATACAGCCCCATCACTCCTGGATAAAATAATTTACTTGGTTTCAAGACTAGAATATGATAAGGATTTTTTTTAAATGTTAATTGTCTATTACGGATTTAAAATGCAGGATATCGCTTCTGAAACCAGAATTGAAAAATGTGTTGCCAGACATTCTTTGAACAGATATATTCCACTACTGAAATACAAAATTACACTTTTTTTAACAAAACAGTATCAATAAATGTATTTTAAAGACTTTTTACTTCTCTTTGCACACCTGTCATCCACGGCAGATAGTCTGTTTGACTACTTACCCCCTTTAGCTTCCTTACCTAACCCTGATATCCAGACAGTTAAAAACGTTTTAGTGATGAAACCCCTCCAGTAAAACTGCACACCTTTTCTGATGTTACCCTGTGTTCTCTTTGCTTAGGTTGTTGGTTCATCTATGCAGTTGATCGGTGATCACCAGGCTGAGGATCGTCAGCTCATCTCAGAGGTGGTGCTGGCAAAGATGAACCAGGCATTGTCTGCCAGGTCATCTAGTATTTCCCGCTCACCTGCTCGCTCCCCTCAAGGACAGAAGGCAACTACTGTACAACCCCAACAGGTAAGAGGTCAACGACATGGGGGGGGGGGGAGTTTTAAGGGTTTTTTATGAGTGAACAGCAACAATAACAATAACTCATCCTAATCCCTAATTACAGACTTTTAAAGTAGAATTAATGTTTCAATGAATGTTTCTTTACTAGAGCCATCCTAACCATGTTTCACACTTCGTCCCACTCTCTGGTTTGTTTTGCTTTCTGTGGGTCTTTCTCTCACCCCTTCCCTCTCTCTCTCTCTCTCTCAGAGTGCTGCCCTGAAGGAAGGAGTTGCAGATCCAAACAGGACCCCGGGCCAGCGTCCTCAACCTCAAGGTTGTCTTAACACTGCCTGCCATTGTGATTCAAGCACTGCCTCTATAGGGCCAAAACATGTCTAAATGCTCTAAATCGGTCTTTAAGCAACTCTCTCAGCAGTCTTACAAGAACTGTCTTTCACTCAGTAGAAAAAACAACACTTGTCACAAATGCACTGACTATGAGGGAAAGCCTCAGCTCTTGAACTTAAACTAAATAAGAAAGTAAAATAAACAGGGCAGACTGATAGGAGCAGTTCATGTTTGAAGTGTTTCCAGTAGGTATGACTGCACAATAACATTGCATCAGTGTGATCCACTGGCTTAATGTGGTGTTGATATTGACCATCACTGTAATTCTCTGAGTCCAACAAAAGCATTTAAGCCACATTCATATTAAAATATGATTTACACCTCTTTAGTTAATGTAAGCTTGCAGAGAGTGAAATGATATGCATTTCTTGAGAACAATGGCAGCTGCAGCGTCTGTGTCAGTGTTGTGGAGTTCGTGCTCAGAGCTGATGTGTTAAAAACTATGCCTCTTAACACAGCTTATCAAATATTTTGATGTATCAAACCACAAAACCTTTTAAAAGTTTTTCTGTTTATGTGTGTATATGCATGTTTGTTTACTGACTAGAACTCTCTCGTTTTCTTCACTTTGCATGTTTGTCACAAAATTGTGTTAGTTTATACTGTGTTTCACTCTTGTTTGCGTTGGAAGACCAGCTAACTGATTCCTAACAGGAACTAAAAGAGTTTCCTGATTGCCCACTGTGTTGAGGTGTTACAATAACCAAAAGAGACTGAACCTGAAATAAATGTTGCCTTTTGCAGATTATAACACTGTTGCACAGTTTTGTGGTAGGTATTAGCCTATTTACAGATGGATTATTTGTTGGATTTGTTTGCATTTTTAAAAGGAATTGAAGATCACCCTCACTGTGGGTAACAGTCACTGTAAACATTCCTGTGAGCTCATTCATTTCTTTGTGAATAATGTGTGGCCTTTAAAATGTTCTTATCACTTTTCCGATACTTTGTCAAAACAAAGCTATTGTCATTAGTTAGTGTAATTAATCACAATACTTAAATAGTATTCCTTTGGCAAACCTGCAAAGCCACGTTTGCAAAACCCAAGTACTTTATAAATAACTTTGTGTGGTTGTTTTATTTTGTGTGTTGCAAATTAACTCTTATTGTTCTGTGTTGTATTGTAATACATGAGACAAGACAAAGTGGCTTATACGGTACACAAACTTGTCACTCTCCACAACTATCAAACTTGGATACATGGTTCTTGGAAAGCTTTAAGAAAAAGTTGCATCTCATTCTTTTGTTTTGCATGACCATTATTTGCTTGGATCCAGACTGCCAGATAGGTCATATTCAGTTTTTGAATGAATTATGATTATAAATAAAAGTTGGGCATATTATAAAATATTAAAACATTATTCGAACAAAATCCCAGATGAAGCCACCAGCCAACTCATCAAACAACAGTCAATTGATAGCTTTCATGTTACTTCTCTCCACTCTGTGCTTTAGAGAAGATGATTGTTTCAGTTGTCAACTATATGATTAAACCTCGTTGACTTTTGTTTGTTAATTGGATTTCGTTCAACGAAGAGAAGAGCCATAGTTCTATACTTCTGCAAAATATCAACTCAGAGAGAAAACTTAGGGAAGCATAAATAGCAGATTAATATTGTCAGACCCTCCTCTGTGTCTATAAGTTACGAATACAGTGGCAATGAACTGACTTCTCTGAATCAAAAACATCACTTTTTGTGTAAACTTGGGTAGAATATTTCATTTATGAAAATTACTGTTCCAAAACAGTGACTGACAGTGGCAATTTTAGTAACGCAAAAACTATCAACAAGTGACATTAAAAAACTGATCTAAACATGTCTATGCATATGAATCTTGTAGTTTTGACCCTGAAGGCCTTTTTCCATGTTTCTGGTGAAGGGCTACTGATGGGTTCAGAGTCACATGGGCTGAGCACTTGTCAAGGTGCTGCTGCACTGCAGTTGGTGAAAGCCCACAAGTGGGCTTGCAGATTTGTCATGGATGAGGAATTGACCAGCTGCTTTGCATTTAATCAGCATATAGCCAAGTCCTTTTTTTTATTTTGCCATCAGCAGTGTGGAGCCCAAATTGCTTCCATGGAGTGGCTTTGACTTTCCTGTATTTTATTTTCTGTCTTCTCGTGTATGTCATGTTGTTTAGGTCAATAGAGGAACTAACTGTCCAGAAGTGCTCTCTGTTTTATTAGGCGGTTCACTGCTAACGATACGTTGATGTGCCGCAGAGCTGTAAATTAAATTCAAATTCATATGTACGGTTTGAGTACAGATTTCACTTTGCTGGTGACAGGCATATTACTCATGAATCTTTTGATATTAAGATATCGTTCCCCACTTTTCAAACAGAAGAATTATTAAACCACACGCACTGATATTCAAAGAACTGCCAGTACATGCGTAGATGTTTTATATTGTGTTGAACTGACTAAAGAACTGCCAAAAACCTGGAAGTCTGGTTCAACAATGACCTTCATTTCAAGTCTTTATCACCTCAGATATATTGCAAAAATTAAATCTATTTTAACTTTTGATGACAACTTCAAATGCTTTTATCTCATCATGTCTTGACCATTGTAACAGCTTTTTAATGTATTACCTACCGTTTGTGATGTATTTTTTATTTTGTTTTAATTATTCTTGTTCTTGTGCAGCACTTTGTAACTTGATTTCAAAAGTGCTTTATAACTAGAGATTATAATTGTTATTATCATACTTCCTGAGTTGATGCTGGCAAAGACATTGTTGTTTCAGTGTGCTAAATAGTAGTTTACAAGGTTGAGTGCTTAATACTCAAGGCTGGCATTAATATCCCTGTTTTTTTTTTTTTGCTGTGGAGATTAAACAATAAAGCTTGTGCTACAGGTTCACACAGTTCTAAATGCTAGCAGACCCTTTCGCCCCCAGCCCTAAGCACTAGTCATGAGACTGAAAGCTATCAATAACTATGTTACTGAAGGGGGAATATATATATGTAAGCAAGTAAATTTAAAAAGAATGAGTCACATAAGGTTAGTGTCCAAGCAAATTCTCAAAATGTTACCCCTTTTTTAAAGTTTCTTTTTATAAATATATATGTTTTTAGTTTTATGTTGTTTTGAGTCTGAAGCAATCATTGGGATGTTTAATGATAAACTGATAAAACGTAAGCCTCATGGCAGTTTAGTATCCTTACTGTAATGACTGAATGAAAAAGTCTGGGATGAATTTTCAAGGTTTTGTGATATTCACATTATGATATTTTATTAGCAATGTCACTGTTATCCCCAAATATCCAAACCTCATTTGCAATTAACATCAAACACTGTCTACCATTTTCACTGATTTATTTGGGAGGACTTAGACATGCATTGTTTTTACCTACCAATAGACTTGTATTGTGAAAAGGAGATTATCTGCCTCTGAAAATTCATCCCTCTCAGTTCAATGGTTTTGACCAGCATGGGTTGCTTGACGACGTACTGTTAAGCCAGTCATTTAGATCCAATTTTCTTTCTGTATTTGACCATCTCTGTCCTTGTTTCACTTTTTTTCATCTTCCACAACATCAGTTCTTCTCACTGCCTCATCTTATGGTCTCATGAGCTGTGGTGCATTAAACAGACCAATGCTTGGCATGAAGTGCTGGCAGCCCCACCTACTGTTCCTGTTGAACTGCTGCCCCCTGCTGGACATTTCAGTTTGAAAAGTCAGAGCCTGCTTTGCCCTAGTCTGTACTTGATGGTTAAGTTTAAAGATTGAGATTATTGTGACATGTATTAACATGAATGGGAATGTTTGGCTCATGTTCTGCTTTGGTCCTGGGTTAGTTCAGCAAGTGCATTAGTTCTCACTGCTGCACCAGAGTTGAAGGTGCTACATCTAAGAAAAAAAATAATGCTTATTTAATTTTTTTAATTCTCCTTTTTGCTTCTGCTGCTTGCATATGGTACAGTGTCATTCAAGTATATTGATGCAATTTTATCTCATCTGTTTAGGTGCACCATTGAAGTCCCAGAGTGTAGAACAATCATCAGAGACAGTTAAGAAAGCATCTGAACCTGCACCAAAGCCTGGACAGGCCCAGAAACCTAGTCCAGGTCCGGCTCAGAAACCAGCTCAGGCTCAAAAGCCAAGCCAAGTCCAGAGGGGTGGTTCAGTCACAAAGCCTCCAGTGCCAAGGCCTCCTCCAATGACGAGAGCCCCGTCTGTTACAAAGCCAGCCCAAGGTTCTGCTTCCCCCCAACCGCCTGCCAAAGCTTCACCAACATCTCCTGCTAAAACTGCAGCAGCCGCAGCAGCCTCAGCCTCTCCCCCAGCAAAACCAGCAGCAGCTGCAGCCGCTGCTCCAAGCTCCCCGGCACCTTCGGCCCCAGCCCCGGCTCCAGCTGAAGCAACCCCTCCAGCCTCTGCTCCCACTACAGAGCAGCCCAAGCCTCAGCCTCAGGGGTCCCCATCTCCTGCTCCTGGCAAACCAAAAGAGCTGCCCCCCAAACCCACACCACCTGCAAAGCCCATCCCTCCTGTTCGCAGGAATTCAAAGCCGCAGCTTCAGCCAAAGCCGCAGACCACACCTCCTCCAAAAGCTGCACCTAAACCCCAGCCTGCTGCCCAAGCCCCAGCACCCACTCAGGCCTCAGATACTGCCTCAGCCCCTGCACAGGTTCAGTCCCCAGCTAAAGCCAGTCCATCCCCACCAAGTGTCCAATCTCCAGCTAAGCCTCAGCCACTGGCCAAGCCACCCTCTCCTTCACAAAACCCGGAGCCTGTTCAAGCTGAGCCTGCCGCTGCCCCTGAGGAGGCTGAGGCCCCTGCAGAAGAACAAGGATCCCAGCAAAAGACCCATCCTCTGCTGAAGTAAGAGCTATGTTATCTACAGGCTGTTGATAATGCAGACATGCATTTCAACGGTTTAAACTCTATTACCTGAGTATCAAATTCATAGTTTTCAGGATATAGATATGTCTCTTCTTTGTTATTCCTATAGAGGAAATTTCACCATTATGATAATCAGTATTGGAGAAAACCTTACTTTAATCCCCTTCAACATATAATGTTTAATCACACATGACATTGATGATTTTAGAAAAAAAATTATATATATTTTTCAGTCTGATTTTTAACAAGTCAAATTTATCCTATGGGTATCCATGTTTGGATGCTTAGACCTAATTCTATTTAAAATAAATGTAAGATGCAATGGCCTGATTAAGGAACAAGCAGTCTATGAAGAGACCACTGATGCCAACAATGCCCAATTATGCTACTCATGAGATAAGATAATTTATAGAACACATGGCCCTTAGCTACCATAGCAGCTCAAACTGCACTGCAACTGTCAGACCCAGACCCTGTACATGCAAACTCCAGGTGGTGACACTACATACTCTACCACATGGCCCCTCAGGGGGCCCCAATCCATGAGACTGATGGGCAGCAGGAGCCAGGACATCAGTGGGGTTGTCTCGAGGGAACCCTTCATTGACATTTGTCAGTAGTCCCACAGTACCTCAGGAAGGCTGGACAGAGCCCCTGTATCTCCATTCTAGCTCTGCACACCCACCGTACCAACTCGAAGACACCTTTACCTTAACTATCCTACCACATGGCTTTGACAGCCCAGACAGTATTGACACCTTCAGCAGACCAAGGTTCTGGCTCCAGGAAGTGACAGTGTTGGCACTACCTGACCACCACATGGCCCATTACTGCACCGCAAACCAACTGCATCTAATCCTGGTGTCAACATTACACATGAAAAGAATGGCAAAACAAAGACAGAGGAAAGTCTTTTGACAGAGCTTAGATGGGGGAAGCAGAGCCAGGGTGAGGTGACATGATGGGGGCTAGCACTCATCCTTACCGGATCAAGCTGTTGCCCTAACAACTCCCTCATTTCCTTATGGGAAGAGAGAACGCAGGAGATGAGTGGCTGACTCAATGTTTGCCTCTTACTGACATTATTCCTTCATACTCAAACCCGCTAACTGGCTCGAAGTACTTTACCTGACATTTTTACCTTATTTCACAAACTCTGCACCTGCACTCCCAGCTCTCAGCGTGAGACAGCTGATCATGCAATAACTTCTCTCCTACTTCCACTGGACAAACTCTTGCTCCCCATATTCACTGTTTAGCCTCTACACTGACATCTTCATACTTTTTCCTTTCAAAAGCTTCCTTTATATACTCTTCCAGGGCATGATCAGTACTGTAAAAAAACTTTTTAGTGTCTTTCAAACCACACCATATCAGACCTCAGGTTAGTGCAAACTTTTTCCCATGGTGCAGCAAGTTTTCCCTCCAAATCTCCCTGCACCTCTTGGTCATTAATGCCATTTAAATTGCCCGGCTGGTGCTTGCCTGAAAACCTACCTCCTTTGAGTTTCTCTCCTTCAAGCACAAAATGTACAGCTACATACTTTTCCGGGTTACCTCCTGAATTTGCCTGTTATCCTCTGATTACATACTTTTCAAAAACCAGGCTCAGTACCCATGTACTCATGGTACCCTGTATACAGGCCTCGTGGACGACTAATTGTACACCCTGACAACATATGCCTCAAGTCGTTGAGTCTGAACACAAGGGGCACATTGTGCCCCGCAATGTTTTTGGTTCTGTGGTAAAGGTCAGCACAGGTAGTCCCTGTCATAAGTTTAACATGACTATCCTCATAAACTATACATGACTATGTTCGTGGAAATATCATGATGAACAAAATGTGTACGTTTCCTGAGTCGTAGTTTGTCACAGACCGTAGTATCACCAATGACTCAAGAACAAAGTGGAAAATCCCACAGGCTTTTAGTTGAAGGATGCAGCACTGTGCTGACTCCCCTGTTGGCCTAAAAAAATATGTCATCTCTGCACAGTTCCCTAGATGGATGGATTGTTGCTCTATCCTACACTGGAGCTGTAGCCTTGCTCTTCAGCCTCCACCACCCCAGCATCCACCTGTGAGCACCAGCAGGAGGTTAAGGATACGGCGTCAAATTCTCCTCAAATTCTGCATATCATATAAATATTGCATGAGTGATGAGGTAGGAGCCCAGGTGCCAGACTAGGACTACTACTATTGCTGCCGCAGTTAATAAAATGAATCTATTAAACAAACAAACAAAAAAATGTCCAACTTCAAGTACATTAGAAAGCACAAGAATGCTTAAGCATATACTGTATAAAGCACAAAGAGGAATTAAGGTGGATTGTTAACATTTTGGAATGTCTTTCAAGGATCAATGTATGAATTTGTTTGTGAATTGATGGCCCACTCACACATATCCCCATTTGTCTTCTTTCCCATTTCCCCCCTTGATCTATTAATCTTCCGATATTCCCTTTGCCCTCTTCCACCCCTCCCCCGATCCTCTGTTCCCACCATCTTTGCCTGCTTTCCTTTTCTTTCTCCTCTTATCCCTCCCCAGTAAGTCCCAGTCCTTGACCAATGCCTTCAACGCCTTCAGCGACTCCTCTTTCTTCCGCGGGGTCTCGGGCTCAGGCTCCGCAGGCGATGGCCAAGAAGAGGCGAAGGCCGAGACCATTCGCAACCTCCGAAAGTCCTTTGCCAGCCTTTTCTCTGACTAGACTCAGCTGAACCGTAGTTAGCCCCCTTAAGGATTCTGGCCACCGGTTTTACTACTGGCCAATTAATGACTTGACATTAATGTGAACCAGTCTGAGATTAAACTTTGTGTGTTAACTGTACTGTATCCCCCCGTTCCTGTCCCTCTGTCCTCCCTTTCCAGCTTCTCTGAGTGAGTTCCAGTGAGGCCTACTGGGTAGGATGCTCAGTGAATGATGATGTGTCAGTTGACTGAAGGAGTTACGTCATTGATATAGCCTGGAAGAGAATAAGATAACAAACTTTATTTTTCCCAGAGCACACTTTAAGGATAAAATTCACCTTACAGAGGAGTATAGTATTTAAGATTTCAGATAGAATGTACATACAGTATATAAATATAAATAGTAAAATATATATGTATACTCAAAGTATATAAATAGAGAAATATAGAACTTTACAGGGAGATAAGCCAATAAAACAAAAAATAATCATGAGGCACTTTTCCACTAACTTTTGCCAGTGACATAACTCTTTCATGTGATTGTGTATTAGGGCCAGTCTAAAATGTAAGAATAAATTACGAGTATTCCAGTACTTCTGGCGAAACAACAAACATGGTTTTAGGTAAGGTTGTAACTTTAGTGGAAACCAACCTCTGAATTTGCATGTTCATAAAGTCATACATTTACAACAAAAATAGTAATATTCTAGGGAAGAAAAGTAGGATTTTATTATTAAAAAAATCCAAAACTTGTTTTTTTAAGTATAATATAGACTTTTGCCAAGAAAAAAAAATTCATACCAGATGAAGCTGTCTGCCTCAGATCATGCAAGTTGTTGAGAGCGTGATTAAATCTGACATGTTATTTCAACTGATTCATAAGAAAGTTTTTCTGGTTTTAGCCCAGAATCATCAGTCAATATTGGCATCTAGACCACAAAGAGTCGTTTTTGTAAACTGGGGCTTTTGAGAAGAAGACAACATACTGATTTGAACTAGGTGACACGGCTTGTCCATCAAGAGCTACAGTTTGTTCTGCAAGTGCAAGATGAAATTTGTGAGTTAACAAAGTGAATTTTTAAGACTTCAAGAACTAAAAAAATAGTTTTTCTTGCAAATGTATGACATTTAAAATCCTGAAATTCTGAATTTGGTGTCATGTGAATTTAAACTTGATATTTTGAAAACTCCAAGCTTTGTTTCAAATTTTGATGATTCCTTTATAACTTTTAAGAGTGGCCCTAACATGCCCTCGTACTTTCATTCAGTGATTGGACTCTCACACATTTTGAAAATAATTCAGTGTTTGACATTTGATAGCTCCCCACCAGTGGGTCGATTTTGGTGAAAAGTTTGTGAATGGAGAAAAATATACTACTTTACTTGATTGTTTCTGTGTTTATCCAGCCTTTGTGTTTCTGGTCCTTGGCTTTGAACTACCGGGCTCGCTTTTGCAGGCCCCCTCCTTTTTTGTCTACAAGCCTTGAAGACCTTTGTCGTGTGAGGGAGTTTGCAATATGTGTGTGTTCATCTGTGTTTAATTGTTATGCATGGCTCCTTCAAGAGGCTCGGTTTGACTTTTTTGAGCAAACGGAAGCTCTATCAGTGTTGAGTTTTCCCTCCGTTGCCTAAATCTCTCTCTCTCTCTAGATGTTGTAGCCTTATTGTGAACATGTTTTCAATTCGCAGCTAAGTTTTTAGCTGTGCAGACTTGGGTCAATTACATTTGGAAATTCATTCATTTACCTCAAGTGTTTCAATGAGAACTGTACCACAGAGGATGGGATTGATTACGTTCTTATGTTTTGGGTGCGTAGGGACTGAGCCTAGTGCTCAACACTGAAAAAAATCAATCCTACAAAGTAACTGAATGCATTTCATTGAGTGTTGAGACTCATGTCTGTAGCTGTGACTGGTGATCTCTTGTTTCACCTCTGTGTAGATCTATCAACAGTATCGTAATTTGTTGATTATTCTCAAGAAAAGACATTGAGACAGTAGTGCAATAACACCTCGACGTGACTGTTGAGCGCTGTCACCCTACTATGAATATAAATATGATCATACATACTGGATCTATGTATCTGTTAAATACCTTATTCCAACATTCCCTTCAAGGTTCCTTTCATGGTGACTTTAAAGTGCAGAAAGAAGCTGGGTGCCAGATTATTATGGCACAGTAAACTGCTGGTTTATCTGGTTAAATCCAGTTTGGACTAAAGTTAAGGATATCTGGAATGAACATAATCCTTTGGCAAGACATTTTTAGTTAAGTTGCTGCATTTCAAGCTCATATGAGTAAAAAATACATAAAAAATAAAGAATTTCAATGCTTGACAACAGCATACCAACCTGTCTGCTTATCCATCTCCAGTACTTCGTTGCAAGTGAATTATAACATATTGTATTTGTATGTATTTATGTGTTATCTCAGGAGTTTATTTTTTGTAATATATTGATCAACTGATTTATTTTTTTGAGGCTCCATATTTATGGTACAGTATATATTGTTTGTTTTGTAATGTGTTTTTATTTGTAACGCAATACTGCTTTGCATGATCTGGTGACTGATAGTTTTTTTTCTCTGTACAGATAAAAGTAAATAAAGATGTGGTTCCACCATCCACTGATCCACGATAAAAGTGCCATGCTGCTGGCTGCGTCTAGTTTTTGGGGGAAACTTAGTTTAGTTTTCATTCATAATTATTGTAATTTTAGAAGCTTGGATTTATATTTGAGCAGACAGTTGAGATTGACCCTTTGTCAGGCTCTGCCTTCCTTGATCATGCAGTCGCCAAGTTACACAGCATCTCGTCTTAGGGCTCCTTTCCACTGAAAACTTAAAAATATTCACAGATTTGACTGATGGTTATTGTTGTTTAATTGATTTAATTCCTTCAAGAACTCTGCCTGAGTGAAAGAATGAAGATAAAGATTCAATAGGGTGTATGAGAGTGACACTAAATCATAAAAAAACCTCCTTAAGATAGTTTAATTATTAGACTTTGGTGGTACTGATGTAAGCTTGATTTAGCTGTCCTCTTGCAAAAAGTGTCAGTTTGTAAAGAAGACACAAATTAGATGTTTTTTTTACCTTTCAGTTTGCCAAACTAAACCTGCAATGTCAAAATGTAAATAGATTTTAAGGCTAAGTAGGTAACATTAGAATACCAATGTTGATGTTAGCCTACACAGTTCTGATATTGCTAGCAATAACACATTAGTAAGTTGTCTGTTCAGTAACTTGTCTACGGGGTCTTGGGTGGGCACTAAGGTTATACCTTCTTCAAAGATCTCTGCACAAGATGTGAGAATACACTCATTTCATTTTGATTGTATCCACAGAAACAATAGAAAATTACATTTATTCAGTACAGAATGCGGGAGAGGGGGGAAACTTCTTTCAGGTACAGCTCGGGGAGCCTGGATAAAGAAGGTTGGGAACCACTGGTCTGTGCAGTCATATCTAAGGAAACATTTTTCATATTTATGCTTTAACTTAAAACGGGGGATAAAATAATCTCTGATTGGGATGTGAATATCTTCAGCAGCTGCATTAAACATGGTGAATATGCAAAAATTAAGGTCACAATTTTAGCCCTGTATACTAAAAAGACTTGGCCCTAGTGAAAGTTTGTCTGACTAGAACTTGCTCAAAAACGGTTCCTGAGAGAAGGGGTATCTCTGATAGGTAGGTCAGAAACCAACAAGAGAGCTGACAGTTGTTTGTTTTATCCCAATAGATCAGGCATGTCCAAAGTCCGGCCTGGGGGCCAATTGCGGCCCGTGTTCAAATTTTCACTGGCCCGCAGTCTCCATTGTAAAATCAATTGTATGCGGCCCGCGTGCACCATTGACTGCTGTATAAAATACTTGTGTACAAAAATCCTATTTTACATTTCACCAGAAGATGGCAGTAGCGCTGTGGCCACATCCTTGTGGCACTTGACACCTGACCTTTTGTCATCCTTTCAGCCCATCCCATTTCAAACATGGCGGCTGTAGCTAAAAAAAGAAAAGTTGACAGCGAGTGCCGCCGATTCCAGAACAAGTGGAAATTTGAGTATTTTTTCGCAGAAATACGAAACAACTGTGTCTGCCTAATTCGCCATGAGACTGTAGCTGTTTTCAAGGAATTCAGTGTCAAGTGGCACAACCAGACAAAACATGCTAACTACGACAGGCTAACTGGGGACGAACGTGGCGAAAAATTGAAACAACTGGAAGCTTTTTTGAATTGAAGACGTTTCATTAGACAGTAAGTGACAATTAGAGACAAAAGCTGAATGGTCAGCCCCCCCACATTTTCACCTTACCAAATCTGGCCCTCGTGGCAAAAAGTTTGGACATCCCTGCAATAGATGTACTTTTCTTAATCTTCATTGTTCATTTTATCCGATTAAACAGCTTTTACCTTCTTTTAAAATAACTTTCAAAGAAGAGAATGCTTGCAAATATTCTACCCTCCACATCAATCATCTGGGTTGCTTTCACGGACATGCATAATGGGGACTCTTAAATTATGTCTTAAGTGCACTTTTGTTTTTCAAGGATGCAAGCCTCTAAAAATTAAATCTGAGATACCATTTTCATTTAACTTTAATCCTTGGAATATTTTGCTATTTTTCAAGGTTTAACAACATATGTCACGAGAGTTTGACATTTGTAATGGTTAGACCAGCTTCAAGCACACTGTAGCATTAGCTCATGGGTCTGTTGGTGGTGCTGTGATCAAAATCCTCGCAAAAACTAATCTAAATGTTAAGGAGTACAACATCAGAAATCACTTTTCTGTTCATTATCCAGTTACCTTCAGTACCAGAAAAGCTGATGTTATTGTAAGGTGTACCAGACACGTTCTGCAGGGCACTGGTGGGTTGAACAGGTCATACTTGGCCAGCAGATGGCACTATCTGCAAACTTTGCACTAAGCATATGTGGTGAAGCATCTCAGTGAGTGTTAAAACCTGTTTTTGAAGTAAACTTTCAATCTGTGCAACTTTGACTTTTTTCAAGATTATTTTTTGTGCATTTTGTGCCTTTTTTGATAAGTGAGACAGAGACAGTGGATACGTTTGTAAAGGGGGTGAGATAGAGTAGGGGAGACACTGCAGACAGGCCACAGGCTGGATTTGAAACTGGACTGACAGAAGCACATACAGGGGTCGTGCCTGGTTGCTTACTACTCCAACAAACCACCACCCCAACTTTATTGACTTTAACCCTTGAAATGGCTAATGACAATAAGATACATTAATTAATGTTTAAATAAACTATCTGATCTAAGTTTGGCTTTATGGTCCCCATTATTAATTATTAACATAAGGAGACGACAGCGAAGATACCAATTGACTACCACACAGACAGTAATCATGTTTGTCATAACCCTGTCTGCGTACAGGGAGAAATGATAACTGCTATTTGAAGTATTTTGATGTAGCAAAGGTAGCGCTAGGGCAATTACACACTCATATTGTAATATTAACACCATGTGCTTAGCTCTTCACCAACTCACTTGCTCACATTTTACGCAACTGAAAAAATATGTGGGTAACAAAAAATAACTAATTTATTTTACACGTATGCTTCACATGTATTTATTGAACTTCACAGCTTGTAGGTTTTAACCATTGTTTACACTTAAAATGTCAACAAAAATATATAATAGGGGAAAATTTACAAGATTATAAAAATACATGACATGAAAACAACTATGTGTTAAAGTAGAAATAATGCACCCTGTTCCAAAATATAACCAGCACTTAATATTTTACCACATGATCATAACCTATTAACAAAACAAGCATAGCTTTGCATAATTATTATCTTGATTTATTTTGTTTTCATGGTTGTGGGAAGCTTAATATGAAATTGACACTGAATCTCAATTACTGCCCAGCATTGATATGTGTGGATGTATGTGTGGCTGACCTGGCCACAGCTTGAACAAAAATAAAGCATTTACGCATGAAACAGGACTTTGAAATGGAATAGTGACAGGAAAACACTAAATATGTGAGCACAATTAAGGGGGGAGGAAATGCAAGGTTTTAAGGATACACTGATATGTGATCAACGGAGCTCAACGACAGGATGATATATATTTTTCAAGTCTGAATAGTTTATGTTGAATTTAGACAGAAAATAAAATAAATATTCAGCCTAACATTGGCTTGAAGAAGTTACAGTATGAATCATTAACATTATATGCTTGTTGATAAAAAGACAGCTTTTCTGAAACTTTTAGATAAAATGTGGGGGTTAAATTATTTTCATTATATTAAAGCAGTATTTAATTGGGTTTTACATAATTGTATAGTTGTTAATACAAATATCTGGGTGCCATTAGGCCCATGTTGATTTGATTTAGACCACTTTGTTATTTCTTTCCAAGTAAAATACTGGGATACTTGCCAAGAGCATTGTCATTAAGCCAAAGAAATATCAGGGAATTCCAATTAGTTGAAAGCATTTTATAACTAGGATTAAATGTTTCTTTCTGTTAATTTTATCTGTATTTACTCTTCAGGTGAGGTTTGCAAATAAGCCCGCACTGGGTTTCTACCTCACCTGCACGTGACTTAATCTTACTCACTGTTTTTTTTTTACTTCTGTTCTAACTATCTGCAAATAAATAAATAAAAGGTTAAACTTCCATTTAATGTGAATACTAAAATAGCTGATTAAAAAGCAGTTTCCCAAACAAAAAACTGCCCTGTCATTTTTGCATCAATGTCAGAGGGACCTTGTTCCACTGTGGGTTCCATGTATCCATGGGACAACCAGGCCGTGGAGATCTGTGGGAAAATCTCCATCACATTGCTCGTTGGGACATGGTCGTGGGCGGTGTACGCACTCATACAAGCCTACACTAGCCAATCTGTGTTTATTTGGTGCTTATTCCCGTCTGCTAAAGCCAGGCTGAGAGAAAGCATATGAATATCAAGATAAAAAAACATTAACTCTATTGCTTAAACAATTCATTCAGTCTTTATGATCAAGTATGTTTGAAAACTTAACAAAAAACGAGTATTTCTGTTAACTTTTCAAGTGTTAAGCTTCGATCTCGAGAGGGATTCGTCAGATTCATTTAAACAGCTTGCTGCCTTCTTCAGCCTGAAGACCTAACTCCAAATAATAATTGCAATTTCATGAGAGTGTAGGAGTCTCGTACAGATGATGAAGAACATTTTCAGATATAAGAGCTCCTGTCCCACAGGACTCCTCCTTCAAACATTAAAAATTATTGCTTTGTTCTTTTCGTGGCAGCAGAACTCTCAGGGGTGTCATCTTTTAGGTCAGCTGAAAGAACTTCTGCATGGGGAGGACTGTTTTTGCATGAGAGAGTGAAAAAATGTGGGTGTATGTACGTCTGTAAATACTCCAAGTGTGCCAGCTGTCTGCGTGCACAGATTCGATTTATAATAGATCAAAGGAAGCTGAAATCGAGCTGTCTCTGCACCATTTGACTAGCAAAGTACAACTCTTCATAGATTTTGTTACTTTTGAGAATGTGATCACATTAAACTGTCAGTAAATGTGTTGAGCTGTATGCCTGTGTGTTGAGTTTCATACTTAAAGAAGATAAAAAGCCAAGAGTTAAACTTTTATCTTGAATAAACAGTAGGGTCTTTTACTGCAAATCTTACCTGTTTCATTATTTTGTTGACAGATTAGCTGACCCTTGGTAGCTGCAAAGAAAAATGCAAATTTATTATTATTAAATTATAAATTTTAAGCACAGTCTTTAACAAAGGCAGAGAATGATCAAAGAGGGCTTTGTGATACTGATAATAAAATATACCTAAATAGCTTTTAGCTGAATGCCAATACATTTATCAATATTTTGTTCTAAGACACATGTGACCATTGTCACAATAAAAGGATTATAAACTTCAATGTGAATGTAGTAAAAATGTTCAGCACCAAGGCAACAAAAAGCCAAACGGCTCCACAACATTTTGTCTAACTGGACTAAAATGTAACCATAAAGGCAATTAAGGTTTCCTGAACTTTAGTGACATTTAAAGCAACCCAACTCAACACTTCAGCCAACTGGTTGAATACTAACAGCCAAAATCGTTTTCACTGAGCATAAGTCCTTGTTCCTATTGTTTTATTATTTTCAGTAATAACATCAAAATAAATGAAACTGTCTTATCCTAAATCTCCTCTGAAAACATATATTGAATATGTATACCTTTATAACTCCACATTTTCCAACCCCACTTTACCATGCCAGTTTGTGAAAAGTTACTGTACAACTGTTTCATAACAAAAAGCTCACGAGAAATCAACAACTATAAAATTGTGTGACTTGAATAACTCTGATTAACATTAAAGTTACTGAATGACTTTTTCACATCATATAGGTTGTTATATTTGGTTAGAAACAATGTTTCTTATTTCCACATTAAATGAACCGCTAATTTTTTTTTTTCCAATAAGTGAAAATAGAGAACTCTTACATATGCAAGACAGGAAGCAGACAGGTCAGCGGTAGGTCAAGTGACACTGATTAAAACAGGAACATTTATTTCTTCATGATCTGAACTCTTTTGTTGTGGAAAAAGTTTCTTCACTACACTACTTTGTCACCTGATCTCTGTCTACTAGAAGTATGTCAAAAATCTTACCAGAATGCGTGCATTTGTACTGGAAATATCTAGTCAGCATGCCTCATGTGATGCCACATTTTAGCTCACACATCTATTCTGTTTCCATTTTCAGTGAACACTGTGTGGGTGGCATGATAAGGTTGCGGTAATAACTTACCCTCGGTTTGACTAAAATAAAAAAGACCTTATCTTGTGTCCATTAATTATTGTTTCAAACATAGTTGTTGTGGATGATTAAAAGGCTATTTAAGAATCCACATTTGCACCATGACAAGTGTAAAATGAACCGTCTAGTTAAGGATTAATAAGAGTGTGAGGTTTAGTTTGGGATTGTCTAAGGTCAAAATCTACAGCTCAAAAGTTACACCTAATGGTGAAGTGATTTTTATTGCTGTTTGGATAGGAAAGGTCCTTGTAAACATTTTAAACTACTAAAACCATTTAAAAATACAACCAAACATTGACAAAAGTCTGTCAGCTAAACAAATTAAACTCAGGAAGTTTCCGGGGATCAAAGTGATAATACTTAATAATATCAAATTGTCTCTCAATGTAAGCAGACCTTAGTGGGTTGATTCCGTCCAAAGTGTGTATCTTCTCATGACATAAGACTTTAATGGTGAAGACTATTATCATTAAGCCTATTTGGGTCCTTTGGAGTTAAATGAGACAGTTAAGATTCATATCATGGTTTGTTAAAGCCTGACTCTCAAATGAATCTCACTGAGCAAAGATACCTGAAAACTGATACCTTAGTAATTGTTAGTTTCTCAAACCGTATACATCATGATTTATTTTGGTTGTTTATTTATCCACTGTTAATAAAAACATAGTCAAATAACTCAATATTAAGTGGAAGATACACCTCCATTTAGCATGTTGTGGAGGTAACCTTAAGGCAGTGTTTCTCAGATGGTGTGGCAGGGCACACACTGGTGTGCCTTAAGATGGGTCCAAGTGTGATGGGGGATTTGTACATCCAGCTTCTGTTGGCTTTCTAAATGGTTAACTGACCAATCAAATACAATTAGAGAGCCTCTCATAAAACAGCCGGTGTCAGGTAATATGGTCAGACACTATCTGTGTAGGTAGAGTCTAATTTAATGCAGCAATCTTCTTAATTATGTTAAGACATCCTTAAAGTTTTGAATTTTCTCCCTACAAACACTAGTTCTACCTTTATTCTTTCAGTTGGGCAAAATCTGACAAAGAATCAAATGAAATTAACATGATTAAAGTCTGTCATTTTCAATTCACTTCAAATGGGAGAGGCGAGCAAAGACAGATTTTGTCTGAGGTGGGCGGGGCTTAACTGAGGATCACCTCCTGAAAGGCGGGGCTTGACAAAGGGTCATTGGTGCATGATCACTACAACTCTGCTGATGATTTAGCTTTTTGTTTGTTCTATCACTATGTTTTATGCTTTCACTGTATAAAATGCAAACTTAGTAATGTATCAAAATGAATAACATTTCAGATTAGAAACAAAAAAAAAATCTTCAAGTTTATCAATACTTAAAAATCAAGAATGCTTCAGCAAAGAGCATCAAATTGAACCAAAATGCCACAGTTTTTGGCTTTGAACTTGAAAAAAACATTCTGATAGGGCAGTTATTTTTGTTACATATATTAAACTATATTAAATTATGTGTTTAAAATTGCAGACTTTAAATTCTTCCTCCTTAAAATGCTGACATATGGTTAAAATATTCATTCATTCATTCATTTTCTGTATCCCTTATCCCTTTCGGTTGCAAATGCTTAGGCTATATCAGTACTTCAGAAATATTGTTATGGGAACAAATCCAGCAAATCATTCACATTTGCTTGCATTAAAACACCAAATGCAAACATTTATAAATTATTCATCATTGAAATGTAGGTGGGAATTGATGGCAATGCATAAAATTTCTGATTAGGCATGGCCTAATGACTTTGCCTCTATGGACATTTGTAGGAACTGAAACCCTAAATTACTGATACACTTTCTACACCCTTCCTATTAACATTTTTAGAAATAATAAATCCTGACAGTGCGTTAGTTACCTATTAACAACCCCTGACTCAGCAACAGGATGTCATGCTTTTTTTTCTGTGTGCAAACATTAAACAATTAGATAAATACAAAGATAGTCTTAATATCTCTGCCAAGAACTTTGTTTTTACAGGCATTTGGTTTGTTTGTTGGTTTTCTTGTAAACAGGATAACTCAATAAGTTCTCAAAGGATTTTTGGTTTGTCAGGGAATGTTAGTCATGGCACAAGGAAGAAGTGATTAGGTTTTGCTAGTGATTTTAACCCAGTCGCAGACCCAGGATTCTTTTAAATGATTTATTAACATGGCAAGATGGGGAATTTGTCCACATTTTAACTAATAACCCAATATGTTCTCATCAACTTTTCATGGAATGTTAGTCATGGCTCAAAGTAGAAGGGACTAGAGGTTGTGACCGGATAAAGTCTGCTGATCCAGGATTTTTAAAGGATTTCTTAACAGTGCTAGATGAGTCATTGAACACGTTTTTGAAAATAAATTTAAAAATTCTGGACAAATTTTCATGATATTTTCAGGGAATGTTAGACAAACATTTTTTTGTGGCGATCCTAAATCATGTGCAGATCCAGGATTTTCTAAAGGGTTTGTGAACCTTGCATGATGGGAGGTTTTTAACTATTTAGAGAATAAGTTCCAATAAAATTTTCATGACATTTTAAGGGGATATTAGCAATGACACAAGAAAGGAAGGATACGATTTTGGATGATACCCATATAAGGTTTGTGGATCCAATAATCTTTTAAAAGGACTTTTAACAGTGCCAGATGGGCCATTTTACACATTTTCACTGATTCTTGACAGATTTTTTATGACATTTTTAGGAAATGGTGGCCAAGAAAGAAGACATTTCATTTTGTTGGTGACCAGGATACAGATGCTGATCCAGGATTTTTTCCAGGGACATGTTAACATTGCAAGATAAGGCAGTTGGACACATTTTTGAGAATAACTGCCCTGATAATGATGGAAATGACTTGACGGAGGTTTGTGCTCTGAGAAAACTTGTAGTTTGAGTATGTGTATGAGCTGATAGGTGAATTTTGAGAATGTTTTTAGTTTTTAATGCATGAACTGAACGAGGGTGGCTGATTTAAAATATTTATATACTCACTATAAAACTAGCTCTAGTAAAAGGCGAATTAAGTTATATTAAAATAAAACATGATAAACGTCTTATTAGTTACTGTAAGCACCTTTAAGTTATCTAGCAACCTAGCTCGGCTAGTTGTTTCCCATTAAAACCAGTTTTAACTAGTTGGTTTAGCTTCTACCAAAGACTGCTAAACTCCGCTGCACAGCCAGAGCTGTGGCTGCAGGCTCTTCCGCCCCCTGCTGTGGCTGTGCGGGCTGTGCAGCGGAGGTCGCTTCACGCGCTATGTAACTAGAGCCTTATTTAGCGGTGTTTTTGTGTGAAAGTAACGCACTGAAAATTCTCTAAATAAAGCGTGAATGCAGACCGATATCAGACTTTTTCGGTGGGAGTCCGTTTATTTGTGTATTTGGTCAAGTAAAATATGGCCCCGTCTGACTACAGCGGAATGAGCAGACGAGCAGATCCGAAGCATGAAGAGGGAGTTAGGTCCTAGTGCCCTGGGTTTCTTCTCCACAGAAACACTGCTGTAGAGGTAATTTCTGCCCTAACCCTTGTGATAGGACCCAACTTGTTCAATCCCGGAATATCACTTTAAGGTTATCAACCACAGTGCTTGGCTTAAACTCAATTGACGGTTAAAATGAACAAATAACCACTTAAAATTGAATTCACTGTTTTAATTATATCTTTAAACTTTTTGAACGTTCCATGTTCCTAATGTTTTTAATGCATGAAATGAACGAGGATGGTTGATTTAATATAAAATACTCACTATAAAACTCTAGTAAAAGGCGAATTAAGTTAGATTAAAATAAAAAACATGATGAACGTCTTATTAGTTACTGTATGTTCGCTGGTAAGTACATTTCAGTTGTCTAGCAACCAACCAGTGTTTAGCCAACGTTAGCTAGTTAAGCTAGTTTTTAAGATAGCCTGACGAACGGTGCTAGCTTGCTAACTCAATTCTAAGCAGTAAGTGTCAACCACAGTGCTTGGCTTAAACTCAATTGACGGTTAAAATGAACAAATTAACCACTTAAAAATGAATTTACTGTTTTTATTATATCTTTTCGAACGTTCCATGTCCCTAAAAATAACCAAACGCCCCCCTTAAAAAGACAGCATTAAATGGCTAAATCTTAGCTCCAGCTGCGGGGTAATTTGATGCCTCTCCGTGTGTCCTCAGGTTCCCCGGGCAGGCGGCTGAGTTGAGAGGAGGGAGGAGAGAGAGGCAGGCAGGCGGGCAGGCAAACACCGACCACAGCAGCTCAGCTCCAGTAGCAGCATGGCCAGAAACCTCCACTGCAAACAAAGACGCCCGCTTTGACACTGACAGCGCTCCCGTGGACAGTTTCAGCAAGGAGGACACGTCAAGTTTTCACAAGTGTGGAGGACAACTCGACTTTTAAGAAAGCGAGTGGTCTGTGACTGCGGTGCCTTCACAACATTGATCAGGTCAGTCACCCCTGTTCGCTTCCAGAGCTGCATGATACGTGAGCTTATTGCGGCTCCAAAAAGTTTGTTATAGCGGTAACAACGAGTCTAGATATCAATGAATGAGAGCTACAATGTTGTCTTCTGATTTTAGGAGAACTCCAATTGCGTTCTTCGAAATATTGACACTGCTTTCATTCAAGATAACCACAGTACACGTAATTCAGGCTGCAAACCCCTCTTACCACCCACCCTCGCCTAATATCCATCTTTGTTCAGCTGTGATAATGTTGTGTCATGATAGGGTGAACAGTTTTTACGTTATAAAGCAGTGGCGTGCTGGTGGGGGAGGCGATGCTGAAGGTGGGGGTGGGGGGTGCGGTCACAGGACTGACAACTGGCACTCAGTCAGGTGTTGGTCCACAGTATGTCTGCGGGGCAGCAGTGTGAGTTTGACATGCAAACACCAGGCAGAGATTTTAGCCATCAAAGTGGTCACAGCAGCTCAGGTGAGTACTGGGGACAACATTGTGTGTCACTGCATCAAGGTGAATAATGCTGTCAAAGGTGTAAGGGGGGATTGCTGTGATCATCAACTTTTAAAACAAACAAACAAACAAAAAATATATATGTCTAAGACAAATAATAAGCAGATTTTTCCTCTCAGATTTATTTTGTCTTTAACATGTTTGGAATTTGCACATGTTGCACAACAAACAGTTCTGCGTTCTTGCACTGACTGGAAATTCTTGGTTGTGACTCAGCATTTATGTGGACACAGGCAAAGCATATGTGCCTGCATGGACATTGATTTGAGCTGGCCTGTTGTTGAGTCTTTCTAATACAGGACTTTGAATTAAAAAGACTCACAAAGCCACTTCTACATATAGTCCTCATGATAATCTTGGGCAGCCTTTTATTGCTTTGTGTAATCATCTTGTCAAACAAGCAATTACAAAAAGGGACTCTCTGTAAGTTTGCAGTGAATCATCTAACAGCCGTTGTTTCAAAATATTTAGATATATTTACAGGTATTTGGGCTTCAGAATTATAGGTGTGATGGCTAAGTGCAGGGATGTTTACTTACAATTTTTGTCACGTGCGTCAGTAGATTGACATGTGTTGGCTTCTCTGACTTTACATAACTTTATAGCAGATGCATTACAATCTTACCATCTTCTAGGCAGTCATTGTCATGATTTCCTGATTTATTTCCATTAAAATTTGCGCAGAGAAAATGAAAATGATCTTGTACCGACGTAAATTGTTCAGCTGGGTTTAGCAGAATTGTCCAGTCAATTCAGTACTTGAACTATTTCAACCACCTACCCATACTGTCATGATACTGTGATTCTTTTTAACTAATTGTTTTTATGATTGTATTTTTTTTTCCTGTTCTTTGTATTCTTTCTCTGCTTTGTATTATTTTCCTGCTGATATTTGGCTGTTTGATGGATCTTGCATGTTATGTGTTGTTTCTCTGTATCGACCCCAGGAAGAATATTTGTTCCCGCAGTGACAGCTAGTGGGGATCCAATTTACATAAACGGATAAATGTAGTTACATTTTAAGCACCTGTTTTTATTTTCTGAAGCTTGATTAGGCCTCAGTATGTAAAATGTAAAACTATATGGGTTTTTTTGTTATTTTAGGTTTATTTAGATCTTTGCAAAAATGCTGTCAGTTGTTACTGATAAATGATCTTTAACATGCCAAAGAAGTCGGTATAGATCTTGAGAGAAATGCAGTTTTGTCTCATAAACTCATTGAAAAAACAGGTAGCAGGAAAACATCTCCAAACAAAAACAAACGTGAAAAAAAAAAATGGTGAAAATGCGTTTGCTGTTAAGATGCTACTTTGAGAAACTTTTGTCATTATAAAATTAAAGATAATACACCTTTTTCTTTACATGAATCTGTAATTATGAAGTAGATCAAACTGGCACACTCAACTTGATTTTCTAATTTTTTAGTGGGTTGAACTTTATCAAAGGTTAAGGGGATCACTGATGCAGTATGACTATTTTATTGCTGAAAGACTTAAAAAGAGAGTGTGTAGTTCAGAAATGACTGTTTTGATGATGTTAAAGAGATGTCATGGAAGTTCACATCACAGTTGAAAAGTTCATTTGTTCTCATGCAAGCTGTGATGTATGGGGCATAATGTTGTGGTTATTTTTGCTCATACTTGCACATTTTTGAGCAGCGGGTTACAATTTTCTGTCCTGTCAGTAAAGATTGTTTGGTGTTTTGTCCAGCTCAGAGTTTATCTAGAAAGTGTTAGCCTTAGTTCTGTTTAGTTAATTAAGCTTACCTTAAAGACACGAAGCAAGGTAAGCCAGGAAAGCCCAGCAAAGGCAGCCTTTTTCCTTTTACATCAGTCCGTTTTTATTGTGAGTGATTCTAATCTTAGTAAGCAATCAAACTCACATGCAAATACTTAATATTCCAGGAAGTTTTGGCTTTGTATATAACAAATCTTAAAGCTGCATTGGCAACACATTGCTGTACGATTTATGAATCAGCTCAAGAAGTTGAAAAAAGAACTAGTGTTGCACCGATTGTAAAACTTGGGGTGGTTTTTAAGACTATTTAGTGAATCTTCTGCTTTTTTCCACTTCATACATGTGTTTGTTTGGTAAAAACACTTTAATCTATGTAATTTATTTCCATGCTAAATCAACCACAAAAATAGCATTTTGAATAAGTGAAATTCCAGAACCCTTACACATAAATGAAAATAAATGAAATAGTAGAAAATTGAATACAATGTAAAATACAACCCCGCCCCACCCCCACCCTTGCGATCCTTCAATCCACATACAGCACACACACTCGCTGACACACACATACAAAGACATGAGACAGAGATTTTAACAGAAAACCCAATAAGAGGACTGAGGAAACAGCATCTTATTTAAAGATGAAGGAACACTGTAGCTAAGACTAAAATTTCCTGATAAGAAATTAGATTAAAATAAATATATAACATACTATAGGAAAATAAATGGGTAGATAAAATACAATTACAAATAATAATATGTTAAAATTAGATGAAATGTACTGAAGTAAGAAAATGGAAAGAAAATTAATGAACAAAGAAAACAATTCTGAACAATAAATCTGAGCTGAAATTGAGAAGTAAAACATATTACGAGGGTTAAAACGAATACATAATTAAGATTGAATAATATAAATATAATCATGTAAAAGCCAGACTGAAGGTATGTCTTGAGTTTGCTTTTAAAAATATGAACAGTACGTTCTGCTCTCAGGTCTTCAGGTAGACTGTTCCACAGACCAGGGCCGTAATATTGAAACGATGGTTCACCGTATGTTTTTGATTTGCTTAAAGTTGAAAGTTGTTCATTTCCAGTTGTTGGTAATAAGGGCTGATAGTGTTGTTAAACAGTTGCATCTCTAACTTTTGAGGATATCATATTTTAAGCCATTATTACTAGTCTCATAAGAGTTTAAGAGTTTACATATTTCAACTTTATTATTTATTTAAGTTTGCTTAAGTCAGCATTCTCCTTTGCTCAGTTGTTGACGAGTTTTTGGAGGTGTCCTGTAAATCTTTTAAATGTCCTGTATCAGGATTTCATAATTTAAAGTAAAAAAATATTTCAGTGTCTTATTTTTAACTTGCAGAAAAGATTAACAACTGTGGTTTTTAAGCAGACATTGCTGAATACAATTAGAGAAGATGATAGAAATTGTAAGGTCAAGGGAACTTGGCTTCAAGATGAAAAATACAGGGAATAGTTAGCAGGAACAAAACTGATTATGAGCTGGCTAGCTAGATATGCACAGATTCCTTGTAACCACAAGGTGAAAACATATTCTTCATTTGGGTCTCATAAAATCTTAAATTTGATTAAAAATGTGCAGTAACTCTGTGAAAACAAATCTGTATAGACCATCCTAAACTGGGACCATTATTTTGAATGATTGCTGATTTCATGTGGTGAACTTCTGATGCTGTTTGCTGAAATTGAAATAGGTTGTTTGTATGTTTTAAGAAGCTGTCATGGAGGTGATGTTTCTGCTGGTGTTTGCCTGTTTGTCTGTCGGAAAGCTAACTCGTAAAGTTTTCTGCAGATTTTGCTAACATTTTCAGGGATTGTTGTTGTGGTATAAGGAAGACATGCTTAGACTTTGGTTGTGATCCAAATTTCTATGCAGATCAAATGATTTTTTTGAAGGATTAGCTAACGCTGCAAGATCGGGCAGTTGTCCACCTTTTCACTAATGACTCAAGAATTCATCCATGGATTTTGATGACATTTCAGGGAATGTTGGTCATGGCACAAGAATGAAGTGATTACATTTTGTTGGTGAAAGCATCCGGAGTTTAGGGGATTTGTTAGCATTACATGATAGGGCACTTTTCCACATTGTCAATAACTTGGTTTACAAATGCCAGACATGCCTTGGTAGAGCTTTTTGCTCTCAGAGCATTTCCAGTATAAGATGCACAGTTGAGACATGGATACTCATGTTGCTGTCAACTCGTCAGAGTATGATTATGACTCATCTCTCAGAATACGTGTCTTGCCATCTTCTTTGAGTTTCTGATATGATGAAGCAAAGTAAAGCCTCTGTCTGTATACTTCACGTTTGTAGCATCATAAACATTGGTGAAAAGATGTGTGTTTGATTTCTCTGCACAGTTCAGATTTCACAGCCAAGCAGACTTTTTGCCACATAAACACATTCTTGTATGGGCTGGCGTCAATAGCTGATCATTAGCGATTTGGAGTCAGATACAGTTTAAGTGATGGCTGCACCTCCTTTGCAAGAACACAAGCAGTAAGGGCTACACCATATGTTGAAACATGCACTGCCAAAGTCTGCAACTGGTATCAGCAAATATGAAAAATTTTGTCTGTATTAGATGCATATGTACAGAATATTGGCCACGCATGTGTGGATAAGTTTGTTCTGGTTAAAGCAGATTCATTTTTTTTCCTTTTTCTGAACCACAACTAGTTCACTTTTATTTACACTTGCTTGGAGTTTTTGGTGGTTTGGTTTGATCATTTCTCTGGAAATCCCCCTAAAATCATTTCAGTGAGAAAAGTCTTTCTGAAGGTAAAGTTTAAGTTTCTGAAAGACTGTCGAATTATATTTTCTGTACAACAGAGCTTGTTATCAAGTTGTTACAGTGCAGCATGTATCCCGCATAAAGACACCTGAATCTCAGTTTTTACTAAAAGAAATGCATTTACACAGTGAACATGTAACCTCAATAGACTATTTGATTACTTTATGTATATTTTATTAAAAAAAACATGCATGTATTACATTAATTATTCAAGAAGTTTTTTTTCTTTGCATGTTTTATCTTGCCTTGTCCTTGGGTGTTAATTGTAAGTGCAAAGGGTTGATGACTTGATGTCTCTGTAGACCAAATTTACCTATGGGTACAAATAAAGTTACCTTACTTCCCTTATCTTACCTGACTTTACTTATAGACTGTGACAGTAAGAGTAACATGTCATGAATAAATGATTAAATAGATGGATGATTTTTGTTTTGTTGCTGGTATTAGCTAAACCTAGATTGGAAATACCAGCATATCTGATACCATCAAAATTCAAATATTTTGCCTCCTTATTAGCAGTAAATTAATTCAGAAAGAAGCCAAGCTCACTACTTAACTGGCAAATGTGACCAAACCAGTAACACAGCGACATATAGTAACACCTCTGCGAAAAATAAAAACCTTAGGAAACTCAAATCTGTGCCCAATTTGCTCTTTTCTGCATTACTGCTTGAGTTGATACAGCATCAGTCACTCCGCATGTTGTATTATTCTTGGATATGTGTGTGTATTTACAGTATGTTTGTTTGAGCGTACTTGTGAATGACTGCAAAAGATTTGGACTTTGCACCGTTGTCATAAATGAAAGGAGTGTCTGAAGACACGCTATGTTTATGTTGTCTTCACACAGCCTCAGAATGATGTTTAACTTGCTGTAGAAAACTTATTTGCACACTGAAGTTCATTTGAGTTTTCGTACCGTGGGGAAAAATGACTTTAGCATGCTCAGTCACTTCTGGTCATTTGATCTTCCTGAGGAAAGTGTGTTCTTTATTCTGAGTGGCTTTGTTATAAAACCTCAGAAAAGATTTGGACATTATCATTGTGTGAAGGAAGTTAGATGCTTGAGAGTGTATTCATGGCTACATGTTTAAAGAGCTTAACATGGTCAGGTTAAGCCTTCGTACTTTTAATATTGTGCTATGTTAGCCTCTTTTATTTTTTTTCTGCTAATGTTGGCACTTACAAAATGACATGACATTGGTCATCAGCTTCTGTTTAATTTAGGTATATTCAACTTAGGATCAGTTTAGTTTGTTGCAAATTTTGTTTTTTTTAACACTCAGCTATGTGTTTGCTGAGAAAAGTACATCTTAAGGATTATCAATGAGTTAATCGTTTTTTTATCAATCATAAAATGTTCTCAATTATTCTATATGAATCTCACAGAGATTCATATTGCTAATTTTTTATATTATCACCTGGTAGTGGGAGGAGTAGCAATGAAAGTTCAATAAGCAGGATTTTAATTGTGTGTTAGAGCTTGGTAATATATTCATTAATTAACATTTTTGTTGTGAACGATTTTGAAAATTATTTTTTCCTCTGCAGTGAACTCTTGTGCTTATTTTGCTCCTCCAAGGCTCCAGCAGTTATCAGTCTCTCAGCCTTTCCTTCCAAAAGTGACACAAATAACATGAAAGTTGTTACCTTGCTTAAAGAGAAGAAACCTTAGACATCGTCAGTCCATTTTAAGGGCCTGACATTTTCACACAGCCACATTTCTTGGCTTTTTTTTTTTAAATGTTAACAAAAAATGATAGGTCAGCATTCTGTTCATGTTTTATAAAATAAAGTATCATTCAGTGTCGACATAGACACACTTTCCTACATCCAAACAACTTAGTGAATGTGTGCACATTATTTAACAAAACTAGAGCATGTACTTGTATTCCTACAGGGTAATTCCTTACAATATTGTGATATACAGCATTTAGATAAGCTCTACAGCTCATTTGATTTGTATCATATCGGTGTCAAAATGTGAAATGAAGTGTTGTGTGGAAAAATCAAAAAGTTCATTTTTAGGCCAAATGGCCCAGCCCTACGGTGTGATTCTATTTGTTGAGTGCTTGATAAAGTGTTAAAAATGGTATCAGAGTTTTTAAAATTATTTTTGTGTCCAAACTCCTGAACAAATTATTTCTGGACAATTTTTATAGTTGTTGTATATACTTGTACTGAACAATTAATCCACTTTAAATTTTACAAGTATGGCTTTTCACAGTTATTGAAAACAGATACTTTGAGAATAAAGGATGACTAAAAAACATCATTAATCTATTTTGCTTTGTATCTAATTTGTATCTAATTAAAAACCTTTACTTTTCTGTGTTTACGTCCTTAACTTTGCTATGAGTTTATTATTTATTTGTAAAGAGTGCTTATTGATGAATGTAAAATCGGTAAGCTATTTATTTGATAACCTGAATTGCAATTATAATAAAGCTAGGTGTGATCAATTTTGCTTAGCTACTTATCTATAATCAGATTTGTAATTTTTATATTTTGTAGGGTTGCACAATATTAGGGAACAAAAACCGTAAATCATAGCTTTTCTGTTAATTTTTAACATAATAGCTTAAACTGTTTATCATCAGTATCAGCAGGTATCAAAATTTCGGTCAAAACAATAAAAATTGGCATATTGGACATCTGCAATAATCCAGTATCCCACATCCATATTTGTTTCCAAACAATTCAACTTCATTCTTAAAACTATGTTAATGTTAAAGTTTTTTTTCAACATTAAACTATGCAGACACTTTCTCAACGTTTTGACCTTTTTTTACATTTTGAGTCTGTATCCAAGTGCAAAAAACAAACCAAATAAAACGGTGCCTTTTAATTGTATTTCTGTCCCGCCTTACCCTAGAACTCCTCTGTATTATGCCCCAGCAGACTTAATGTAAGACAGACTTATAAAACTGGTCTCACCTTTTCATAAAGTTTTTCCTCTCTCAATAATAAGATGCTGTTTTTCTGGAAACTTCTTACACAACAAAGCACTTTTTCAGTTCTCACCTCTCTATGCTTCATATTAAACACACTATGTGAAGGTGAGAAAATAACACACGCATCAGCAAGGTGCCAACCTGTGCTGGACGCCTGGCCGGGTCCACTTCTGCTAAGACATTAGTCAGAAAATGTCTTAATTTCACGGTATCCTTTGTCAGAACAAAGGTGTTCACCCGCTGTTGACAACATAGTGTTATGCTGTGTATAATGTGGTAAATATGGGTGGGATTTGGGCAGTGCACAGATGTCGTGGTAAGCTATCAGTTGGGTATTCTCAAGGTTGTAACTCTGTTTCTGCTTCTTTATTGTGTAGATTCGAAATGGCACCTTAGCACCGTTTCTTCTAAACTTTGAAAGCTTGTGCAGAAAATGTCCGGACACAAAACTGCCATTCAGGTATTATCAACAATGTTTCCCTGGGGCTGGTCATATATAGCTTCATGAAGTATTGAAATAAAGCACAGTTAACCCATTCATGATGCTATTTTCTCTCTGCTAGTTCACCTCTGGGGTGTAACAAGGCACAAAAGTTGGTCCAGTTCAGTTTTTGGTTTTGAGGACTGCTTAGATATGGTACTGCACAATGGGTCACACATGACATAGAGAATTCATTTACATCACAAATGTACATCACTTTACACTTTTGTCACTTTTTTTGATTAACAAACACTTTTTGTTCTTGCTCTCACAATTTACAGTACACACATACATGTACACACACTTATTTTCTGCTGTTGATGACATAAACACTTTTCTTTAATAAAAATACAAACATGCACAAACCATTTCTTACCCACGTAATTCTCAGGACAACACACATACACACAAAATAAAGCTTGCTATTGTAATCAGAAGTGCTGACTTGAATATTTCACAACCTAAGTGAAGTAGCATATTTCACTCACTGTGGGGCACATCAAGACAGAAAAGGCTTGCTTGCTGGTTCTGTCGGTGCTAAGATAAGATTTTAGCTTGAACTAATATGTGTGAATGGAAAGTTGAAATATAGTTCTGTACATCCTTATTTTTGTCTGCACTAAATTGAATGCCCTGTACCAAAATGGTAAGGAATGGATTCATGTACTCTTGGGCTCTGGTACACACTGAAATCTGCCCAAAGAATCATCGTTATCATCATTGTTTAATTGCTTGTCATCATTAGTAGAAATAAATATCTGATCCATTCATACCACTTCACTTTGAGGGACTGGATCGCAGTAGATTTTGTATAGTCAATGCATTCGTTTTACACCCTGTACATTCATACTCTAAAAATTATATTGAAACCAAAGATGAAGAGAATCCTGAAGACTTATGTCTGCAAACATAAGCTTGTTAGTGTGCCAGTTCACTTTAACATCGATAATATCCACTAAACAGGGTGAGATGTAGCATCCTCTTCCTAATTTCCTTTTTTTTGAAAGATGTGGGAGTAAACAGAAGCTCAGCGTCTCCTAGTCTTCTCCCCCAATCCCCAATGGGAACTGAATGCTGACTCAGACTTGAAGTGCAAGAGTTTCTCAACAACTTAACCAAATGAGGCACTGGTGGGTCTGTGACTTAGGTCTTTCAAAGATTAACATGATGCATCGTATTATCAGGTTCCTCAGTTTTAAAAATAGCTATTAACAATCAATCAACCAAAGGATATCTGGAATAAAACAGAAAATTACATTTATCTAATTTCTATTTGTACCCTGTGTTGTATCAAGCTTTGCTCTTTTTTGGCGTCAGCTCTGCTTTGATGACTTGACTAAAACCAGACCATCCCAGCAAGGTGCTAATGGTGTGATTATAACTCTGTTAACCCTTAATACATAAGCCATGGTCGTCGAAGCTGATGGACCAGGTGCAATTCTTATCTGCATTTCTTCCTTCTCGTCAAGCCCCACGTTCTGGTTCCTTCTCTATCCACTGGCCTTCTAGAATAAAGGCTTAAAGACTTGTACCAAAATCCTTTTAAAATTATTTTGGATATTTAAGTCCAAAAACATGTTGGGTATTTTTTCGAACAATATTGCTATGCAAAACCTGAAAAAAAGATAAATTGGTGGTTAAATATTTGTCACAATTCAGATTTTTATGACAGTGTTGGACACCTTACTCCCCGAGGAGCAGAGGATAAAACTCAAACCTTGCCACCTGCTTGGATAGTGATGGCCTATGTATATAAGACATGCAGCATACCAGCAAGATGCCCCAAAGATGAATGGTTGAAACATGCCAGTGCCTTGCCTTGGAAAGTATCACCTGGTCTTCTTCTGCTGCTTCTGCAGATCTGTCATCCACTTCTACTCAGCAGCCACTGTAGGAAAACACCTTTGATTAAGACAAGGAGTGATAGGAAACACTTGATCGTTGGAATAGCTATGACACTTATTTGGCTTAATGTTAAGGTTTCACAGGCCGTTCTTTTTAATTCTTGCTCCATGTCTGCTGATTACACCTTTTCCCATCACATGCATTTACAGTAAGTCGTGTGAACGAAAGTCACGTCATGTATTGTTTTCTTATTGTCCAGCAAAACAGTTAGCGAGGGGCAGCACTCTCTCTCTTCCTCTCCGCCTCAAAGAACAAGACACAGCCCCCCTCGCATTGTACCTCTCCCTCTTCCTACCACGGCTGCCCTCCTACTCCCCATCTCCGGCAAAACAGATGTTCTATAGTAAATCTTTTTGTTTTGATTTGTCACACAACTCCCACGGATTAGAAAACACACACTTGGTTCTCATTAGCTTGTGACATCATCATGTATGACAGTCATATAGATTGTGTATCTGCTCGTCTGTCTGTGTCATCCTCTCCTCTTTCTATCACTTCTTCTCTGTGTGTAGCGCCTCTGACCTCAAACTTTGAGGTGTGTGAATGTGGTGTGTGAGCCTATAAGACCGAGATGTATTTTGACTTTGCTCTCCTGTAGTAAATGAAAAGAGTGACGCTCTGAGCATGTGTTCCTATACACATTGTGTGTCCTTCATACTGGTGTGTAAGTATGTTCGTGTATGTGTATAAGGCCTTGACAGCATGCACCGCTCCTTCCCCTTATCCAGCGAGGAAGCTCTTAAGGCTCTAGAGGCTCATCAACCATTAACTCATACTATTTAAAGGAATTAGGGGAAAGTTCATGTCCTCAGATTATTGTTAAAACTGCAGATTCCCAGCAGGCAAAAAGCATAAACACACACAATAAACACACAATATACTTAATATACATAAATAAGATTAAAACTTTAAACTTTAAATGTGTCAATCTCATACTCAACCTCTCTCTTTTGTATGACAATGATGTGTGCTGTTGCATTTCATCTCTTTTGAAATCAACAAATTCAGTATGCTAATTTGCCTTTGTGTTAGAAACTTCATACAGCAGAATGTGCATGTGTTTGAGTGTGAGTCAGTATGTTTGTTGGCTTTAAACTGTTCAATATGTTTCTTTACAATTCCCGGGGGTGCTGTTCAGTGGAGTTCACTCAGCATGGCCTCCTGTGATACAAGGTCCACCTCACGTCCCAGTCACATAATGATGCAGACAGCAATGTAGATCATATCCTGGGAAGCATGGTGTGCATGGGTGTACGCACACACTAATCTGGCAAGCCAAGCCTTCCCACCACAATAGATTATTAAATTATGTGACAGATCAAAAGGCTGGTTGAACTGAGGAGTTCCCTATTTACTAAAAGTCGAGCAGTTGTGTTAGGAGTTTCTGGCTATTGTGCATACAGTATAAAGTGCTTATCCAGTGTAAGGTTTGTGCCACAGCTGTGCTAAATTGGTGCTTACACAAATCATTTTTTGCTTCTGTAGAGGTTAATACACTAGTATGTAGAAGCTGTTTAACAGGAATGATATTTTAAACACTAAAATATTTTTGTTATTATTATTTTTCAAATTTACTGTTTTACAAAACAGCTGAAATAAAGGTAAGGTATTTATTATGTCTTGATATAGTGTTTGACTTCTCAGGTAAAGCCTAGTGTGCTGGTTCAAATCTGGGTTTCAAAAGGAGGATTTAATTTTAAATTTCTCATCCCTGATCAAGATGTTAGTTAGTTAGTTAGTTAGTTAGTATTTATTTCATTCATACATCTGAAATAAAACATTTTCATACAAGCATATAAGTATATAATTGAATGAAAAGGAACAGAAAGAAGAAAAATCTCATATGATGTGTGTCCAATACAACAAAATGTCCAGTTTCAAACAACTATTGACATATTTCCATTTCTTAATTTGTAAAGCCCTGTATATATATGGGCATGACAGGTAATCAAGTTTCATTTTCTATTACAGTTGCTGCCTCCCAAATTATGAAAACTGAACAATCAATATAAAATTGTTGCTTTGTCACCTAACATGCTGCCCTTCTTTTCCTTTTCCATCCATCATTATCTTAGTTACTTGCATTTTTCCCCAAAATACTTTCATAAATTGCTTGTTCTTACATGTTTGGAACTTAGAGTTCAATGATACAATGGGGCGTCTCTTAATCAGCAAGTAATCCTGATTTATAATCGTGATCTCTGAATCGGTTAAAATAGTTAGCAGGTATGTCAAGGAGAGTATGCAGGGAGAGGTAAAGAAAGTGGTCTCATGTATAACAAGATCGAGCTTTATGTTTTGACAGGTGACTCATTCCACCAAAGTATCTTTGAGCGTTTAATCTGTCTGAATTTGTAAAGTCTCATATACTGACAGAGCAGAGAGCCCCCTCCCCTCACTCAAAAGAAGATCTATTCATAAATATGCAGCAGCTACTTACATTGCCTTTGGTTTCATGATAATGTAAAATATGGAAGGAAGTAGATATCATTCCCAAAGCCACTTAAAAAATCAACCATAACAACACCCAACTTAGTCAGAAAATCTCATTTTTTAATATTAAACTTCTGGAATGTGTACTGTGTCACATCAATAGAGGGTCACTGGGCATCACTGAGTCAATTTATGCATGCGTTTTTAAATGAACAGCAGTATCACATATTGTATTCAACAGAATGCAAACCATGAAGCCGTCTCCTACCTCTAATCCTACCTCTTTCGAATCACATTTTGGGTTCACTGGAGCAAATAAGATACTATAAGAATAAAAAATAGAACAGTAATTAAACGGAGTCCTTACTTTTAGAATGATTCACACCCCTAATATTAAGTAGGTATTGTAAATAATATGCTTCAGTTTTTTTATTTATGTGATTTTGTATATGTGTATTTTCTGTTGTTACACTTTGTTTAAGAAAATCTGACTTTTGACATGCTTGTGACTCATGCTAGATTTCACAGTGTAAGCTGGAGGTGTAGACACCGAAAGTCAACCATTAGCACATCCAGTTTCCTCTGGATGCACATTTGCACATTTTCACTAAAAATGTGATGTACAGTTCTTTCCTTCCAAGAGGTGAGATCATAAACTCTCCTGATTCTCTTTTATTTCTTTCTTTTTGACATTTTTAACCCCAACAAAATCCTCTGCACATTTTTTAAGAGACAAGGGCATCAAGAAAGAGCTTTACTTGTATTGCAAGTTGTAGATTTTTTCTGTCCAAATTTAAGAAAATTCACATAAATAGAAAGGGAAACATTGGCAGCAGAAGTCATTTATTGCAAGTCTCATTGACCTTTTTACCCGAAATACAGACGACAAACTAGCAGGCAGCCCAGGTATAACTGCAAACCTCTTTAATCTGCACATAGCAAACAGCACGAACATTTATAAGAGATGCAGTGGAGAGACAGCAGTCTGCTGCTGCTTCATCTCTCCAATAAATGTACTGGTTTAGGCAGCGGCGGGACAAGTGTTCTGCAGGTGTAAATAGCGGAGGCATTTGAGGTGGTTTCAGAGGTAGTTTTACATTGCAGTGTGAGAAGATGCCAAAACATTATTTTCACATTATGACTCCACACACTGGAATGAGCCTTTTTGTGTACCAGTGTTTTCACCAGTTTCCCCCTCGGTGTCTCTCTCTTTTCTATTCTTCTCTTTGAAAACCTTTGCTCCAACTCAATCTCATTAACAGTCTGCTGTCTTCTAGTTGTCAGTATTGCCAACTCTTGTTTGTCCCAGTGACAGAATAAATAATAGAGTGGTGAAGGGATGAGTACAAAAACAAGCAAAAGTAAATTAGCATTTTAGAACCTCTGATTACCAAGACCGAAAGTATTTGAGATTTTAAAATAGCCTTGTGGATAAATATGTGAAATAACATCTGTGGTTAACACATGCAAACTGCATTTTAACATTTTTATGTTGCGACATAGTATGTATGAGATATTTCCCTACTCTTGAATTTTGATGGCCAGGGACCTAAATGTAAACATTTCTGATGGTTTCTGATAGGTCATAACAATTTCGCTCTCACTGATGACATTTAAGCTTCAAAATTTAAGAGAGTTAATTCAGTTTGTTTGTGTATATTATCATGGTGCGCAAAACATGCAAGTTTCATATGTATCTGTTTGCCACAGAGCTTATGATTAGTAATTTTCCAAGAACACGGTGAAAAATCCCTTCGGCTTTTAGCTGAGAGAACCAGTGCAATGCTAACTTCCGGACCGACCTACAGAAATGCATCATCCCTGCCTCACTATCATGGATTTAACAAAGGGACAGAGTGAAATTGCTGAATGCCTACAGCTACAGGATTAGCCAAATACAAAGCAAATTGCACCAAATTTCTATGATTTATTAACTTATAAAATATATATACTGCACCATAAAATATAGCATATGATTCAGCAAAATATTGAAATATACTGGTGTATTAATATTTTACAACATACACTTCAACATGTATGACTGAATCAATATTATGATTATATTTTAATTGATCATGTGTCTTTGTGGCCAAAATACTCCCAACAATTGTGCAACTGCTCATGGCAAGAAAATGCTCACTTCAGACCCATGAAAGAGCTTTTACCTAGAACTTCATGCCGGTGTTTCTTTATAGTATTTAATTACTGTGGAAACCAGAATATTGGTGTGTTTCTTCATCAAATTGCTAAAAAAGATGTGCTTCAAGTCAGATTACTGACGGCACATGTCCTGACCGCTGTGTGTGTGCACTCATCACAGTTGTAGTGATTAAATGGTCTATTTTTGAGCTCAAGCTGATGTCTACGGTAGGTAACAAATAAAAAAAAACTCTGATCAGTTTTTTAGCTCAAGGCTCCTAAATCAGCAAGCAAGAGCTACAGTGTCGTAAGAGTGGGGATACAGAAGTGAGGTGAAGGACTTGAACTATCAAGAACCAAATCGTAAATTCGTCAAAACTTTTTTTTTTCATTTTTTCTATCCATGGCTGTTAAGTGCAAAAAACATGTTCCTTAGCAAGGTAGCTGCTACCACAGCGAAGGTTAACGTTTGTTTGAACTTATGACACAAGAGCCCCATTACTTCATAAAGTTTATAAGGTGTCCAAATATTAAGGTACAGAGACACATTCCCAAACAATGATCACATTGAAATCGATGAACTCAAAGGTTCCAATACAGATACCTATTTGTAATGTAAAATGTAATCTAAACAAAATCTGATTGTTTTCTCATAGAGCTGTCCTTTTTACTGGTGATTGGAAAGGAAAACAGGCAGTTTTACATTTTCTTTAATTGTCCCTGCAATGTTGAAGAATCTTTCACTGTGTCCTTGCATACTTGTGGTATAAAAGTAGAGAAGTGAAAGCTACTGTCAAGCTAATGTGCGACCACTTGACCCTGACTGTTCAGCTGTGACATCTCTGAGTGAATGATTGATAGAAACAGACAGGCTGAGACTCCCTGTCTCTCTACTGTTCTGTCACTTTGTCTCCTCAGTCTCGTTTCTGATAATTGCTCCACTCAAATATGACATAAGTATTACTTTATAATTGTTTTTGCCTCATCAGGACTGTCTGGAAAAAGACAAAAATGAATAGGAAACCACTCCTCTGATTTTGACCTGGGAACATTTGTGAGCACTTGTATACTTGTAATTAGGGCTATTAGTCAAGTCCTTTCTTAAATCAGGTTTTATAGTTTAAAATAATTTATTACAGATGTTTACTGCACGTTTAAAATTCTGCTGATTTTCACTTTAGTGTTCTTACTTTAAGTTCAAATTATCAATGAAATGCTATTGTCTACTTTGGGAATAAAATGAATGCAATGCTACTTATTGAATGATAATGTTTTAGTTTGGTTGAATATTACATTTTGTGCTACACTGCCATGTCATTGTGGTCTTAAGCCATTATTTAGAGGAAGGAGAACGCCTCAAAGTGCTTGACAGCATTTTGCACTTTCCACATACTCCAGTTTATTCTTTTGTATGCTTTACTTTGTAAGAGGTACTATCTTGCTCTATGAGTACTTTACTTCCTATTTGGATAAATCCTTTGAGAACAATAAAGTATTATTTTCTCTGCTAAAAAGCAAAAACGCAACTACTGGTGAATTGAAAATTAGGGCGTTAGCTTTTCTGCAAATCAAAGACTTTGCTGCAGAATCAAGCAATTAAAAGCAGCTTAAGAGAATGACTGAAAGGAGAATTGATATGAAGATTACATTTGACTTCTCCCCTGAGCAGTCTTGAAATTGTTCGAATAAAATTAGACTCTCAAAGTCGCAGTGATGACCTTATTTTCCATCACAGTTGGGGCAAGGAGACTCCGCTGTGAGTCCTATTCAAATAAAACCAAGGCTGTAACTACTCTGGCGCTCCTAAAAGACCAAAGTTACAAGTGATGAATGTGATTTAATATGAATGGGCTAATTTCAATAAATTAGGTTGTGTCAGGCAGGTATTTTAAGAACAGACGTTTTCTTCCTTCGCTTTAAATAACATTTCAGTCCACATGCAACGCAAATGCCAACAAGCATAAACGCACTATTAAATGCTGTTACAGCGTTACCATGTCTGTGATTGTTAACCTTTTTGTGGGAAATCTCCACAGCAAGGCAGTTTCATTGTGGGATCTGTTTCTACCACAACCTTGACAGATGCTACAGTTGATTTTGTGGCTGTATAAATTGGATTTAGCTAGTGTGTTCAGTAAATATTTAAAGTTATAGCAATTTGAGACAACTTTTTTCATCTTTATCAAATTCTGTCATTAAAAACTTGTGTGGGTACTCTTGTACTTCTAGACTCACCATTAACTTGTGAGTAAAAAGAGTCACATAAAGAACTTAATATCTGCCCTGAAGACCCATTTAGAATGACGTTAGTCCTATCATTGAATAAAACAGCCTTAGCAGCTTCCACTAAAGCCCTGGATGTATTGACATCTACCAAATGGGCTCTAAAAAACACATAGTTTGATGACCCTGATGTCTCTAGAAGGACACACCCTCAACAACCACCTCATCCAACACTTTATCGTTAGACTATCTTACCCACCGTTAATCAAAAATACAATTGCGGTTATTTGGGACACTCAGGCTCAACTCTGTAGCACAGACAAGCATTTCTTTGTGAGGAGCGAGGAAGCGTGTCTGTCACTCAGGTAAGGACAAGCATAACATGCAGTGCAGTACTTGACGAAGCGTTTGCGGTTGTGGGGGCTTGTAATCATAAATGTAATTGAATACGTTATCAGTTTAATGCCCAACAATAATACAAGTAGTTTATACTTACTGTAATTCTTTATTTGCATTTTACATGGTAAACTTGGATGTTTATCGAAGTGCCAACGTTACAATGGGCACTTTGTTGTTTTTGTCTTTATTTCAAAAAAGATTGAGATCCAGCTAAATGTATCAGTCCATGATTTTTGGTCGATTTTGCCCAGTCATAAGGCAGTAACAGTTTTGATTTTTTTTCTGTAATAAATCAGAGAACTAGCGGTGTTGTGTTGTGTTAGTATTGCATGAGGAAGGCTCCAGAGAGTGCGTCACTGCTGTCACATCGACGCCGAGTGACTGAGCGGACGAAGAGAAGTGCAACCAGAGAGGCATGATGAGGTCGCCTGTCAGAGTGAAGCAACAGGAAATCATCTACATCTGATGTCTACCACTCTACACACACGAACACACACATTTACACAAACTATGAGGCATCTAATCATAACGGAGCACACGATACCAAGAAACACCTCAGCTTATACACACAAGTACGTATATGTATATTACACAGAATCATTTGGGTATTCAACAGTTGAGAAAGACGCACACTTGTGCGCACACACTCACACAAGCAGGGACCACATGATAGTTAGCTGTCTGAACTTTTGCTGAGCCCAGACTCTGTCAGAGAGAGAAAATGTGTGTGTAGTTCCCATTCTGTTGGTCATCACTTCCTGAGGAAAGCATGACCACGAGTGCACACACACAGACACCAGTCTCCTGTCCTGTCACTGTCCCTGTCACTTGGTTGCTGCACAGTGAGCTGACTCTGAGCACTCTTTCTGTTCAGACGGGATGAACGGGGTGAGTGCGCTGTACGGTCTCGTGTATGTTTGGGTGAGTTTGTGTTGGTTCATCTGTCACTTAGCTCATATAATAAGCATGAGCTGTAGATGATAAAATAAATACAAGGACTGTCTTCTGCTGCAATATGTGTATATTTAAACTTTTTTTTCACCGGTTATTTTGGGAGCAGACAGAAGTGTTTGTCAGGAAGATACTGTTCGTCAGCCAGCTTAGTCCAACATGCATTGAGAATTATTTGCAAAAGAAACTTGCTCTACTTGATGTGAAGTTATATTTTGTGTCATTTGTGAGCTTAAACAGGTTGTTTTTTTTGTTATTTCCTGAAAGGGTAGAAAAATCATAGGATAAAATGTGTCAGACAAGGACACTAATCTTTCAGTTAAATAACAGCAGCAAAAACTATATGTCTGACCATAATGTAGTTTTCTGAAAGATGAGAGCTGATTGTAAAACTGTGTACAGACGTTGATCTGTAAATTAACACTACTCAAGTCTGGAACAGAAGAGGCATGATTAATGTTTCTTTTTTGTTCGGTGTGTAGAAACCATTTATTTATAACGATATATCAATTGGCTGAGCAATGGTCCAATCTTCTCGATGAAAGTCATCATCATGAATAGGGCACCTTTTCATGTTGAAAATCCCACTGAATGCCTGTGTGACAGCCTCGGCCCTGCTACGCTGTTTCCTGGTAGTTCCAAATGGCTAACAGTAAATGATGCTAACAGTTAGCACCTTAGATCAGGGATGTCAAACTCAATTGCACATGGGGCCAAAACTCAAAACACACTTTAGGTCAAGGGCAGAAAAGGAAAAATATTTATTGAACACATTAAAACTAAACATTTTTTTTTAATAATAAATATGAATAAATGGACACAAATACTATTATTACAGAATAAAGAAACTAAAACTATAAATAACTGTAAGAGCTTTTGCTCTCCATTAAAATATCTCCTGTCAAAATAAAAGCTGGAAATATGAACATGCAACAAAAAAAAATGAAAATATTATATAAAATTTGTGCTTTTGTTCCCAGTTGTCTATTGTACAGCAAGGCAGCTGTTGCATTGCATTATGGGATCTGTAGTTTGTGTGTTATCAGCACTTCATACCACCAGACCATTAATAACAAAAACAAAACAATATAAAACAATCTCGCGGGCCAGATATAATTGAGTTTGACACATATGCCTTAGATGTTGAGGATGAAAAGGATATTTACTCCTCTTTCAGCTGTGTGACAGTAGTTCAGACTTCACAACATGGTAAAGGACTCAGCGTGTTTACAACCTACATAACCTCAACCCACACACAAAAAAATAGTCTCCTCTCGCTTTACGGATCTGCTATTTATTTCTCTAGCAGTGCTTAATACGGACTGTGAGTAAACAAAGGGAAAAACATGCAGTCAGGTGTCTGATTGGATGCTGTGTATTTTTGATTGTAATGGTCAATGTATCTGAGCTTTGCCCTTTAATACACTGTTCCAATCCCTCTATTTATTAAAACCAGTGTAACAGAAAAATGTGCATCTACTGCATCAAACATCTGTCATAAATTTAATCTAATTAAAAACCTCATATTGTCTCAAAAATAACACGTGAGCTACACTATGTATAACAAAGGATAAATGGTTGGAAGGGAAAGAAAAACAAATTCCTATATTGCATAGGCATAATAGCATACAAAATAGATATGAAATTAGGGGGGGGAAACAAGAAAGATCATGATTAAATAATCTTAAAAAAGAAAACATAATACTAGAAACTGATCAGAATAACATAATATAAAGGTTTTTAAGAACAAATGTTTGGTTCCTAGAATATGTGGTGTTTAGAAGTCAACCATTTTTAACAAACATACCCACGACTATGCAATATAAACATTTTATCATGGTTATCAATCCTAAATCATATAAAATCATGATTTATAATTAGACTGTAATCAGGCTGGAGGTACAGAAGTGTGAAATGTAGGACCTAAGACTGAAAAACTCATTTTTCCCACTGCCATCAGACTCCTGAACAGCTGACAGGAGTCAGCAGTCTACCTCAACCACACAGCTCAATTGCACAGATACAACTGTTCTTTGAACTCTGTCAGATCTTTGCACAAAATACATGTTTACAGAAATCTTTTCTATGTAATTTTCTGTGTAATATCATCAAACATCTTATTTTTGTCCAGAGAATCAATATTGTATCATATTACATCATAACATAATGAAACTGCTGATTTATACCCTGAGTACTTCATCCAGTATACAGTTATAAAAAGCTGAGATGTCTGTCTTATGATTGCAAGTGCGTTTGCAACTATCGCGCAATGTCATGGTCTTTGTCTTTTACAAAATTTGCTTTCATTCCGTGGTGTATCACAAGCTTCTGCAACACTGCCTACAGTATGTTGGGATATACAGCTATGGACATCAAGCTGGCAGGGACATGTGCCACTTTTAACGGCTTCTCTTCCTTGTTGGGTATTATAATGTTATACAGTTTTACTTATTTACTGAAAAGTTAGCATAATTAAATGGCCCGGAGATGTAAGCATCAAAACTTGCAGGATGAACAGGCTCTGTATGAACTGGTGAAATGCAGCTTCAGTGCAGAAGAGGCACTGAGACAGCTACACTTAAATGTGAAAGTGTTTAGTTAGGGCAGATATTTAATTCTTTATTACTTGCAACCATTACCATAGTCTACAACCTAAGCAGTGACAGTGTTACAGTGGCCGTTAAATGGAGATACAGGCCTAACTAGAAGAGGGTGGCAGCTGAAAGTCTACTCTGAGTAGCATTGCAGACTTATTCTAATAAACATAATTAATATTTTTTAAGTTCTAACCTGTTTACAGTACACTGGCTCAAGTTGTTTTACACTTTTCAGACAGTGAGTCCTATGGGATGTAAAGATGTATCATAGTAATTCAAGGAAGCCTGTGCTCAGATATTCTGATGACACAGCTTTTAAAAAATCCAGAAATGAACATTTTCTTCAACTTTTGCTATTTCCTGAGAAGTCCAGCCTCTACCACAAGCTGACCTAAGATTGACCTGATGTTTACCGGCTCTCTACTTTAGAAGTTTTGAAAGTTGAAAGGAAAAAGTTGTAAAAAAAATCAAGTAGAAATCAGATTGTGGTTGTCTGGGTGCGTTTTTACTCAGTACGGTGCCAGGCAGACAATGATAGTGGTTTCTGACCTCCCACTTGAGCAAGCTTTGAAGCCTGTTGAGTAAACTCAGTACCAACTTTGAGAGTGGGTTTACAGACACAAGGAGACTCTCGATTCGGTTGTGAGGGGAGTCCACACCTCTGGTTGACATTTTGTTAGCAGATGGTTTTCCATTGCTGCCCTGCTGATCATGTAGATGCAGAGGGGGAGGACCTTCAGGTTGCTCTGCCTTCAAACCACACAGGTTTCTTTAAAGAAAAAAAGCTGATTTCCTGAAGAGCACGCTGGTTTTTTAAGCATCTGTACTTAATGGACCCTGAGTACTTTTGTGTTTTATTAATACTGATTAAATGACTGAAATCAGCTTACTACAACGAGAGCACAGATTTACCACAAATAGTCATCTTTTCACTGTCTACCACAGCAAGGCAAAACTGAACTTCATCTTTTGAGAGAATCTGCAGGACTACAGGCAGACACGCAGGAGGGCATATCTTTGTTTTAGTCACTGACACTAAACCACCTCTTTCTACTTGAAGATGTCAGGAAGTCGCTGAACTCTCTGTTTGCACCAGCCCTCTTTCGCTCTTTCACTGTCTCTGTTTGAAGCATAAATACAGTACATAGATTTAGCACTCAGCTCTATTGATGCAGGCATAAACAGTGTACCATGCAAAAAAGGGAAAATTACAGTTAATGTCTGTCTGTAATAACTTTTATTTTAGGTTATGTATTTGCTGTCTTTTTCTTTCTGGGTGTAATATAACTCAATAAAATCTCAACAGATTTTGATTGTAGTTTCTGGAAGTGTTGGTCATGGCACAAAGAGGAAGGGGCTAGATTTTGATCAGAATTTTTTAAGAGCCTGTTAACATTGCAAGATAGGGCAGTTTTTTGACATTTTGCTCATGGCTCATTTACTAAATGCCCTCAGTTTGAACTTTCTGACAACTCAGAACGGTCTATCCTGGAGATGCTTGATTTTGGCTAAAAAATAATTAATTATATTAATCATATATTTTGATCAACACTGCACTCAGCTTTTAATTGTGATTAGTGTAAGATTTTTTTCAAGTAATTATTGTTTATTTTGAAAAGCAAATAACCTGGCACTTATCTATTTCCAGGTCAGGACTTAAACAAAATATTTGAACTTCCATTTCATGCTTGTTTTTGCCTTCAATGTTGCAATACACTTTATTCCATGTGTTGAAAAAAACTCTTTCTATTATTTTAAAAGAGCAGCCTTAAGTTTTAAAGAAAGTGTAGGAAGTGACTTATTCCATGCAGAAAAAAATATCTAAAAATATATATTTTTTTAATGTCTCCAGATCATCTGTTGTCAAAGTGGGATCAACCCTGACACACCCGATGTACTGTTCTGTTTATGTAGAGGACAGATTTCACCAGTCCATCAGGCAACAGCCCGTGGAAAGTGTTGGGCATAACCTTTCAAAAATCGATTTGGAAAGTGGCGGAGTAATTGTTTGGTCAATCACATTCATGACCATCAAATCGAAAGATGTAGTATACAGGGGATGGTTCTGAGAGGTAAATCACATAAGGTAAGCCAGTTTGCAAATCAAAGGAGTGGAGAGGGGTGAAAATATATTTTCCTAATGTTTATTAGAAAATGTCTGTTGTGTTGTTTGTTTCTCAGTTAAAAAAAAGAAAAACTCACCATAGCAGGCAACCTCTATTCTAATCACCCTACAAACGGCTGTTGTGTTCAGGTTTCCGGTTGCCATCATGCACATAGCTACCACCTCTTTTTCCTCAAAAGACTCTGATTTTGGGATACCTCAACAGATCAAGCTCTGTCGTCCTTGCTTGGGACTTTGCAAAATGGATCTGCCTGATTGTAGACATTGAATTGGGCTCACTCAGCTGCATTGCAGGGTTAAGAAACTGCAGCTAAAACTTTTTGGAAATTGAGTCAAGTAGTGGCACCTTTGTCCTAGTCATCTTGTCAGACCTCGTGCAGGAGGTGTTGTCACTGCTGCCCATGGTCTGGGTTCTTCTCTGATTCTGAGCTCATTTGTGCAAGTCATTCCCCTCTGTCCAGTACAGAACAGTGTAGCAATAGTCAGGCTTAAGTTCTTGTCATTGTGAAAACAGTTGTAGAGATGCAAGTAAAATGATGAAAATAAAATTTAATTACAATTTTGGAGGAAAATCCAATGTCAGGAAAAAAAAGTTGAGTCCCTGAGAATAAAATTTAAACAAAATGTAAATTCCTGTTGAATTATAATTTAGAGAATAAAGTCAACATTGTTCTCAAAATTGTACTGGACTTTACATTTCTATAATTTTAGTGCTTTCTTTTGACTTTATACGTAATGAAGAAGTCTTCATTTCAGTATATTTTTTCATAGCGTGGCTCAATGCTCTTTCTTAATCCACTGTCCTGTCCTCTCAAATAGAGGAAGAATGGCTCCAAAAATCTTGGAAAAAAAATAGTTGTTCAAGTTTGATGATATTAGGTAGTGGGTGGATGATGACCTCAGTTAACTGAGAAAAGGAAAGGAGAGGTGGGGTGATAGAAGCTGATGTGTAAGAGATTGTTGAGTAATAGTAAAAAAAAAAAAAAGAAAGTTAATGGTACAGGCCTTGTCCAGCTCAACAGCAGACAACTTAGAAACATATGTGGTGTGTCGCTTTCTTTTTTAATATCTTCCATATTTTTTGTGTAGCAATCAATTTGATCTCCAGATAATAACACCCAGCTATCCAAGCATGTTTACAGTCATGTTTTTGACATTAGTGGTGTGTTTCTAACCCTGAGAAATGGAGAGCATAGTTATGATGCAAACAGAAAAGATAAGAGAGTTAATGCTTCTGAATGCAGCAGGGCAGGTTCTGCCTTTTTGTCTGCAACCTTACTAAATATACCAGACTGGCTTCTGTTTTCACTTCTGTCACTTTCGTAAATGGTCCTCAGCTTGTACATTTCCTTTGCTTGACAGTTAAATGACAAACTGTGTAGGAGTAAGGGGAGGGCTCTACACCCAAGGAAAAAATGATGATGGTACTGGGTGATTCAGACTGATTCAGTAGGAGAATTTACTACATATTTTATAATCAGTTAAAATGTGGCTCTAGTTGAGTTCTTTTGAGTTATTCCCTTACAGCATTACAATCAACAAAACCCACATTCACAGGCAAATGTGGATTTTCCTAAACCATTTATCATCCTGCAATCTGATCTATAGTTTTGGATTCATTCTGTTTTTGTCCAAGTCATTGCTTTTCTCAAGAAATTTGACAATGAAATCCATTTTGTAAGTTTTGCAACGTTAAACTTGAAGGAAAGATTTTCCCATTTATCTGTTGTAGCTCTTAGTTTCACCTCTTTTTCTGAAGTGTCTGCTTTCAGACTAAAAGAAAACACTGTCACTTTCAGTGGGAAGTTGAAACATTGGGATGTGGCAAGGCAAAATAAAATGGATGTTCAATATTTAGCCCTGCTTGCAACACATGCCATGTTTTAAGAGTACTGTCAGGCAAAGGCAATAAAACGTAACGAGAAAATCTTTTCATTTGCCAAAGTAGGCCCTTGTAAGAAAATCTGAGAATCACTGAACAAAGTGACAATTAAGTATTTTTGTGGTGTAATGTGTTAGTGGATTCATCTGCAATTTTGCTCATGTCATTCCTGTCTCAAACAGTGTATCAGGTCTTTCAAAGGTCTTTGCAAGATTTTACTTGAAAATGCTGGATCTCTTACTGTATGTTTTGGCTCAAACACACACAAAGTATCAGTGCTTACAGTAGCCTGCCAGACCTGCCTGCCAGTTTGCCGTTGGCCTTTTGTTATTATGTCATGTTTGAGGCAATAGCTGATAAAACACACTCCTACAAGCTGCACCCTCACTTGGCAGGCGAGTCCTGGCATGTGCAAATCTGAGAAATGTCTGGAGACTTCAGCAGGACTGTCATGCACGTGCACACAGACCTGCACACACCTCTACAAACACTGTAAAGCCTCACTAATTATTCATCACTTTTTATGCTAACAGGGTGTTTGCCCACACACCAGTCACAGTTGAATTCAGTAAACTATATCTTACTTTTTTCCAATGAAAACCTACAGAGGAACTAAAGTAAGAAAAATAAATAGTTCTGAATGTGACATGACTGATGCACAGTTGATTAACAGCAAAGCTGCAGATGTCTTCACATTTCTGTTACATTCAGGTTCAAGACTCTATCAAAAATGTCGGCTACAGAATCAATCTTGATTTGATCTTTCTTGCAGTATGAGCTCACACAGTCTGTATGTAAAATTCTGTAAAATTTATCACCACAAACAAGAACAAGTCTTGAATGCAAACAAGCATTGCTTTCTCACTGTGCCTACATTAAACCATTGTAAAGTATGTAGATGAACTCATAGATCGTCATCTGAGTGATTGTTGCAAATTTAATTTAATAAAAAATGCCTGACTTAATTTGGATTTATAGAAAACATGTGACAGAAGGGTAAAGCTTACATAGGTCCTTTATGTGAGTTAATTTAGCTTAGTATATATTCTTACTACATCAAAATAAGTATTGCTCACAACATCTGTTTCACACAATCAGTTGATTAAGCATTTGGAAAACTGTCCAAATTTAGCAGTCTGTAAACTTCACAACTGAAGTGGGCAAACAATTCAGTTGCAAACTGAATTTAGATTCAAACAAGTTTATGATTCTCGAACCATTTCCTATTTGTAAAAAAAAAAAAAAAAAGAAAAAAGATATTTATCTCAAAACCGTCTCCTGTGCACTAAGAGGCTGTGTAATGTCATTTGAAATTAAAAGAGCTAAATATACTGAAATTGTGAAACTTTCACATTTGTAATGTTCTCTCTAGTTTTAGCAGCATAGTTAATTTTCTTAACAGTACAGCCAAGGAGCCAGGATCAACACATATTCATTGATTCATATTTTTAAAAGCAAACTTAAGACCTCCCTTTTTATTTTGGCTTTTAGCTAAATTTGCTTTTACTCTTAATTTGCATTATATTTGTTTTACTCCATTTTAGTTTCAGAGTTACTATTTTGTTTAACCAGTTATTACCTATCTCCTTTTAGTGTTGGGTTTTTAACAGTTTTTTTTCATTTTTTCCATTCAAATTGAGTCAAATTCATAAATGAAAGGCATTTTCACACCAAGGCGGGTATGAATAAATGGCTAAATATTTCAGAGGCAATCTTTAAAGTGTCTTTCTTTCACATTAAATGTGACTTGTATTTGCATGTATATGTTGTGTACATTCAAATCCTGCTTTGATAGCCAAAACAGACTCAGAATCAAGGAAGAGTGACCTAGGACTGATTTTAATAAAACAGGAACTTAAAGAGCGCATCTGATTCTGGGAGGAGAGGAGAACTCCGTGCATTTCACCATTTATCAAGAGCTGGACCAACCATTGACTTCAGTAGAAATTCAAGCATACACTTACAGCCTTCATGCTGCAGCTCCAATACTATCTTCCTTTACTTCCTCTCCTTTTACTATCATATTTTGTCATTATTCTTGTCATTTTGAAGACTTTGAGCCTTATCTACTACAATCCAAAGCAGAGAGTGCTATATTGCATGTGCAAACTAAAAAATTGCTCTGGCAAATTTGTGGATGTGGATGGGTGATCTATGATTATGGCATTCACAATTAATAAGAGGCTCAAAAGTGGTGTGGACCGCCCCCTTTATTGAGGATTTTTCTTGTGCTACCAGCTGTCACCATGAGAATTTAGGAGAGCAGAGTGGCCATGAATGAAATCTGAAGTATGAAGCCCAGGAGTTAGAGGCAAATGAACACACTCGTAGTTGCCTTTTTTTCTGTCTGTCATTGACAAATTCGTCAATTTTCCCTTATGCTGTATATTTTTCTGTCATTTTTAATTGTCATTTTCTGATTCCAATTAAACAAAATTTAAATGACAGTATTGATATAGTTACACATCTTCATCATCAATAACCTGTCATCTGAAGTGCAGTCTTCCACTTATGCACACACAGACCGTGTGGGTACCCTCGCTTATTTATACACTGACAGCATCACACTCTTCGTGCACTGATTGCTCCTAATCTCATAGTTAGTGCATGGAGAGTGTGATGGAGTCAGCTCTGAGTGAAAATAGAGTGGTTATGGCTATGAAGGGTTTTTTTTTTACCCAGGTTAAATAACCTCCTCCGTGATGTAGAGCACAAAACAGAGTTTACTTTACGCATTTGTCTGCATCAGTATGAAGCAACAGTGGAATGTTCCTCTTTTCCAGTCCATCATAATGACAGCTTCTAAATATTTCTGTCATTTATCCAAAGATTCAGTCAATGACAAAAAATATTCAGTTAATGTGACCCCTGTTTTTCGCCACAGTGACCGCAGCCCTCTGTGCGTAACGCTGTAACTGCTTTGCACCTGCCTTCAAACGTGCTAAATTTAGATGCAAAAACACAGCGCAATCAGGTGCGGGTTTGATCAATCAGATTGGGGCTAAGTGATTACATTTGCATCTCCTCTTCCCAGTATTTGCACATTCTGATTATCTGCATGTATTCTACATAATTACCTCCGCCGAGGAGGTTATGTTTTCAGGAGAGTTTTAGTCTGTGTGTCTGTCTGTGAACAAAATAACTCAAAAATGGATGGATTTTGATGAAATTTTCAGGAACTGTTCAGTGTGAGAAAAGGAAGAAGTGATTCAATTTTAGTGTTGATCCGGATCACCGTCTGGATCCAGGAATTGTTCAAAGGATTCTTTATCATTGGGAGATAGGGAACTGTGCTGCTTGAGGTCTGCGCTCTCCGAGTGCTTTTCTAGTTATGAAGGCAAACACACCAAATTGACTGTGCGTCTTATTCTGCTCATTTGACATAAGTTTGCACGTGTTTTTACAAAGACAAACCTTCAGTAGATCGGGCCCTTAGTTTAAATAAAATGGGCTGCTGTAATTCAAACACACCATCAAGTGCCCCCCATGCTGAATGTGTTCACTGTCATGCCATTGAGTGCTCCTATTGGGCAGATGTGGGCAGAATGCAAAACTAAAGAAAAACTGACCGGGGTTCAAACACAGAAGCTGCTTTTTTCTCTCAGCCACATTGTGTTTGGTGTGTAAGCTGGCATTGACTAGCTGTGGATCACTGGATGGGGATTGCTAAATCTGTTTTTATTCCTGCTTTGATTGAGTAGTTTATGGTAGTGCTGTCAGGCGATTAAAAAAATTAATCTAATTAATTACCGGATTTGTAATTAATTAATCTAATTAATCGCATTTTAATCTCATATCTGCTTAAAGTCCCCAAATAAAGAATTTGAATTCTAGGATATCACAAAATTGTAGTGGATGATTAATCAAATGAACACACTAAAAAGAGAAGATTGTATATCTACATTTTTATTGGTGATTGAATAAAACCAAAGTCAGGGCATCTTGTCCAGAAAATTCTTAGCTCAATCAGGCAGCTCAAATTACACTTTAAGTGTGTTTCATAAATCAAATTCAAAAAAAGAAAAAGGTCAAGGACATCCAGCAAACCAGTTAGGCCTGATGCATTATTAAAGAATGTAGTACAAATATAGATAAATTAATTCAAAAATAAAATAAAGCGGAGTCTTAAATATGCCATTCCTGTTGTCACCTGGGCTTTGTTTGGTTTGACTAGAGACGCATGTGTGAAGTGACGTGCCACTGCCATGTACGGGTCCTCCAGCTGGACAATATCAAAATGTTTGTGTGCTATGATTTATCGCGATTAATTTTTTTAATGCATTAATTTGTGTTGTAATTAATTAATCTAATTAATGCACTAAAGTGACAGCCCTAGTTTATGGGTATATCACCTACATCTGATTACAGACAACTTTATCTTCTATTTTTAACCAAAGTACTGTCAAAATGCTCTGTTTTCAGGCAGATGTCACCAATACTATAATTTTGTTCCACAGCAATCATTCATTTCCTTATTCAGGTTTGAGATCATTTTTGCACCATTGCAGTAGCGATGAAGTGGAGCTGCTGTGGTTTCTTGCGGTGGGTGGCTGAAGTATACTTTGGACTTAGCTTTTGACCAGGATTATGGACTTGTATTGATTAATGATATTGTTAAACCATTTTTGTAATCTGAATTCAACCATAGTTGGCTTTCCATGAACCTCCTTGTTTATTGTACAGTTTTATAGTGAGGATGAGGATTTTTCCCTTGAAGACACAAACGTGCAGTTTAATGTCTCAAAAAGGTCTTGGGACTTGCTCTCTGTCACCCCTTTCTCATTATCTCGCTCACTTTTTATCCCTAGGGCTTACTTTCCCAAAAGATGTCTTCCTTTGTGTACTAACTGGATGCCAAGCATGACACAAGTTGCTCCAGTGCTGCTTCTATTTTAGGTTTGGACCAGATGGCAACTGCCCAACGAAAAGGAAAAATAACTAGGTTTCTCTGGTTATTTATAGTCAGCATTTTTCCTCACAGCAACTTCCAGCAAGCCTCACACACATTCACACACATGTCGCACCTCTCTTTGACCCTCCTGTTCTGGAACAATGTCAACGTTGCTGTGAATTTTAAGTAGTTCCCCTGCTAGTAATTGTTGCCAAAGTCCAGGCAAGCAAAAGGAAACAATAAGTATTTCAGTAAGGAGGATGTTTGCCTGGTGGGGGGGGATGTTTTGCAAAGTAATGTGATGCCATTTTTATACCTGGTGCTGCTGTGCCATCAGAGTACCGCTATTTTAGTTTCGTCCTGTTGCATAATTCTCACATTCTTTGTTACTTTCTCTTCCGAATCAGGCACTCATTGATTAGCGGAGGTTTATTTTTGGTGGTAGATACAAAAGACTGTTTGGCACATCAGATGTTGTAGGATGCAACCTTTAGCTTTATTATTTATTTATAAACTGCAGCTACTCTGCCTTTTCCCTTTTGTAGTTTCTATTATTTGAATTTGGGGTCAAAATGCAAACACACTGCTGTTTTATAAATAAAGAAACAAAAGATGGAAAATCGAATTGTTAGCACTGCTAATAATGACAAAGGCGCATGATTGGTCCCTTTATACAGTTTTGGCCTCTTCAACTTTATTGTTGGACTTTCATTTAAAAAACAAAGCTAAATAGTGGTATTACCTGTAAGGACCAATATGCTGAAGTTGAATTACTGTCCTGTCACCATACTGCACAGTTCATTTGCTTTATGTATTAAGCATTTTAATGCTTAATATTTAGGATTCAAATTTGATTGTTTTGGTATTTTTGAACCAGTATTGTCACTGCTAATGTATGTCTCCCAGGTATAACACAATTTGTTCTTGTTTAAGTCCTGTAAACTGTCAAATGGATCGAAGTTAGCTTGTAGCTGCATTCTTTCAAAACAAGCAGTAGCCTGTTAAAAAATGAAGCCAATGCTGATGTGCAAATAAACATCTGTTTCAAGTGTCCACTTGAAGCTAGCAGCAGAACCACTGGAAGTCACTAACACACCCCATGTCAAAATGCACAACTTGGGGGACGGATGGATAAACATGTGTACTTTTTGAGTTGTTCATGTTTATTGGGGTATGTCCAATCCATGGTATCTACTCAGCTTGACTCAACTCTCAGTGGCTGTTGTGGTTTTTAACGACAGATAGCACTATAGGCCCAGCACTTTTGTATCCCTTCGAGTGGGGTTTCATTGTAGCCATGACTAAATTTTGACTTTGTCACTCTGCCAAAACCCTAAATGGTAAGTGTATCACCATCCAATGCATAAATAAAACTCTTGCTGCCAGATCTATAATGCTGTATGGTCTCTCAAGCTTTGCTCTTTTATGAAAGTATGTTACATATCCCAGGAACTTTCTGCTCTTTGGTGTTGAGCCAGAATGTTCTGAATGAACACACTGGTAGTTTTCAAGTCATGTTCAAAACCTGAGTGTAGTCTATTCTGGAGATAAATATCATAAATATCCAGTGTTCATGGCATGAGAGATACTCCCAGTTTCAAGCTCTCTGTGCCAAGAGTGCTTCACTAGAACCAGCTCTGTCCGTACCTCCTGAGTCCTGACCATGGGTGGCATTTCAAAGTAAAAGCTTAATCTGTTTCTTCAATGCTGAGACTTAGTGGGCTTTTCTAGACAATGCTTCAATTCTGAACATGTTTCCGGGATAGAATCTGTCCTTCGGTATTTAAAATGTAAACTAAGTTTTAACTGTTTTTTGTAGACAACTTACTATATTTTTGGTGAAAGAAAGAACAGAGTTAGTCTGTATTTCAAAGTATCCCATTAATCAATTAAATCAATATAAAGTTCCCATTCCTACTTAAAGCACTTTGGGACAACAATAATAATAGTAACAACAAATAGTTACAAACTATTATTTTTCTAATTTGGACAAAAATCCTGTCATAACCTTGAGCTGCCGTGATGCTGACAATGGGAATTTAACTGGTACAAAGCAAAGACCTTGTCACTGTGCAACACTTTTTTTTACATGTTTGTGTTTTTCAAAAGAGTCTTACCATTCTTATCAAACTTTCATACAACTGTTCCCTGGATGGACCCAAATTTTTGTGACAGACAAATTAAATCTTCAACTTTAAAAAAAAAAAAAATTGATCATGTCAAGCCTAAATGGTTTTATAGATAAATCAACTAAGAAATTATTTCACTTGAAAAAATATCCGTAGTCTAACACTGCTGATTCATGTGTGACATAAAGTTCCAGTTTTGGCAACAAATGAAAAAAAACGTCACCTTTCTCACCATGCTGAGCTACAGGTCAGGGCGGTAGATTGTCCCTTATCAACAGCAAAAGTGTTTGAGTCATTTTGGTGCAAGCTTCAATTCCCAATGGCAGAGAAGATAGTAATGATGCAAACTAAATCTGTCCTGGATTGCTATTGTAGTAAAATTAATGTTTATGGTATTTATTTATGTTAGGCTGGATGTGTAGCCTGTGCTGGAAAACACATTGCCTCTTTGGCTCTTGAAGTATTTGCAAACAAAAAGAAAAATATATGAATATCTGTCCCAGTCTGTAAAATCTTTGGGAAAATCATTTTGATGACTTGGCAAATTATTTTCTGGCCTTAGATTCTGAACTACCATAGTTTATCTTCTCAAAATTTGCACTACATTCAGCAATAGTTACTCAAAGCTGTTGAGTCTATATAGTAAAGCAACCTTCAATAAGATTTTCAAATTAATAAAACCTTGTTCAAACTAAGGTTGAATAATACAGGCCTATGTGTGCCTTGTGTTTGTTTGGACTGAAGTAACCCGTGATGCCTGGACTTTGACCATTTCACCTCATTCTTTTCCTGCACTGTCTGACAAACTGTTAGATGTTTTTAATCATTGAAAAGACTTTTGTATTTTTGTCAACAAAAAAAATAAACCACAAAGGTTTTGAGTAGATTAAGGTCTTGTTTGGATCTATTAACAAAAAATAGTATTGCAAAGTTTTGAAGCTTCAGCTACAAGTTGATTGTTAAATTAAATATCGGTAAACAGTGAGTATCAAAGACTCCTGAAGCCTCACTAACTTCTATATTTGTTGCAAACAGGTATTGATTTTGTTTGGTCCGTACAAAAATCATGTCAGTGTTCAAAATCCTGGAAAACATGACATGCATTTATTATTTCTTATCAGAAAAATGAAAATTAGATTCGGTCTGAACAATATGCAGCTCTTCCCCCGTGATTGTATCATGCCCATCAGCCACCGTGCAGGACTCCAAAGCTGATTGTGTGTCTTTAAACACATCATGCATTCACCACAGTGTCGGTGAATGGATATATAATGGATATATATGGTTATGAAATATATAATAAAATCTCCCATTCCAAAAACAAATATACTGTATTTAAAGCATAAAAAATCAAGAACATTTGTGTTTTGATCAAAAAGAAATCTTTATAACCATTTTTAAACCAGTGATTTTCATACAATCTTCATATTTAAAAACCATAACGCAGCTGTTTAAGGTCAATAATTTTTTTTCAGACCACAGATACATATCTCTGTGTAAAAACCAATGAGGACTGTGTTTTGGGTTTTATGTGACCTTTTAAATTCATGTATAGACACTGTCTCTTTTGGTTGTTTGTTTGTAGTCCCATTCACACTGGACATTTAAGCCTTAGTATTTACACCCCTGTGACACTCAGGCTCCACTATGAAGGCTGTTAGGAACGAGTTGACCCCTATTTGCTCTGTCTTCAGAGGTAATATCAGAGGTATAATTTAGTGAAAGGGGAGCACGCAGGCTTGACAAAGACAGAAGTGCTGTGAACGAGTGTCACTCAGAGCCCAAAAATACCAAATTATCATGAATTTGTCAGCAACAAGCTGAATAGCATTTACTGCACTCAGAGGACACTGCCCGCTCCACTGCAAAAGCGTAATCTCACATCCTTGGCCGCAGACGTGTTGTAGCTCAAACAGTCTCTGCTGTGTGTGCTTTGGTTGGTTATCGCACTGTGAGCCACCCAAACAGAAACAGAGGAAGACGATGTTTGGAGCAGAAGAGACATTACTCAGTGCCAGGGTTCGTCTTGTTCTCTGTGTGACACAATCCACCTTAATGTTTACCAGATAAAAGACAGACTGCAGGAGAAACTAGATGGATGGGGCTGCTCACCATGATTTGGATTGTGTGTTATTGAATGTCTTTGGCTTATGTAGAATAGTTACATTATGCATGCTGCTATATGAAGGCTTGCTTCTGTGTATTTTGATTGTCATCTGTTATCTCATTCCCATCCGACTTTCTCTTCTATCTACAACTTTTACTACTTCCTCCCCTCCTCTATCCGGATATTTTAGTTTTGTTTTTATTCAACAAGGCCACATACAGTCAACAGAGGATGTTGCATCAGCTGTAGCGTCACTGTCTCATCTCTCTTCTCACAGTAGACATGGTGGACACCCAGCAGCTCCTAGCCTGGCCTGTGGGATTCAGTTTGAGCGCTGTGGACCTGTCAGAACTGGACGACAGCTCCCACTCCATGGACATGAAGCATTTATCCACGTTAGACTATGCTTCCATCTCCTCCTCCCCCTCCATCCAGTCCTCGATGTCTCCACCACTCATCTCCTGCACCTCCTCCGTCTCATCGGCTAGTATGGCTTTTGACCCCAGTCCACCACAGAGCGATGAACACCTAACCAACATGGACTACACCAACATGCAGAGCTACAGGATGGAGCAGGACATGCACAGTGAGTCCAGATCTGAAACATGTTAGCCCCTTTCTTAATGCTGCACACATGCTGGAGGTAAAACTGATTATTTGCCGATGAATTTACCCCTTTGCAGCTCATTTAGAGATAAGTTTGTCAAGATGTGATTACAGGAAAACCAGAAACTAGGTTTAAATTACCAGCAAATTTTTTAGCTTTTCAAAAGAATAACAGCATGTCCTTTTTGTCTGCATTTAGACATACATGTATTTACTGGCTGCTGTTGCTAATTAACTTAAAGTCACCTGATACTGAACAAAAACTCAAGCATTTGGTTGGTAGCAAGCAGGTGGTTATCTTCCAAATTTACGGTGTAGGGTCTGTGTTGAGGCATCAGATGAAAAGCAAATGTAAAAAATGAAATATCTACATGACCTGTTAAATCCTTGTTGGTGCTCTGAATTATATTTAAATTGACCTAAAAGAAAAATCAAACAGCTTGCACTGCTGGTTTAAACAAGCATAAGCAATTCAAAGGAAGCTGTTTTTGTTAAGACCCAAATGTAAAGCCACTGCATGAGAGTGACACTTCAAAGAAAGTTTGGTGCCTCATTATGTAAAATATTGTTATCTATAAACTCACACACTGTGACATGATAATACACAAGGTGTCTTCTAATTTTGACCTCCAAATTCTTGTCCGACTGAGTTTGTTGAAAGTTTAAAGACAAAAAAACTAATGACTTTCCAGAGACACCACAGCCAAAAATATGAAAGTTACATAAGGCCCAGTGACACTTACCCTTGAACTATGACATCCAAAATTCTGTCAGTTTATCATTGAGCCCAAGTGGAAATTTAGGTGAAGTTTGAAAAAAAAATTCAAAAGTCCTTTTGAGTTATCTCTAGAGCTGAAACGATTCCTTGAATAATCGTGATTATTTGATTACAAAATATTCTCGAGGCAAATTGTGTGCCTTGAAGCCTTGTTTAATATATAATTATACATATAAAATATATATCTGGACTACTATACAGTGCACGGTGTTTGACACGGACGGTCATTTCTGTGGCACAACGTGCCTGCTACCTCTGCTGCTGCGCGGCTTGTAAACTCATGAAGGAAGAGAAAAGAGAGGGACAGAAAGGAGAGAGTCCACAGAAGAAATGGCAGAGAGTGTCCCAAGTGTGTGGTCACTACAAGAAGGGACAAAAAGAAAACACAGTGCAGTGTGTCTGATGTCAAACGGAGTTAGCTTAGCATGTAGCTGAGCATGATGGCACGTCGTCACTGCTGCAGCACTTCAACAGTAAACATCCAGTCTGTGCGTAAAGGCTGGTTCAGAACATAAATCAATGCGGAGGCTACTTGCCCAGAATCATATGTATTTTGTTCACATACTTTTCACATCCAATAACTTTACATTTAATTTGATTGCAGAGAGTAGAAGAGGAAACACTGACAGTGAGTAGAGGAAGCAGGTGTAGGGAATGCTTTCATATGTTATAGAAATGTATTAGCTAGTTAAATTATCTTAGTATCTAAGTATGAGATTATTTGGTCCTAGAAATAAAGTAAGCAAAATAAGATCATCAATATGGTACAGTACTAAAGGCAATAATTTAGCAAAAAGAGACAAGCATGAATACAAATAAAACAAAAATAACTAAACTTAAAAAAAAATACTGAAAAAAGCAAGATATGGCCCAGAATAAAAATAAAGTATAGATTTTGATTTTGAGATCCCATTTATGCTCAGAATGTTCAAAACAAGAAAAATAAGTTGTTAATTTAAGTGACCTGGCTTTTCTGTTTTGTGTGTTACTAATAATAATAATGTGTAGTGATTCAATGCAAGAAAAAAAATAGCAGTGAGCGCAATGTAACAGTTATCCGATTACTCGATTAAAAGACAAAAAATTGGATAGTGTAATCGATTACAAAAAGAATCGATAGCTGCCACCCTAGTTATCTCATTCAAAAAAAACTTCTGGATGGATGGGCTTACAGTCAGACAACCTGAACAGAAAACATCTCTAGCCTTGGCTACCACTGACGTGGAGGCTAATAGTCAGTACAAGGCAAGGCAAGGCAAGGCAAGTTTATTTGTAGAGCACAATTCATACACAAGGAAATTCAAAGAGATAGGTTTGGTTTTTCTCTTTTGTGTGTCTTCCTTTTTGGTTTTCTCTGTGCTTAATAATAATAATTTTTCCATCAGGCTCAATCAAGCTGGAGCCAGAGTCGCCTCCTCAGTACACCGACAGCCCTGTGTTCTCGAGGCACACAGATGACACGGCGGCTGCAGCCCTAAACATAGAGTGTCGAGTGTGTGGAGACAAAGCTTCTGGGTTTCACTATGGTGTTCATGCCTGTGAGGGCTGCAAGGTAAGACACAGTGTCTGTGTTTAAGTGTTTAAGGGTTAAGTGGCGAGGTCTAGTAAGACAAGTCCAAATATGTTACACATTTAAGTTATCTTTATTTCTGCTGGACAAGCACTTTTTTGGTGTGTTGCTGGAGGGCAGCTAACATTAGCAGACATCATTAGGGTCAGACAACACTTATATTTTTAACAGTGTCAAACAAGTTTTTAGGGATTTTTAGATATCAATCCAACCCACTGCACCCTTGGATTTATTTGTATTCACTCAGAACAAGATAATATATATTTGGCCATCTAAATGTGAAAAAAGTCTGTCAAAATGAGGGATATTTGAAATCAAATTTGTAATTAAATGGGAGGACTGGGAGGTGCTGGTTTGGCGTAGTGGTTAGCACCCCATGTACATGCTTCTGCCGGTCCAGGTTCGAATCCCGCCTGTGACCAGTTTGCAGATTGTCTACCCCTACTCTCTCTCCCCCTTTCACAAGCCTATCCACTGGCTCTCTCCTATCAATAAAGGCACAAAATGCCCAAAAATATACATTTAAAAAAAAAAATGGGAGGACTGGTGACAGCAGAATTTGTCTCATCTAGCAGCAGTAACAAAGGAGGGCAGGGCTTGACAAAAACTCAATGCACACTGTTCCCTGCCAAATAAATTAATAAGTTAACTAAACTGAAAGGTGTGTGAATAAAGGTGTTAACAAACTGAAGGGTAAAATAAGGAAAGTATTGGAAATTGCAGTAAGCTAAAAGGCAAACATGATTGATCTGTTATCTAAATAATACATAATTAATAAGCATTTGATCCCTTGTCTAGCCCAACCCTTTACAAATAGTGATCCTTTATTAAGCCCTGCCCTCCTAAGTAACTGTTAGTAGACTAGACAAAGTCTTTTGTTGCTGGCCTCCTCCATTTAAATGAATTGAAAATCTTTTTTTGACTAAATATTATTCATGCTGGAGTAATTTCATTCTTATGTGCCCCAAGTAGTAGAATAAAGACAAAACTACAGTATGACCTGTAAAGAAATTCAAAAATCTTTATGAATCTGTTGAAATAATTCAAGATATGATAGTAAATGACCTTAGTGATATCATCTATAACATCAACTGTTTACAGCAACAAAAGAGTTTTAATATTTCTGCTAAATATTCATACATCAGTAAATATGGCATTTGTAAAAGTTTACCTTTGAATTAAGTTTTTTTCTGATTTTTGTTATTAAAGTAACCAAATTAGTTTGAAGATTTATCCACAAGCCTTTAATATAGAATCTCCCACCACAGAAGTTAAAGGGGTAACCTGAAGACTGCTGCTTTGAGAGGGATTTCTCTGATTGTGATTGGCTGGTCAGTTGCCCAATCAGAGACAACAAAGGGTCAATGCCCTGCTCAGTGACTTGTTTTATATTCACATTTTGCCTTTCAAGTTGACTGTTCCTACTCTTCATGGCATCTTAAACTGATTGGTTTCATTTTTCTGGCCCAGTATGTCAGTATAATTAGTATTCAATACAATAAATGTGTAGGTTCAGTTAGTGGATTTTGTCAGTCTTTTTGCTGTGAAACTCTGATGAGAAAATCTTTTGTCGGATCTGGCTACACCTGTGGACAAAGCTTTGGGACTTGTCTTTTGGTTTTTGCTTCTTGAGATATAAACTCTGCCTAACATGTAACTCATAATAAATATTGGCTTAGACATGTTTAAAAAGGCTGTTAATTATCTTATATAACAGCTTCCCCTTGGCAGTGGCAAATAAAAATAACCATGTAGAAATATTCCATCTTTCCTTCGGGAGGAGGCTGAATTTTCAGGTTTGTATTGGAAGACCTCATGGATGCATTACTGTGAACTAAAATGGTTCAATCGAGTCAAAAACTCAGCACAGGAGCTTGAAGATTTCAAAGAGCATTTTATAAATGGGTCTGTATTCTCTGTCTTTTTTAGGGCCACACTTACTTGTTCACACATACATCAGCAATGTACTTTATGTTGAAATTCAATGCCAAACCAGCAGAAAACAAATTGTCTGGCGCCCCCTTAATCATACTTTCTTACAATATTGATGCGAGAAACATTTTTTTTCTTTCGACTTTAGTTTTGTTTCCTTCCTTTTTCTGTCATAATGTGTCACTTTCTGGTGACATGTTGGCGGAATAAATATTTATATAGGTGTGCATTTTAACATCTTTTTGATGTCTGTCACTTTAACCACAAGCCCCATGCATTTTCCATTCAAGGAAGGCATGTGCCTCTTCAGATGAGTAGTCAGTCCCCTGAACCCGTCTATCTGTGTGTGTTACATTTAAACAATAGAAGAGGAGGGGGCAGTTTCACATTTGTTTAGTTTATTTCTTTGAAATTTGAGACTTTAAAATGAGAGAGGAGATCTGTTTTTGTGTTGGCTCAGCAATACAAACAGTCAGTTCTTGGTAAATAGCTTTTTAACAACTGTGTTTTTGTCACCTCAGCAAGTTGTCTCTTAGAAACTACTGTTAATACTCACCGGCCACTTCATTACACTTAATGCACCTCTTTAACTGCTATTTAAAGCATAAAGCTAACCAGTCAATCACAAGGCGGCATCTCAGTGCATGTTGGCATGTAGCCAGAATGGCAAGAGTGAGTTGAGATAATAGAATTTTGAAATACTAGGCATATACAGACTATTATTTAAAAATCATGTGTTTTTATAAAGATTACTGCCTTCATTGCTTTTTGGTTGATGTGAATGTGTTTAAAAGTCAACACAGTATGAACATTATTTTTAAAACTACTTAAACACTGTAGCAGTTGGACTTTATTTAGTCAATCCAAAAAGAAGTGTGTTATGGAGACAAGAAATGTGAGTCCATGTTTCAAAGCCATGTCCTCACACCATTTTGATAGAGTCAGATAAGGTTCAAGCTGTTTCATTTGAATAAACAGTTTCAGAATGAGTGGTGGACAAAATACTTTTTGGACTAATTTTTTGATTTAGGAAGAGCATGTTGGAAACAGATAGAGCTACAGCGATGTTTAGAGCCTTTTTACACCTAATAATCCTATCTTTTGATCTCAGTACTTTTCACAGTGCATCTGCTCAGAAGTGCAGCAACAAAGCTCCATATCATCACACTTTAAGACAATCACATTAATTCAACAAAGAGGTCATGCTTGGGTCAATGGACAGTATAGGGGGACTTTGAAAAAGTGTGAGACATGTAGACACAGCACAAGCTTCATATACACACAAAATCCATCACACAGACACACATACAGTGCGACTATTCCCTACTGAGCCTACATTTTCTTCTGTCACTAGTGTTACCATTCTGATATGACTCCTGGAGATGGAGCAAATGGTGGGTCAAATGAACCCTCGTATTGCATCTGTCTGACGTTCTCAGTAGACACATAAAGTCACAGGATTGTAAATATTACAGCTTGAAACGGCAGCTTGAATGGGTCTTGTGGAACAGTTTTCGAAAGACCTTAGGGTAGCACCTACCAGATTTTCATAAACTAAGGACCAAACCAAAGTCCAAGCTTTTCTTGTAACTTCTAACTATATTCTGTTTTATTCTTGTTTTTTGATACATTTTCATAAGCCATTTTTGTTTAAAGTTTCTTATTTAGCTTTTAATAATGTCATTTTAGCATATTTTACAGAGTCATCTTTTGCTTTTTATTCTTGTGTTTGGATACAGTTTTCTAAATATTGTCATTTTAGAATTTGAAGTCTCCACGATCTTGTAATCCTTATTTAAAATGATTAGATAAGGATTGTATAATTTAAATGCTACTAGCTGTTATTTAAGCCTCGATAAACTCTACTTTCTATGCATAGTTACCTTTATTTTTACATGCTGGTATTCCAGTACGAAGCAGAAAGCAGCAGAACGAAAGTTTGTAGTAATGTTAGTTTTTCCAACTATTGTTCAGCCCTGATTTATGGCTTTGTATGGTGAATTTAGAAATGGATAGAAATCAACTGGCAGTCTGATACAACCACTGAGAATCTTGGATACATTGACTATTCCCAAGCAGTTGATAGGCACCTCCATGACCCTGTCAGAACTGTTGAATCAAATTTTCTTAAGCCAGCGAGGCTGTTGTGTTCTGTGTAAGTCGAGGCTGAATGAAGCGAGGGTACAGTAGTCATTGTTCTGCCCGAGCCTCAGGGGAGACTCACATGATGGGGTCAGCCAAGCAGGCAAACACTTAATTGTTTTAAAACAGAAAACATTCTTTATTGAGGCGGAGTCTTGACCCCTTTTAACTTCCTCTTTCTTTAAATAACTTATGATTAAAAAAAGAAACATCTGTCGATCTTGGGGAGGCGGATGCCACACACCAGTCTTCCCATAAGGCCAGGTGTGGATGTAAATGTTCTTTCCTTAAGCCTCTTTTGTCAGGATGGACAAACACCAGTGCCAATAACAAACTGTGACTGTGTGTTGAGAGTTTGATCATGGCCAAGCAGTAAATAGATAAACGCAAGCTGTCTTATGACTCTTTTGGTCCTAAGGTTAACATCAAAGCATCCTAAAACACAATCTGCTTTTAAATACACTCGTGGGCTGTATGATTGACTTCCTCACAGGTTAGAAAGAGCTAGTTATCTAATCTAAATCTACCCCTCTATAAATGCTGCCAAGGCCTCCACAAATAAAATGCTTCTTTATGATGAATAAATGAGTAAAATGGAAAGCATTTTTTCTTTTTAAGGAAAAGTAGAAACTTTTCAACATGTTCATCTTTAAATGTGTCCTGATATCAACTATTGCAACCAAGTTATTTATTTCATAAGATGTCTGTGAATCTCAAAAAGGAAATACAAGCTAAATCTTGATCTTTTTATCACTTCTTTGTCTCACCTTTTTTTCCTCTGGTTGTGTCTCTGTTTTATTTCCTGCCCAGACGCAGCAAAAATCTCTTTCTAGTTCTCAGAAAAAAGGCAGAATTATCTGAATACAAAAAAGTGTGATCTTTCAGTTGACAACATGTAAAGTGTCTCTTTCTTATCCCCTCAGGGTTTCTTCAGACGCACCATCAGGTTAAAGTTGGTGTACGATCACTGTGATCTCCACTGCCGCATTCACAAAAAGTCCCGCAACAAGTGCCAATACTGTCGCTTCCAGAAGTGCCTCAATGTCGGCATGTCGCACAATGGTAGGATGGTGATCACACACTAAACATGTTTTACATGGTTATTAAATATGAACTGTCTTGTTTTTTTCTGCAGACAAACTCCACTGTTGAAATTTCACAAAAACATTGTGACATCACATCAGTTTTTTGAGGTTGTCCAAATTTAGTGGAATTTTATCTACCACATGTTTCTAAATATTGAAATACCCATAGAGCAATGCCGAACTGCACAGATTGATTGCCACTCTTTGTGAGAATGGGTCAAGCCACGTTTCTTAACCACGCTGATACACTACAAGTAATTCAGATAGTGAAAAGGACTGTAGGTTTTTTAACTGAAAACAAAAATGTCCTGGTATTGCGAAAGTGACACTTCTTTTCTTGTTGCTGTGGTATCAGACAGGTATCAATATGATACCCGTATCAATATGACAATTTCAATTTTGATTTCAGCAGCTGATGGGCTTTCAATAAAATACTATTATTAAAACAATAATTCCTTACTTTAAACCAATGCTTACCAAAGTGTGGAGTTGTGAAGGACATGCTTATGGACTGTGAGGGGATATTTAAAACAGTCAAACAATTGAAACCTCATTTACAACACACTTTAAATGACCATAAAAAGCTAAAGTGCATTTCTTGAAGTCTCAAATCTAACAAAAAGCATCAGCTGGTATCATACTGCAGACAAAGTCTGATTAACGTAGCCAGTGATACAGTTTAGCTGGTGTTGAACAGGGACGCTTTTATCCTGGTTTAAAAAATCAATATGTTGGTTCAAGGAAAACTTTAAGGTATCCCTATGTATGTCCAAAATTTGAAATATAGCATCAAACCTAAAAATTGACACTGAAATGTTTTCCTTGGAACAATTGAGTGGGTTAAACTTTGGGCCTGGTGGTATGGTTGTATGAGGCTTTTGAAAATAGGCCACACCATATACTGTACTATATTGGGAAAGACTGGCCTAAATATTTCAAATGGATAAATAAACATATTGCCATGCATTGTTTGTACAGTAAACCAACAGTTCTCAAATGGTAGGCCATGACTCAAAAAGGGGGTTGCACATGTGTTCCAAGAAAATAAAATCACCTTAAACGGACAATCATTCACATGTCTTACTCATCTTTGTTTTTTTGTGCTAACAATAAATTAAAGAAAAATACAGTTGTTGTTTTTTTTATCAACATCACATTGATGTTCTCTGGGTTTTTTTTTACTGATTAAAAGTTTATTTCTTAAGCTCTGTTGGAAACATCTAAATTATTTCTGCTTTCCCTGGAAAATGGAGTGAAATAGTTTGCAAATCAATCAAACTTTATTTATATCGAACTTTTCATATAAAGAAAGTATAGCACAAAGTGCTATACTTTCAACAACACAAGCAGATACAGTACCTGTCAGTGGATACAAAGTAAATACTACAGCCGACCCACCCCCCAAACTCATATTCAACACACTCAACCACTCACACACACATGCGCACGACTGAGGAAACACTGTCTTGAATTAAAGATGAGGAAACACGGGACCTAAGACTGAACTGATAAAACCACGGTATGATATAATAAAGGTAATAAAGCATTAAAAATTGATTGAAATGTAACGGCCTTTAAACCAAACAATAAAATAATATAAATAAAATGAGGTAATAAAAGACAAAACAGTTATTCTGAGACTCAAATAGAGTAAGAAACTCCTAAAGTAGAAAGAGAATCAGACAAAAATCAACTAAAAACGAGAATAAAAGGTGGGTCGTGAGTTTGCCTTTAGTAATACAGTATAAACAGAAGGTGCTGCTTTCAGGTCTGCAGGTCGACTGTTCCACTGATGGGGGCCAAAATAATGAAAAGGTGATTCACAGAATGTTTTTGTTTTTACTTTGGGAACAATTAGAAAAACACCACCTGAGGACCTGCTGGCTCACAGGGTAGGAGCAAATCAGAAAAATAGAATAACTAAGACCATAAAGAGATTTAAAAAACGATAAAATAACCTTAAAATCTATTCTGAAGGATACAGGTAACAAAATGTGCTTGTCCTCTCAGGGCTTCAGTTATAAACACGTTTGAAACATGTTGGCTTTCATTCTTTTAACTCAGATGGATTTAAAAATGTCCACAATCGTAATTAAATACATTTTAGTAGATTAATTTCTACAAATATGAGTTGTTATTTTTCTCATGAGGGAGTTCTATCCTGAGGATCAGGGTTCTGAGCAAGTATTATGCAGTTATTTATTTCTTTGAATTTACTGAATGTTATATTTTTCTGACCAGTGCCAAAATGAATCAGATGCATAACTGAATTTCAACAAAAACACTGTTGTTATGGGGCGCAAAAAACATGCATATATTCTGTCCAGTTGATCAACAGTGCCGTAAATGTCAGGATGACTGGAGGACTTAGAGAGGGTTGGTTCTTCTACCTATTAGTTTCCCAGATCGATACAATATTTGTTTTTTTTTCTTTTTGCTTTTATTTCCTGAGAAGTATTGGAGATAGCTTTTGTCAGACTGCAGCAATACACATTATTGCCGTAAACACCATCTTAGCCCACATCTCATTTCAGAAATAATTTTTTTAAAACTCTGACAAAAGGCCTGGTCTAAACAAAAGCTGTTGTTCTCATGCCTTTTCTTTAGAAGAGGACTGAGGCCCTGTTCACACTCACCACAAACAAGCGCAGTTAATTTAAAAAACGGATTCCTCTTTGAGCTTGTCACCCAGAAACACTTCCTTTTTAATCTACCCTTCTGTATTTGATGCCCCTCATAAACCTCTCTACCACACTGCTGCCATTTTGGTCTGAGGTGTTAAGACGCCTGCATTGTCCCATACGTTGACATTTTTTCCCTCTGTGGTTTTCAGCTTAAATCTCACCTTCTGGTCACATCTCAGTTCCCATCCCTTGTGCACTTGTATACCTGCAAGATTCAATGCTGAAACTCAAGTTGAAGCTAACTTTAAGTTCTCTTCCATCCCCTAAATTATTTTTACTTTGTTTCGATGTTTGTTAAAACTCTATATCATTGTGAGGCTGATGTGAGTGACTGCCAACACCTCCTACTCTCAGTGTTTGTTCGCAGATTAATTATACATGTCAGCTCAAATGTTTCATTTCACTGGCTATGTCTGGGACGTTTGGCACTCCCATAATTTACATCAACACAAAGTAACTACAGCCACAACTCCCTCTGTCCCTGTGAAGTATCGTGTATATGTCAAATAGCTATTAGTTAACAGCTTTTCATCATGAATATTTCTTGTGAAGGACAGACTTTGAATTAAATAAAGTATCGTGTACTGGGAATAAGCATAGGCAAAGGTCCACGACTAATTTATACATGACTAAGGTTACAGCAGATTATTATCATTAAAATTAACATATTTCTCAAGCTTTTTTACTTGATAATATGATCCAAAATAATCACAAGTTTAATAAGACAGGAAAAAAATATATATATTTAGTTTTTTGAAGATCCTCTGCTTTTTTTTGGAAAAGTAAATAAAGTTTATAACACATCATTTATATAAGGGCTGGAAAGCTTGGTCACAGAGAGGCCACAGTCATATTTTCTGCACTACAACCTGAAGATACTCATGATTCTTCATTCATACTTACTTAATTTAACAATGAACAGTTATAACTTTGATAAAGATCAACTGTAACAGCTTACAAATATCAATTCAATGTAAACTACTTATTATATTTAGCTAAATTGAGATTTTAAGCCAATCAAAACTACCTCTTGCAGAAGGGGAAGTAGCACTTTTCTCATTTATATCATACCAACAGATCTTTTGTGATCATCCAACATCATTTAGTGATATATATCTATATCTATATAAATATCTATCTATATCTTTATCTATATATATATATATATATATATATATATATATCTATATATATATATATATATATATATATATATATATATATATATATATATATATATATATATATATATATATATATATATATATATATATATATATATATATATATATATATATATATATATATATATATATATATATATATATATATATATATATATATATATATATATATATATATATATACTCAATTTTTTAAAGACATAAGGTGCCAGTTTAAGCTATGATGCCTTACAAAGACTAGAACACAATCTAATTACCATGGCTTATTAAGGAGTGATGTTTCATTTAGTTTTTGTCATGGATACGTTTGTCTATTTTTCTTCATGTTCACAATTGGTAATTGTAGTTAACTTGTGGGCAACGTCAAAGTTTTTTTTTTTTTAATACTCTCTTTATTCAATTTTAGATGTACAGAACAGAACATCAGAAAACTAAACAGAAAGAAGTAGGCAAATAACAGCCTAAACATTTACCCCCTTCTTCCCACCCCTTTCCCGTAAAGCAGGTTAGTAAAAAAATAAATAGATAAATAAATAATAATAATAATTATGATAATATACATACATACATACATACATACATACACACATACATACACATAAACATACACACATAAAATAAAATAAAGTAAAAACCTGTACTCTCCAACAAGTTACTGAGGTCATCTGTGTTGGCAACGTTAAAGTTTGAGGGAGGGTTAGAAAAAAAATATTCCATATTTTGAAACAGCTTGTATCGAATTTCAAAAGCCTCCAGCTGAAACCCTATACTGAGTCAGTTATTAAGTAGAGGGTCTAACTGTTGTTCAGGCCACATGGTGGACATTTAAAGGTTAAAAAAAGACTTACTCTAACTTAATACTCAATGTCTGGTCACGTTTGGCTCAGCAAGAAATGTGGTCATTCTCTCACATGAGTAACAAGAAGACAAATATTAATGATGGGTGTACTGTGATTAACGGGTAATAGGCACAGATTAAGCAATAGTTTAACTCCTTTCTTTTCAAAATGTTTAGCAGATTTAATCATTATTAAGTACATAATGAAAGGGTTTGTTTTTCAAAGGTTATCACTCATTTTGTTGGAATTTTTACGGTCTGGGCCGCCCAATAAGAAAGTAAATCTGAGATGTTTTATGAAGCCATGACTGATGAAGGTCCTCAAAAATGTACTACTATACTGTTTTTTTGTTCGTTTGTTTGGTTTTAACTTTTCATTTGTTAGTATACAAGTAATCTCAACTCAGAAAAGTAGCCTGTCATGCTTGGCTAATTAGAATGCACCAGTTTTTCATTTGTTCTTGTGTTTTCTCTTGCTGAAGTCCTGAGCATTTAATCAAAATTAGGACTTAACAATATATTCATGTAACATCGCAGTCATAAAGAGCTCTTGCACAATGGTCACATCACGGGACATGCAGAAGGTGTACTTGATAAGTGTTTTATTTGTCTGTAATCGAGGTGTGGTGATAATTTTTTTGTTCAGTTTGGGCTTTGATTGGGCCAGTACTGTATTTTTTCCTGTTGCGCACAATACCTTTCCTAATTGGTCATTATTTTCCCCATTTAAAGGTATAGGTTTATAAGCAACATGCACACTCACATAAAATGTCAGGATAATAAGGTCTTTAAGATTACTGCTTACATGGACTGTAAAGACACATTAAAGTTTGTTTGCAGAAGCCTCCAACATACCATGCATACTAAACGTTAGCCTTAGAGTGTATCTCAGGTTAATTTATGTCCTTACTTAGGTGCAGCCCAAAAACCCGGTTTATTAACAGTATTACTGGTTCTTTTATGTGTTTGTTTCTGCCTCCTTTTAGTTCTACTCCCACGCAGCATTACTCTGCTATTCATGGAGGTGCAGCTCGTGCTTTAAGTGTCTGTTCTGTGTTGTTTTTTTATTTATCAATGATTGACGTCACTGAGTGCACAGACCTCAACTGATTTTTTTCAAGTTGCTGTGTCATTGCAGTAGGCACGCTGCCAAACGCTGGCCGGGTGACTCTGGTTTGTATTCATTTGCTTAAGGTGTGCATTTATCAAACAGTGGGCATTACACAATCACATACACACACTGCAGTAAATGCTGTTCGCTGGCCTGAATGGATGATAATTAATGACTTCCACTGACAGAGAGACAATGGTTTAACCATTTCACAACATGGGATTGAATTACAGTGACATTATAACAAGCCTTATAATGTCACCGATAGCTTTGTCCACCATTATTTAACGCAAACATACGTTTAACACTACAGGATTGATCCTGTATGAATGCTGGATCACTTGGCAAACCTGTTCTCAGAGCAATATGGAAGTTGAGTGAAGATAAACCAGGCATCACAAAACTATGAGAGAGAAAAGACCTGACTTCTGTTTTGTGTACAGTGTAACATGACCTGAAGCATCAGGTGAAACAGGAGGTCACAGAGTGTTTATCAGGTTAGCACTGAGCTGCGACAACATCATTAAGAAATATGTACAAGCATGTCATTAGAGGTACATAATTGTCATTGCATAGTTAGACACACCTATTAAAAACCCCAAGGAGAGAAATCACAGATGCTGTTAAAGATGTTTTTTCCTTTTTTTTAGTCTTAAACATGTTTATACATAGTAAGTAGTCAATAAAACCTTTTCTGTGGTGAGATTCTGCAACAGCGTCACAGCTGCATGAACTGGCAGCACCCTTTGCACTTTTGAGTGATTAGCACCTGAACATTTTGGGAATTTTCCCACTTAATCATCAGAATAACTGCCAGTAAAATCACCATTGATCTGTGGATTGATTGTTGCTGCCAGCTTTCTCAGGGTTTTGCCCTGGAGTTCATACCTCAGTAGTGGCTGTGCTACAGTCAATGAACTTTATATTTGTGCAAAGAATGAAAATAAGATGAATTTAACTTAGTTCAGACCACCAAACTGAGCAAAAGTGGTTGAAGGTTTTCTCTATCTGTGTTTGATGTCCTGTTATTTTCTCTTTAAAAATCCACACAGATCAACCGTACACTCAGCATTTTGTTACTAACATGACAGCACGTATGCACTGTATACTTCTCAGTGAGTTACATGAATGATTACTCCTGCCAGCAGTTTGCTTTATGATTGATGCCATTTCTGTCTGTTCAGTAATCTGGTTCCTCTCCATCTGTTTCCTCTCCTAGCCATTCGTTTTGGCAGAATGCCGCAGGCGGAGAAGGAGAAACTTCTGGCTGAGTTCTCATCTGACATGGAGCACATGCACCCAGAGGCAGCAGATCTGAGGTCTCTGGCCCGGCATCTGTACGAGGCCTATCTGAAATACTTCCCCATCACCAAGGCCAAGGCCAGGGCCATCCTCTCTGGGAAGACCGGAGACAACGCAGTAAGAAGTGCCTTGAATATACTTCGCCAATGCTTAGTTGGAGTTGAAACAGGACAGTGTGTAGGATATAGTATGAACAGTGAGTGTTTGTTTGGTTCTTGGAAAATGGCAGCATAACAAAAGTAAACACCTTCTCATGTCAGGCCCTTTGTCCATTGCTGCCATCTTTGCAGTGGCAGCTCCCATCCCCGGTACAAATGCAGTGCCATCAGTGCTGTCTTTTCAACAGCACTGATTGTACACTTTCAATCTTGACCACAGTCGTGATTTCCAGATTAGCTGTTTTTTTGTCACATGTGCTTTTTAACCTCAGTTGAAACTTATGAAACAGTGCCTCACCAATGGCTGTTATCACAAGATGCATAATTAGCTCTGTAATCACAAAGGAGAACCTGATTTGTCTGGTCTGTTTGAGGATATGAATTTCAGGTTTAGCTCTCATGCCAAAGCCAGAACACAGTTCTTTTACACAGGTGTCGTGCATTCTTAGTGTAATTACCTTAATTGATACTTTTACGTACATATGCCTGTAATCACAGGACATCTCATTTTAATTTCAACTACAAGTTAAAGGCATTGATGACTCAAATAAAGAAACTGGAATTTCAAATACCTTCAACACCAAAGTCAGCACCATACATTAATAGTCAAGATTAATTCCTGTTTCACCAATGACAGTCTTAAAATATGGAAAATTTTGGATTTATTTTCATGCAATTTAATCAATGATATAGCTATTTAAGGATTTAAGTGACAGAATTCTTTTCATAGCAGGATCAGGAGAAATCTGTTCACAGCACTGTTTTACTGTTCACTGTAGTGACTGAAGAATGTCCTGTGAAAGTGTCTACAAACACTGATCTGCTATCTTCCCCTCTCTGAGCTTTCTTTATCAGATGGAGCTCTGTAGGAGTGTAGTCAAGGCTTGTTCATTCAGCTATTAGTGTTTTCACTTGGAAAAAAACACTTTCTTTAAAAAAATTGAGACAGTTGAAACCAAGACAGTCCTGTTCTCTATAATCTGAGCCCTTCATGGGCCTGTGAAACAATGTGCAACTTCATCTTTGAGGAAAGAGGAAGCACACAGAACTTTCTTTAAAGGCCTTATAGTCACTACTAAGGGAAACTTCCATTGTAGGGCTGGGTGATATTGCCAGATGATAAAATCCCAGATTTTCTACACAAAACTCGATTTGTGATTTTAATTGATTTTTTTTCTCCTCTCAAGAAATGAACTTCAAATGAGACAGAAATGAATTAAATTAGTCTTTACTTGATGAAATACCAAACTAGACTTATTTTTGTTGTTATAATACAAGTGTATTCTGTATGTTTACTGGCAAAATTATATTGTGTTATTGGGAAATGGAAAGACTCAGTAGTATCAACACTGATTTTATATCAGCTGGAAATGACGTAGGGAAGGTTTTTAACTACAAGAGTCCAGAAAGAGCAAACTGGACAACCAAGCAAGTCAGAAAAAAAATCTGTGTTTTTGTGTTCTGCACAAAAAAAGAAATTAATTAGTTTAATCTATATATTACACAGCCCTATTCCATAGCCCACTAACAAATAAACATTGGAGAGAAGCACTAAGGACCTGAGAAGTAGCATTTTTTCCACTCATTAACACAGTTCATTACACCTTACACCAGCAGAACTCTGAGAAACTTTATAAATCTTTTTTTAAAATAAATCTTCTTTACTCAGTTAATATGACTGGGGTAAGACACTCTCATATAAACCTTTAATTTAAAAAACCTATCTAATCTAAATATTCAAACCCCTTTTATTTCTTGTGTTAAATTTTTACCAGCAAGTCTCACTGAGACCAGATTGTCTTTTACAAGAGAGAGCTGGCCCAGGGAACAGCTAATTCAACATTACAAAAATATTTTTGATAACAATTCACAACTATTTGAAACTGGCTCTCAATGTGGAGTGAATTTTCAAGAAAAACAGGTACACCTTTTTGTCACCACAATCTTTATCATCCTCTCAAATTTGCTCAGCAACCCTCAACTGAAGAAAGCGAATATAAATGCTTTTCTTACATTTATTAAACTTCTCTTGCCTTGTCTTTGGTTTCTGCACTGATTTTGGTCAGATCATGTCTTTTTAAGATTCTCTTGCTGCTCTGACAGGAAAAGTGGTTTGACTGGTTTCTACACGTCTTGGCTGTTATAAAGCCGCTCAGATTACTGCAGTCAAGCTATCCAACAGGCTAACATGGCCTCTATGTTGCTCCTCAAAAAGCAAAAAAATGATTAATTTTGACGTTTGGTGATTTATACAAGTTCACTGAAGGAATATGTTTCAGGAAAACGTTACATATCATCTTTTTCTTTGCTTTTGTATTAGAGATTTTGAGAAATTGAATGTGAGTATTCAAAGAAGACTTTATCAGGAAATCTGCCTCAAATAAATCACAAATGGCAGCTTAGAGATCAACAGTGGTGAAAACTTGAGTTAGCTTGGTGCACATGTGGTTAAGACTACAATGTTGTGGTTCAGCTGAAATGATATTTTTATGAACGATGGATGTCAAAAAGAGGGCTTATTAAAATCCTGTCTGAGAAATGTAATTATCTTAGCCATAATTTTCTGTGTGTTTTTATAACTTAATCCAAAAAGTAAACATGAAAAAGGATGGTATCAGAAGTGAGTGAATTGTCAGTAAGTTATAGATAAGTCAGGGTGTGAATCAGAACGCAGGCACCAAACACATGAAAGATATTTAGAGATAGAGTCATAGTGTTGGTTGAGTTAATCAGCATTTTCAAACTACAGTCAAATCCTTTCTGATTATTTTTATCACTAGTACTGTGACTACTTTAAATATAGTTTTGTCCTAAACTTTATAATCCTCTGTATAAAGTCAAAAGTGTTCGAGGCTGCTCAGAATATCTCTGTCTCTTAAGTTTGTTATGACTGGTCATCAAAATGATAACAGATGTCGAAGAATGTTATTGGTGTCTACTAAACCACAGCAAACTATAAAATGAAGAGTATGGCTCTATTGAAGAGTGTCTTGAGATAACACTTGTTACGAAATGGCACTGTACAAATAAGGATTGATTGAGCTCAACATATGATAGTGTTTTGAAGACTGGATGTCAGATATATGCATATAAAACTGCTTTTAAAAAATTTTCTTTAAACTGAAACTTTCACCTTCAGATCAAATGTATTGACTCCCTGTTTTCTGTGGATGTTACACATATACATATATAAAATACACACATATACATGTATCCAAACCCAACATAAATCCACCATGAGCGCAGCGCAGCACTGGGCCAAACAAACAACTGGAAGATGCATCTGTAGGGGGCTAACAGTTAACAGCAGCAAGAAAAAAAACTCTGCTTAGCCGTAAGAAATCTTGAGTAGATCCAGTCTCATGTTGAACAGCCAACAACCAAAGCTGTGTTGGGTGTGTGAGCAAAAGAAGGAAGGTGGGCTAAAACAAAGGGGCTACAGTTAGAATTGACAGACCCATGAGACAGCCATAAATCTGTCCTCATCATATTTGTCTATTTACGAGAGTCAGCCCCTTGAGATGCAGCATCTTGTTTTCAAGGGGTCCTTGTGTATTTGTAGTTGTGAAGGTAGTTTTTATAGAGGTACAATCATGAAAAGAGTAATAAATCTAATGGTACCTTAACAGCTATAACCAGAAAAGCACTCGGAGAGCGCAGACCTCCGCCAAGCAGCACAGTTCCCAGACGGTGATCCGGATCGACACCAAAATTGAATCACTTCTTCCTTTTCCCATGCTGAACATTTCCTGAAAATTTCATCAAATCCATCCATAACTTTTTGAGTTATTTTGTTCACAGACAGACAGACAAACAAACTCTCCCGAAAACATAACCTCCTCGGCGGAGGTAAGTCAGAAGTAACTGATGTTGAATACAGCAGCATCAAGCAGAGCTGCCATTAAATTAGGTTGAGATAATACAACTTTCACACTTTATAGTCCCTGACCCGTGCCCTAAAAAGATAAATATTGGTTGATTTTGTGCTCTTGAATATAAATATTGGTATTAGCGATAACGATTTCCAAAATGTCAGCATATCATGTACTGGCAAAATTTAATATTGTGCATCCCTAGTGCACATATTTGTTGTTCTTTGTCTGCATTGTAGTATAAAAATACTACTGCGGTACAGTGGGGAGTATTATATGCAGAAAGTTTATATGCAGTTAAGAAAGTAGTTTGTTTGAAATTACCCCACTACAAATTTCTTAAGGTCAGACTATAACCTAACTAGAAAAAAATCATTATAGATTAACATTTTCCTGCCTGTAAAGGGAGCTTTCCGTCAGAACTCAAAATCAATGCGAGCAACTAAGTAAAATGATCACCAAAACTTTGCCTGCTCACTGCAGATGTAATCCTAAGAGTTTAAGTACACTAAATGTAAGGGGTTTTACATATTAGTCTGTGCATACAGGAGTTTTTTCCAGACTCCTCTCCTCTCTAATGTAAAAAGAGGTTTAAATCCATGTTTCCTGCCATTTTTCTGTGATTTTTTGTTTTACCGTCTTTATGAGTATAGTCAAGCTTTTTCCAAAGCATACCAATCAACGAGCTGTGAAAAAACAAACTGAGCAGTGTTTTGTGTTCTTTGTGCCTAAGTGATTCTTTGACAGCTTGATTCAATTGATCAATCAGTTTTTATTTATATAGTACCAATAATAATAAGTGTTCTCTCAAAGCACTATACAACAGAGCAGGCTGAAGCCATACTCTATATTTTAAAGATACACCTTAGATAGATAGATAGATAGATAGATAGATAGATAGATAGAGAGAGAGAATATGCTTACACATACATAGTAACATCCAAGTATGTGTTCAACCAGGCAGAGACAAAATGAGAATTTCACATCTGATATACGACCAGTCAGCTGCTCTCTAAATTGGCAAATGTCTTAAGAGGTAGGTCAATGGTTACTCCATGAAACTGCCACATATAACTGCCTACTGTGTGTACTATAGGGACGGTAGACATGCCTACAGAATTGACTATGCCTTGGTGTATGTACAATGAGACGAGCTGTTCTTCAGTTGAATTGTCTAATAAAACTGTTGCTCTAGCTTGACTTTAATGTGCGTCTAAACACACTGATTGTTTTCTGTTAAAAAGTGTGATGGTTCATGTAGGGTCTAGCAATGTTTTTAGACTTTAAAATCTATGAAAACATTTTTAAAAAAGATATAGGGTAAGACAGAGTTGTTGTTTTTTTACCAATATCAGCGAGGTCATTTTTCTGATAGTTGTCTGTCTGTGCTCTTGTCTCTCCTGTACCTTTGAGCCAGATAACTCAAAAAGTTCTTGATGGATTTTTAATGACATTTCCAGGGCTGTTGGTCATGGCACAGGGAAGAAGTGATTAGATTTTGGTAGTAATCCAAATATGGCTGTGTATCCAGAAGGTTTTAAATGATTTTTTAGTTTTCCCCTTTTTTTTCTGTAATGTTAATGATTTGCTTATGATGCCAGAAATGCCTTGGCAGAGGTTTGTGCTTTTGGAGCGCTTCTATTTTGAGTTGATAGATGAAAGAAGCTATCATGCTTATGCTTAGGAAAATGTCGGTTTACAGTAAAGAACCACAAATAGAAACAGGCGTTTTAAACTTTTTTTCCTCGCAGCTATGTTTGCTTCAGTGACTTTTTCATCTAATTCTGACATTCTGACCTTGATCAATCCTGTGAACTGAGACCATGTACATTAGAGTTGACCTTTCTTTGTTTTTCCTGTTTCCTCACTGAAAAATAGAAATATATCCTGTGCCGAGGTATTTGGTCCATACTGCCTAACTCTAGATCCAAGTAGAGAGTGGATTGTTGGGATTCTCTGTCATGGAAATGGATTTGCTTGTCCATGTGTAATCAGCAGCAGGCAAATTCTTCGTTGAATCCTGAACATTTTCTCATCATTATTGCGTGACCTGGCAGCTGCACATCATTGGAACTGGTTGTCTGACTCCATCTTTGCAAGCCAGTTGTGTTCTGTAGTTGTGTTATTAATGACTGTATTCAAAATCTCTGTACAAACTTCCAAATACTGTAGACAGATTTATTCAAGTCATTGCACATACCAAAAGAAAAAGGCACAGTTCCTCTGCACACTTTGAAAGACTCAAAGAAACTGTATTTTATTCTATTACGTGTGAAATCATCTCTTGCTGTAGTTTTCTATATCATCTGTCATTCTTCATTTGACTGCCATGAAAAAAGAGGATTCATGTGTGTGAATGGCCTATTCATCATTCAGGCTGCTGCATGTCTGTGCTAGTATTCCACCAAACACTAAGCATGTTTTTAACTCAGTTAAGCTTCATTTACCTACAAATGTTGTTTTTGTCTGCCTGAGCCTGCAGCGAGTATTTATTTACTTTGCCCATCAGACGTATGAAATGTGCGGTGTTTGCTTTTGCAGGTTTGATGAATGAGCCATGACCAAAGTGCGCACACAGTATATGAGATTAGATTTGCAGCTCACATGTCCTCAGAAGACCCATAGGGAGCAGACGCTGTTCGTTTTCTTCCCCTGACTCGTTTTCTGACCATTTTACTCTTTCTATCCCGACAAATCTATTTGATGCCTGATTTTTCTTCTCCTCTTGCAGCCTTTTGTAATCCATGACATGAAGTCTCTAATGGAGGGAGAGCAGTTCATTAATTGTTGGCAGATACCGAATCAAGAGCAGCAGTCAGCATCCACCCTGGCAGCTGGACATGGAGGTCAGAAGAACAAACACATCCTCAGTCATAGTCTGAGGATCAAATTTTCACTGTCTCGTATCTTTCAGTTTTCTTTTGTGTCTAATTCATACATACATAGAAAGGACAAATAAAGTTTTAGTATTTGAATGTTGTGCTCCATTAGTTTATGACTTCTCAGAGGAACCCAGTAAGCCAGCTCAAATATGGGTCCAAAAGGGGAATCGCTTTGAAATTCCTCTGTCCTGTTCAAAATGTTTGTCTAAAAACAATAACATTAACAATATTTTCTTACGTCTTTATTTTTATGTCTAAAAAATGCATTAAAGGGCATTTCACAGAATCAGTCATAACCAATGAAAGCCCCATTAAATTGAAAATTTTCTATCTTTATGCTGTCATGGTAGATTTTGTAAGGTTATCTTTGTTATGCCATATCTTGGTATTTTCTTGCACCATGGGGAGCAGGGCCTTCAGTCACTCTAGTCCCCAGCTCTGGAACTCTCTCCCACCAGACCTCCAGAATCTGAACTCTCTTTGCCCCTTCAAATCCAGGCTCAAAACCCCACTGTTCAGAACTGCATACTCTATTCAAAAATAATGCACCCCCTCGTCCCCTTACCAAACCATTGTCTGTTGTGTTACTGCTAATTATGTTGTTGATTTTTTGCTGATTTGATTGTTTTTTATTTTGTACAGCGTCCTTGAGTGTTGTAACAGGTGCTTTTAAATATAATGTATTATTATTATTATTTCTTGATATTGTAAACTACCTGGCAGGCCGCATTGAGGAACTCAGAAGTCCAAATGAGTCTTCTTGGCCCCTAGCTGCGCACCCTGCATTTAGAACATCTAAGAAGCCAAATGCTTTATTCAAAAACAATGTTCTGTCAAAAGCTGTTTGTTTTCTTTTATCATTGACTTTACCAACCACTTTTCTACAAAGTTCCCACAATCACTGTACCCATCAAATACCTGATTCCAAATAAGTTCATGTCTGATGAGCTCGTTCATCTGTCTGTGTTTTCTTTTTTTCTTTTTCTGTTTTTTTCTTTTGTATGCACCAGTTTTTCTTTAATTTCAACTATTTTAGTAAAAATTTTTGACGGGAATAGTTTCAAACTTACACTATAGCAGTGCTGAAAATTGCAGTTCTATGATTTTTTTTTTTCCCAAAACTGGCCCTGTTTTCTCACACCAGTATTTTTCTGAACATGCTATTCCAGTTTTCCCATCGGCTCACTCAGGTTCAGAGTGTGGCATTTTGGATGCTGTTGAGCTACGTTTCTTTCAAAGCTGTCAGTCACGTTCAGCTGAAGCTGTCAGAGAAGTGACGGAGTTTGCCAAGAGTATCCCGGGGTTTGTTGATCTGGATCTTAATGATCAGGTGAGATGCATATATATATATACTGCCACTCATACATCATAAGATCGGCTGAGCATTTGACTAATCACTATAATTTTCTCTCAGGTTACTTTATTGAAATATGGCATGATCGAGGTATTAATCATCATGATGGCCCCTCTGATGAACAAAGACGGGACTTTGATCTCTTACGGACAGATCTTCATGACTAGGGAGTTCCTGAAGAGTCTCAGGAAACCCTTTTGTCAAATGATGGAACCAAAGTTTGAGTTCTCCGTCAAGTTCAACATGCTGGAGCTGGATGACAGCGACATGGCCCTCTTTTTAGCTGTCATCATTCTCAGTGGGGGTGGGTACTTTTGCATATATTGCTGCACCCAAGATTTTTTTTACAGTGCCACGCTGAGATAGATGTTCAGTAGATGTTGCACTTGAGCACAGTCTCTTAAACCAAAACAAGCACCATCTCTCGCCCACATCCCCCACAGAAGCTAACCCTCTGTCTTCGTACAAAACATTGCCATTTGTAGGATTTATCTGCTGTCAGATATGCTGCCTAAAGCTGACTCAGTTCCTTTTTTCTGTGAATTATTTTAGATCAGAATATCTTCCGTCTCCTTTACAGTCTCACCACTGAGCCTAAAGCAGTGTCTCTGATTGAGCAGTGTTGTTCCCCTCTGCATACATGGGACAGGGCCATCAGTCAGACAGGGCAGGTTTCATGAAAGAACAGTTGCATATATCAAACATGATTGATCCTACAAGTGAAACAAAGACAAAACAGTGAAAGCACAGTTTTATAAGTGTTAACCAAGAGCTGAGAGCAACAAATTCAGAAGATTTGATGTCAGCTAAAAGTGTGCTTGATTGGTTTGATCTGTATTACACCCCAGACACACCCATTTGTAATCAAGGCACTTCATCCATCCTCTTAGTACCTGCGCCTGGCTTTGCACCAGAATTTGTGTAATCAAAATAGCAAAATACAGACTTACAAGCTCAAAAATACTGTGCACCAAAAACACTTTAGACAAAGTACTTCACACCATCAAAAATAGAGCGCTATTAAAGTGTTTAAGCTAAGTCATCCTTCTCTTTGGGCAGACTTTCATTAAAAGGTGACTTGTAGTCATTAATTCTACTTGTTTGAACACAGTCACAATTGTGTCACCCTAAAAAAGTGATCAGAGAGTGATATTCGTGTTTGAACATTTCCATAATCCACAAATAAAGCCTCCTCGGACTCCTCAGGGTGTCTCTTTATAAAAGCATGTTTCCTTTCAGATTTGGCACCAGGACAGTTCATTCAGAGTGAATATCAGAGGTCGTTAGCCGGATACTGTCTACAATGTTTGTTTTAACCCTCTGAGTTTAACCCGATATCTTTGGCCTGCCTTGACCCAGTTATGTGAGGCGAGGGATATTATTAGAAAAAAAGGAGTTTGAGTGAGGGTGAATGAATCATTTCCACGTGGAAGCCATAAACAGCAGCTACATCTTATGAAGTCAGATCTTTTATGAGTATGCGTTGTTGACACGAGTTTGACACATTTGGACGACAACAAAAAAGTAGGTCAGATGTCACACACAAGACCACATGAGTGGCTGAGAATCACTCAAACCTTTTTTGTTCAAAAGTCTGAAAGCACAGAGAAGTTAAAAAGTCGTTCACAGTCTTTCATCTTTTAAGCAAACCAATAGACATTTTTTACAGTCCCTCGTAGTAGGCTGCTATCTGTGGTCTAATATTTCTGGTTTGCGTGTGGCTACTTAATAAAAACATGGCCTTGAACCCAGTGAGGATGAAATCAGACATTTAAGTCAATAATTAACTTAAATGGCCGAGATTATAGCTCCAAATGGAGATAAGAGAGCTTTTGTAAATAGTAATAATATACCTCTGTCAGGTCATAAGGGAGAGCTAAATTATGTGTTTTTAAAGATTTTGTTGTTTTATGTTGCATTTTAGCTGCAGTCTAGAAAAAAGGAACAAAACAGATTATATTTTAAGCCCTATTTTCATTTCCTGTTGATAAATATATTTTGTTTTTTTCGTTAAATGTTCCTGATTCATCTCCGTCTTTTTATCCCATCCAGACCGCCCAGGCCTGCTTAACGTGAAGCCCATCGAGCAGCTCCAGGAGACTGTGCTCCACTCAATGGAGCTGCAGCTGAAAGTAAACCACCCGGACTCTCTGCAGCTGTTTGCCAAAGTTCTCCAGAAAATGACCGACCTTCGTCAGATAGTCACCGACCATGTTCACCTTATGCAGCTGCTTAAAAAGACGGAGGTGGACATGTGCTTACACCCGCTGCTGCAGGAGATCATGAAGGACTTATATTAGAGTTTAAACTCAAGACATGGACAAACAGAGAAAAGCTGGAAGCAAAAGTGGAAAGAGTGAAAACAGATTTTATTTTTGAAATCAGAGGTTGTGAAATGAGACAAGGTTACCAGACAGGCTGACTGAAAATCAGAGAGAGAAGAGGAAGGAAAAAAAGGCATCTAGGAAAAGAAAGATAGAAACTGAGTGTTAAATCTCGTCTAGACAGCAGCATGTGAAAAAGTTGTGGTGCACAGTCATTCAGCCAGTGCAGAGCTCGGGCATTTTGTGAGTGAGTTGGCTGCCAAGTAAAACATGAAACAACTACCTATTAGCACAATCAGGACCAGTGTCTGACTTACTGTAAGAAGGGAGACTTTTTCATCAGCCAGAAGAGGCTTTCATTTGTGTCAACTCAACAACACAAACTTTAGGAGGAGAAACGTATCACTGTGAATATTTTACTCCAGATGTGCGGCATATCTACACTCATTATGTTACAAACATCCAGTGACGGACTGGGATCAGAACAAGGCCCTGGTATTTCTTACAGAGCAGCACTATGTTTCAAACCAGCCCGGCCAGACTTTTCAAAGCATGAGCCGGAACCTTACAGACTGATGTGAAAGAAGTGTTCAATACACAAAAAGGCACACAAAAAATCAAAACAGTCCCAGGTGTGTGCTGGTTATGATAAAAACTAGTCCAAGAGGGAGTGAGTCATGGTTTTATGTACTTTTCAAAAAAGTGTGGAAATGTTATTTTGGTTGAGTATTTCTTTTCTTTAATAACACCAATTGTTATTGTGTTTTATACTGTTGGAAAGCCTGATTAGTCACCTTTACACTGAGGTACTACCATTAAGGATCATGCATTAAAGTGGGCAACATAGATAAGTAGGTAGGCCCCAAAAATGTGCCCGATTCCCTTGTCCCGTCATAGAAAGCCTAAAGCAAGGGTGACCAAATGTCTACTTGGGCTGTTTTCTTCCTGGGACGCCCACCTCACAGTCTGTCTTTGACTCACCAGCCTCACATAACCTGGTCTTAACTTTGGAGAAGGTACCAGGCTTGACACCAAAGAATGCTGCCCACTCTGCACACCAGAAAACACTAGCCGGGGATTTTGGCACATTTTGGGGGCTCCTAAACCATAAATTATCTGTAGAATGAGATGGAAGGCAATGTTAAAGGGATTTTAAATGTTTAAAAACAGGAATAGATAAAACTTAAAAAAAGAAGATATGAAAACCTGCAGGGTGCGCATAGCTGTGTTGCTCATTCTACAAACGCACAATCCTTAGAAATTATACCTTGTGACAAATCAGGCTTTCCAAGGATAAGAAAAACAATGGTTTTACTAAAGGTAAGAAATGACCAACTCAGATACATTTTTGTAACTTTTTCAGGGGTGCATTTTCTTAACAAAGAGCCATCCTAAATGTTCCAGATGGCCTTTAGCTGTGCCCCCCTAAAGCGTTTGCCGAGACTTCAGATGATCAGTCTGTCTCTGTATGTATCGGAGACAGCAATGTGCATGTGCCTCCAAACCCCTGTGAACACGCACAAATGCACAAGTGCTCATGTGCACACTCTCTGTTCTGACATAGGGGAGGAGGGTAATATCTTTTTTTAAAATCAGCTTAATCCAAAGACAGAAATCAGATAACCTGTAACATATGTCAGACTCAGCTGCCTGCAGAAACTGTGAGAGCACGTAAAGAACCCAAGAGGCACATAACTGGAGAGCTGGGAGCTCATTTGCTCTGTCCCATTATCAGCACTTTAGCCTGAGGTCTTCTATGAAGTGTACTTTTTTAAGTCCAGTGTAAGAAGAGTGTCAGGGGATTAAACTGCTTTGTGTTTGTCACTTATTAGGCCACTTTTATTTGGATTCAGGAGAAAAATAATGGCACTGGCTGTCATCCCATTCTAAGCAGTGCCACTATAAAATGGATCTCACTGTAATGCCTTGTGAGAAAAGCCTTGTACTTTCAAATAACATTACATTATTGATCACATTCTTTGAATCAGTATCGACCGATACTGACCACCTTGTGATCATCAGTTATCAAATTTGAGGATATAAACTTACTTGTGGCAAAATACGGCCTTTGTAAAAGTTCAAAATGTCACAACTCCACAGGGATTCTGGGTAACAGTCTCACACAAAGTGGGGTTTTTGGAGGGTGCTTTAGGGGCACAACTGAACCCCTCTAGAGAGCAAGTGAGAAGCCCGGTGGTCCTGCACCCTTTAAGGGGGACTTACAGTACAGAGTCAGAAGTACAGAAGTGTGGATATTGGGAGAGGACTGTGCCACAATGTGCCTTTAAGAATTGCCGTTTTGGGGGATTAAAGCCATTTATAAAACCTTTATATACATAATAAAATGTAAAATATATCTTAGTATATATTATTTTGTGTGAAAAAATTGTCAAACAGAATTTGTTTTTCAGCCTTAATGGTTTTACATCAAATTCAAAGAGAATTGAGCTTTGATATGAAATTATTTTGTTAATAAAAATGTGTTTGATCAATAAGATGTTTTTAAAAAGGGGAAGGGGCTTGCTGACAAAGTGATGGGATTGATTTCAGAGGGGTGGGAAAAGGAATTTGCTGTAAATAAAATATTTTCTAACTTTTTGTTTAAAGTCTGTCTCTTGTTATAAGTCACAGAAGTGCACACATCCATAAGAATAAGAGGTTTTTTAGGTCATGTGTTTTTCGTCAGAAACAGTCCAGACACCCACTCTCTCTGAGTCTTCTTTCTCGGTCATTACATCAGCCGTCCTCACGGTCTCTTACCAAACTCGTACACACCCTGCTCAAAAGATTGCAACATCTGAACTCTGCTGAACCACGTCAGGAGACCAAAGTCTGTGGATACGCAGTTGATTTGACCTGTTGTGTTTTCTAGTTTAGTATTGCTTTATTTTGAGCTACATTTAAAACCTCCCTACATGGACACACGGGAGGCGTACAATGACCTGAACTGGAATGAGCCGGTCAATAAAGATAAAGCTCAGGCTTATAAGCCCTTTAAATTAAAAGATATTGAATGTAGTACTCAGAAACCAGAGAACAACATTTCAAACATTTTACAAACAAAATGTGTTCCCAAAAATAAGACTCGACCTCAACTTTCATGACTTTTATATTTACTGTTCCTTAAACCCAACCTTTCTTCTTTTTCATTTCCATAACAAAAAAATAAGGAATGTAACCACACGTTTTTTTGTGACAGCTGTTTTATGAGTTAACCTCAAACAGAACAAACAGTTTTTTCTGTATTATCTGTTTCCTGTAGTTCATACAGTTTCTGATGAAAGACTCTAAGGGATGGACAGCTTTGGTTACTTAGAGCAGTGTTTCTCAACCTTTTTTTGTCTTGGGTACCCCCTGAGTCTTCTCGTCATACCACGAGTACCCCCTCACTCATATGTGTTGATGAATCTCCAAAAGTAGAGCGTCATCAGCCTGGTTTGTATGGATTCACTTACACTTCTGCAGACCCACCACAGCCTCAGTGCTTCTTTTGCGTTGAAGTTCTGGCAAATAACTAAATTAAACCAGCCCATTAACAGTGACACCAGAGCAGCAAACACTTTGGAAGTGTCTGTAAAAAACAACACTGGTTTCCTCCTGGAGAAAAACTAGTAGTGTGTCATAAAACTGCACATGTACCATTTTATTGAAAGACTTATTGCAGTATACTTCCAGTTGAAAAAAAGTTATTAAGAGTTTCCACGTATCCCCCTCAATGTGCTCAGGTACCCCTGGTTGGGAACAACTGACTTAGAGGACAGCAGTAATTTATTCCTCATTGCCAGACGGCTAAATTGTTACAAGTTGTTAGACTCACAACCTAATTAAAACTACTACTTTAACTTCTATATTAAAACTCACTATTGCATCTGCATTTAAACTAAAATATAAGTGAACATGATCTACAGAGCTAGACAGAATTCCAACTTTTCAGCAACTTTTTAAATGCAAGTGACAGACCATTTGTTCACCGTTGAAGTATATTCAACTCTTCTCTATTTTTTCTTTTAAAACAGATAGGAGAGTTAGCAGATAAAAATACAGCCAACTGGAAGTTCTCCAAGAGCCCAGACCTCAGCCGAGGCATTTCTAAAGCTGTTGGGCAACTTATTGTCTCAAACCTGGAAAACTGATCTCGACCACATTTCTTTATAAATTGAAAAACAAATGCCCCAAAGTTTTCTATACAACAAAAAGGATTTTTTTTCTCATTACTTTCAACATGTTTGTGTAGAGTTTATTCTACATAATGGCTTTCAGTAGTGCCCACCTACTTCACTATTTGATTGGCCCATAACAAATAGGAACAATCATCCAATCAGGTGTAAGATGTGCAACTGAAAGGTTCTGTCCATTTTCAAGCACTTTCTATGATGGACTAATGGAATATGCCCTGTACATCATCTGTGCCGTCCTTAAGTCTTAAGCCCTCCAAATTACATTTTACAGCATTAGCAGAAACTCTTAATTTATGTTTGTCAGGTCACTGAAGCTAAATTAACTTGCTGTTCTTATTTATCTCTTCTGATAGTTAAAGAACAGTTAATATTAGTTTGTATGTGTAACCACATGCCCTCACACTGTGTCCATAGTGACATTTGGTAATCGGTCATTCGTTAAAAAATATATTTTACCAAAAAGTGTAAAAAGAAAAACAAAAAATACCATTAACAGGTGAAAGTAATGCAGCAACAATGTGTGAGTTAAACTGAGGACACGTTTGTCGGCTGAGACTTAAGTCATCTCAGCTCTCAGCACAGATTCTTGAACTTAAAGATATGCGGCTACCTGGATCTGTGCCAAGCTGTGTGTGCACTGAGCAGTATGATTCATGTCCCTCTTTAAGACAGTGACATCTTATAAGACTGAAGGATTATGAGGTTCAGTCTTTGTATGATAGGATTTAAGAAAACAAGCTGTTGCATTAAAGGTGCCATGAGGAGAATCTCTTTCCGGCGACATAAAGACTCTGCTACCCATGAGCATGCGCGGTAACTGTCGTAAAGATGTGACTCAAGCCAAAGTGTGCGTTTGTTGTGATGCTAATGAATGTAGCTCAGACCTTCCTCAGAACTCTGCATTGCTTTACAACTTCTTTTTTCAACTTACAGGATGCAAAGCAACGAGGTAATGTATCTCTTTCTAGTTACATAGCGGTAGTTTTTGATGTGTAACAAGCAGATTTTGGAAAACTTACTATCGTAGTTTTGTAGCCGGCTATAGATCGCTACTTACAGCCTGGTGCTCTAAGACTTGTCCAAATAATATATTTGCTCCAGGTTTACTTGTCTTGTTCCCGAAGTTGAGTATCTTAGGCCAGTCCCTGTCCGACCCGGCCGCAAAAATAAGGAATAGCATTTATAGATAACTATTTTGATGCTATAAAACTCATCTTAAAGTGTGTATTTCAATCAGGCATATACACTATATTACCAAAAGTATTTGCTCACCTGCTGTGACTCACATATGAACTTAAAGGATAAGTTCGGTTTCTACAGCTTTCACATTGTTTATAGAATGAAGTAGAACAATATACTCACCCAGAAGGCTTTCCTGATGCAAACAGTGCTTCAGGAGATATTTAGATCCAAAATCACACGGCAGACATCCATATAATGGTAGCACACTGGGCATGTTAGCGTCGCTCCTAAAACTGCATTAATCGTCCAAAAACTCATTAGTTTCACCAACAGTTACAGACATGATTTTGTGACTGTGCTGACCTCTGAACTGAGGAAGAAGAACGCTTGCCTCTGCGCATGCGCAGTACTCCCTGGAGCGCTGCCTCCGCGTCCTCCTTTCGATGAGCTCCTCATCTGTAAGCTCTGGCTCGAAACTGTAAGGACACCCATCATATTCATAGTTCTCCTCCACAACATCTTCATCCGATAGATATTCGTCCATTTTGTACAAAACTGGAAGAAGAAAGTCGTTGTGTAGCCGCCTGTCTTCCCCTGAAACGATGAGCCGTACTGCGCATGTGCGGAGCAAGCGCTCTTCGTCTTCAGTTCAAAGGTCAGTACAGCCACACAACATGTCTGGAGTGACACAGACTGTAATGGAGGAGTAGCCCGAGCGGATCATGATGGAATATTGGTGAAACTAATGAGTTTTTGGACAATTAATGCAGTTTTAGGAGCGACGCTAACATGCCCAGTGTGCTACCATTATATGGATGTCCACTGCTCAATTTTGGATCTAAATATCTCCTGAAGCACCGTTTGGGTCAGGAAAGCCTTCTGGGTGAGTATATTGTTCTACTTTATTCTATAAACAATGTGAAAACTGCAGAAACTGAACTTATCCTTTAAGTTCAAATGTGAGTCACAGCAGGTGAGCAAATACTTTTGGTAATATAGTGTATCTAAAAGTGAGACTTTTTTGTAATTACTTAGAAGCTCCTCATAGCATCTTTAACATAGGCCTTTAGACATGATGGAGTATGAACAGTAAAACATACATTATGTGAAACTTCCTGAAATTTAAAACACTTTTACTCATTCCGTTATGAAAAGCTGCATATCTGAAGAATTATCGATAAAATGAAATATACATCCTTTTGTTGATTTATTTTTTAATTTGGGAGTGGGGCAAGGTTGGGTAGGGTTGGCTGTCAGAAAATGACATACAGGGGAGGAGCCACAGGGTGAATCCAAATATAACAATTTCTTCATCAAAGAAACTGTACTTGGTCTTCATGACCAAAACCAGAACAATAATTTCACAGCTCTAACTTTATTACCTACATATGCCCTTTTTTCTGTTCACCTCTACATGCTGGTTATTATTATTTGAAATTGTATTCAAAATTGTTTGCAGCATTAAGGCTCTGTTTTGACAGTGTAAAGCCTGGTGCTTTGGGGCATGTTAGTCTAAATTTTGCTACTTTGATGCTCTCAATATTTCACCAAGAGTGGTGCATTGTGTAAAGCAGAAAGATGATGTTTCTTGATTATACATGGGTGTGATTTGGGCGAAACATAGATCAAACCAATCAGAGCATCTACTCTTGTTCCCTCTGAATCAGTGCATGCCAGCAGGCTTAGTTTTGCAGATTACAGAGCAAGTTTCATTGAGTCTGAATTTCAGCTTCCTCTCCTTTAAGTTTTTGATTATACTCAAAAATACACAAGCTGCTGTATGAAATATGATGTTCAGATTTTTTTTCATTGAAACATACTAGAGCATAAAAAGGGATCAAAAAGATTAGTCATTAGGCATTCCTGCAAAAAGCAAAACTATTAATTTATAAAATCAAACATCATTCAGGATCAGACTTCTATATGTTTATGTTTATGATAGACCTGATTACTGTACATCTATTAACTGTGGCTTTAAGTAATTTAATTTCTTGTTTCTCTGCTGAAGTCCTTGTCTCGATTCTTTATTGTGTGCACAAAACACCCCTGAAAGTCTGTATTATCATCTGTAAACATAACTGTTTGAGAAATGTATTAATATCTATGCGAATATACATTTTGCTCCATCTTGCATAAGGATCTTTAATCATGCTTGTGTTTTATTTGCTTCTGGGAGTATTTGGCGAGCACACAAAAATAGCACAAGGCGGAGTGCTATAAAAATAGGCTAGACTGTCTCTCAGCTCTCTGCCTAGTTATAAACTTTAAAATGATTTTTTGTTTTTAACATTTTTTGGTATTTTAGATTCAGACATTTAATTTTACTCATAGGGTCGAATAGAGGTGTGTTTCCCATTTAAGTGGAACAAGCCTGGATAAATGTGTGTTTTGATCTGGTGGATGTGTGTCAATCTCTCTTATGCATCCTCAAAATGGCAGAAACACACTGCGCCACAGACTTAAGATTTCAGACCAGGTGTAAGGAACATTGCTTTCATCATTTTTACTTTTTATACTTCTTTCTTCTCTCTCAGCCGACCCTGGGCGTGAGATGGGGCACACCCTGAACTGGTCGTTAGCTGATCACTGGGTCACATAGAGAGACACACAACAATTCACACTCACTCATACCTACATGCAATTTAGAGTCATCAATGTATCTAATGAGCAGGTTTTTGGTCTGTGGGAGGGAGCCGGAGTGTCTGGAGAGAACTCACTCAGGCACATGGAGACACTACAAACTCCAAACAGAAAGACCTTGGTTGACAGAACAAGTCAAACAGGCAGTCTTCTTGCTGTGAGACATGCGCACCAAGCTACTGTGCCACTGTGCTGCCCTGTTTCCTAAACATTTGGATTTTATTCCTGATATGTTGACTTTTTTTTCGTAAAAGCTTTCTGCTTTATTCTCAGTGATTGTTCTATTTTCTCAGTATCTTTTTTTCTCTCTGCTTAAAGTAATTCACAACAAATATCTTTCTTGTTTCATAATGTCTTCCTCATGCCTGGCCCTAATCCTGTCCTGTAATTATTCGACTATTAAACACAGGAATAAAATGAAGACACATAACAGAAGGACGTGCGAGTGCTAACAAAAGGAGATGATGCGTAAAGAGAATCAGGCCGTGAGAACGTAGAGAAAATAGGCTCCTAAAAATAAGCCTTTGAATTGGCAGATGATACTTGTATATGGGGGGTTTCTGGCTCTGGCCCTGATGGTCCTCCTGGATGGTTGACGATGATGGTAATGAAATGTGTTCTTTATGTTGAGTCAGCATATTCTCAACTTTGTTACAACTGGTCCCCGCTGACTAAACTCTGCCAAGAATTCAGAGCTAATCTGCCAAATTATTCTCAGAAAGTATATTTCTGCTGGAGTTTGAGCCAAGTCCAGAGAGAGAGGTTGTGATTTATCAGAGAAGTCTTGTTTTTGTTTGAGTCCCCAAAGAAACAGCAGCTCTGAGTTTTATTCTCTTGTTTAAGTATCAGAGGAATTTAACTCCCACCATAGAGTGATACCTGATATGTCTGTTTTGGTACGAGCCTTGTTTCTGAAGTGGTACACCTGCCACTGTAGCACAAATGAAACTGTGAGGAAATCCCAAAGTTTAATATGTTTATAAAGAAAACATTTCTGGAATTTATGCTAAAGACGTTAAGGTCTTGTTAGCTCTGAAGGAGGACATTTTGGTAAAACTGGAGCTACTGAATTACAGTTTTATGCCTCTGTATGCTGCACCCTGCCAGAGAGTGAAATCACAGTGGTGGGTCTCATGACCTCCTAGCTACACCTCTCAAATTAAAGTAGTTCTTTTGCTAAGTCAGAGTAAGCATATGTCAAAGTCTGACAGAAATCCCTTTCATGAACAAATATTACATTTTTAGATTTGTTTTTGTATTTTACATATCTCTTCAGCATTATAGAGCACTTCTATGCAAAAGACAAAAGTCCATGGCACTGGGACTTCTCCATCTTCCACTGTTTACAGTGCCAGTAGCTGCCTAAAACAGATCATCCTCAGCTCCCTGCATAGATCTACCTGTGTGATGTCCTGCCCATGATTCACAGTCGGTTTAACCCCACTGGCTCTGAATGGCAAGCCCAGGGCAGAGCAAAGACTGGGATGGATTGGGCCCTGAGCAGTGCTGAACTGATTCATTACCACAGACCAGACTGGCAGGAATTCTAACAGAACGTCTCACATTTATTGAGAATACAGATGGACTAGGGGCACTGAAAACTAAAAGACTTTTTGAATATTATCTAACATGAAGCAGTCATCAAAACTGTTATATGAACACGAGTAAAGGCAAAATATGTGCTCTTGAAGAAACTCTTGTCATGTCAAGTTCACAAGCAAGGCATAATCATGAGGCCCTCTCAGGTCTGGTTTTAAAGGACATCTGTGTAAAATTTAGGGAAAAAAACTGTAAAGCCCTGTTAAGCTTTGACCTATGACCTCCAAATCTAATCAGATCATCTTTAATGCAAAAATACAAATGTGCAATGCTTGACAGAAATCCCTGAAAAGTCTCTTATTATGCATTCACAAGCAAGGACGACAAATATGCAGCAGATTTATTCTTGTGTTATGTTGGTAAGGGATAGTTCAGGAAGTTCTGAAGTGGAGATGTATGCGATATGTAGCGTGAGCCTAAACATGAGCCAGGCACAAAGCTCAGCTCTCTAGCAGAAAAACTCATCACAGAAGTTAGGGCGATATATGTGGTGCCACCGCTCAAAGAATTGTGTGTTAAATCAAGCTTCAAATACAGCGTAAGATGATTATACGCAATAAAGCCACCAAGCCACTTTGTTTAATCACCAATTTGCAGAGAGGCAGCATTATTTGGTGTCAGCCCTGGTACCATTTTCAAACTTAGGACCAAGTTATGAGATGCTGGGGAGGTTAAAGACTGACTGCAGACTGAGAATGTTCCCTGCAAAAACAACAGCTTTCAAGAAATGACTCTATCCACACAAACTAAATGAAAAGGCTGTAGTGTATGTGCTAGGCCTGTAAGTGGCACTGTAATGCTGCTGCAGACATACACCAAAACCAGAGAAGAAGACATGGAGCATGTGCGATGTGCTCATGTGCAAAATGAGAAATTCAGCAATCACCAGCGTACTTGTTGTTTTCCGTGTCTTGTTGCTCACTGTGGTCATAGAGGTTGTATGTTAAGACATAAGGTCAGTGCAGCACAAACATTGTCCACCATTGTTTCTGTTGTTGTCAGGGTTAAGCTCATGTGGTTTTAGCAAGAGATGGGGCTGTGACATCACCGTTTCCAAAGATATCCTTATTCACTGTCCGAACGGAAATGCTCTGCTGGCATTTTCAGATTTATCAACTCTGGGACCTCTTTTCAATTATTTTAAAGCACCCAAAACATTGTATCTATGTGGACAACACCTGTACAACTAAAAACTTTGTCTCTGTGTGAATGGCCCCTTAGTTGCACCTTATGTTGTAAAGGTGACTAATCAAACTTTCTCGTGCAAAACAATTCAAGTAGGCTTTATTAAAGGGGCAAAATAATTGACCAATAATTGTTATAACAATTTCAAGCATATTTTTATTTTTGTTTTTGTTGATTTTATTTAATTACAAAAGACATGTAAGTTCTTATTACACTGACACTGTTACTGATGTAAGTCTTTATAATTAACATCACATACTTTATGTAGCTTTATGCTCTTAAGGTATAAATCAGAGGGTTTCTTTTTTAAATAAAAATTGACTTGTAAAATAGAGTCCAACAAAACAATATCTCTGTATTCACAGTAAAAAAACAAGTTGTACCTTTTTTGATTAAACAATTTTCAGGTGTGGTTCATGATTTAAAGTTAACATATAGCAAGACAACGAGGAAACATCTCTTTAAGTTAGTCTGGCTTGACTGTCCAGTTTTACATTTGTTCATGATTCATGGCTTTTAAGAGTTGCTTTTTCTATGACAAAGTTAATACATGCATCATTCCATCTGTTATCAAATTTGACTCCATTTTGTGATTTAACATATAGAGAAAGTGTCATGACTTGTACCCATTCACTTTGTCCTATGGAGCTTTCCTTTAAATACTAATCAAATACTACTGTAACAACACTGCCAATACAGTTCAGTGCATATACCTGTAATTTATCATAGGCCGACAAGAAGACAACCAGAATTCTCAAAATTTAATGATGCGTTGAAAAGAGGTTCGGTGAGTTTCCGCCTACACACGTTTCAGGCATTGTTTGAAAAACTGGCAAGATTCAACCACACGATATACCTGCGTCAGGTGGATTTTCCCAGGTGTGATTCACTCTCTGTTTTATATAATCATCTGATACTTGATGGAAAAATCAGCTCTGTGATGCAATATGACCTGGATTAACACGCTGTCACAAATCAAATGGGGTCATCAATGAAGATCGTTCTTCTGTACGTCATTCCTGGATTATTTTTAGATAGATCACAGATCTTATGGTACATTTCCACTATGAAGCTTCAGCTCAACTCCCCACTTTTGTGTGGACCACTTGGTATATGCTGAACCTATTGCTTTTTTTTTTGTATCACCTCCAGTAAGATTCCAAGCGAGGAGACGTGATACTAAAATTTGACGTCAAGACACGAAAGGTCATTGAGAGGACTGTCTCTAGGTGCGTCTTGAAGGGGGTGTCAGGCATGGGAGTTGGGAGTCAAATCCCTTTGTTGCTGCAGATTTGCTGCCATATGGCTTTCCTAGCTTTCCTGAAGTTTTCAGTCACGTTTTGTAGAGGTGTGAATCTTTCTCCAATTTGGTTTGATTTTGTTTCTGAAGGTGACAATTCTGTATTACTTTGATTCAGACCAATCATGATTCTCAAAGCTCTTTCTGTTACAAATGGGGCTAACAACAAGATTAACTATCTACTGTGAGTATGTTTTCAAGATTTCAAAGTAAAACAGTAAATGAAATAATGGTTCAATGTAATTTTGGTTTAAACTTGATATGGGTGTCATAAGACTTTATGGCCTTCACTTCAGGGGAGAAAGTCTTTTGGAATGAAACCGGCAACGGATTTAGTTCTGGATTAAGACCAGAGGCTTGGTAAAATTGCAGTGAACAATGATCAGCAGTCAGTATTTTTACTGGCTGCTTTTCTATTTCTTTTAACTCCCGGTGATGCATGCAGGATCAGTACTTAAATTTCATTTCGCAGTTTTCACACTAAATATGTCCTTTCAAGCTTTCTTGCCATGAACAGTGTAGAATCCAAAATGCACCCACACACTTAGAATGAAGGAAGGATGCGTTGGATTTTTCTTTGCTTCTCCATACAGGAACACACTGTGAGCTAACAGGCTAACTTTAGCAGTGCAATTGGCTAGTACCAGCATGTGCCTCGCTATAACTGTGCAGGCTCTTGAAATTGCATACCAAACATCTTTCAGATAATTATTTATTTTGTTAAAAATCATTTCAGAATCCTAGAAGGTGAGAGTAGCGATGCTGACATGGATCAATTTTTTCTGACATCTCTAATTTTCTGTCTTCCTGCTTGCAGGCATCTCTGGAATAACTTGAGAGTCAGCTACGCTAGTGCGATGACGTGCACCATCATTGTTTTGTTAGTAATGGCAGTTTCATGCAAACAAACTATGGCATTGGACCTGAATAGGCCTACAGGTGACACTATCAAAGTATGTGCTGTAACAGAAATGGAGTGGCAAGAAATAGAGCAGTTCCAAGCAGAGCACATATAAAAGTACTAGAAGTGAGTTTTGGAAGTGCTTGTAATACCGTCGCTATACAGCTTACTTAAGCCATTAAGGAAATTATCTATTTTTTAGGTTGGGTCAAGATTATACACTCAGATGATCAACAGTAAATTAGGAAACAAAAAGCTTAGGAGGAAAATTAAATCTCCCTCCATGTAACTTTAGTTGTTGTATAACTGACCAAAACAAATACATTCTTTACAAACAAAGGGAGTTTCACCAAAGAAATGTCTAACCAGGCTCTCACACTCAAAACTCTGAATTCAAATAAACCAGAGCATTCAGGTGTAGACTTCCTTATCCTTAACACAGAGCTTACATAGTAGCTGTAGCCTGTTCTGCATTGATGTGTGTTGCTAAGCTAACTCCAAAGCTATTTTCACACACTGATGGTTTGGTCATCTTTTGCAGGTACAGAAAAGCATCAAGCTAAGTCAGACCACGCAGAAATTAGAAAAAGTCAGTGGGGCAACGAGGATCTTAAGGTTAATCAACAACTGGAATCCAGTACAACTTGAAGCGTCCTTTGGGGACACATGTTGTTTGTCCTTTAGGCTTGGCATTGAAATTATTGAACCAGCTGCAGTGGAATTTGGTGAAATGGCATATATGTTCACTATATATCGTATCACCTGAGTTGCTTCAAGCAGGGAAGCCCAGATTACCCCGGCCTCTTTCTGTTGGATCCCAAGGTGTTCCCAGACCAGCTGAGAGCGACAGTCCCTCCAGCATGTCCTGGGTCTTCCCAAGACCTCCTACCGGTGAGACGTGCCCAGAACACCTCACCAGGGAGGCGTCCAGGGCGCAATAGATGCCCAAACAGCATTAACTGGCTCCTCTTAACGCAGAGAAGCAGTGGCCCCACTTCGAGCTCCTCCAGGGTGACTGATCTTCTCACCCTATCTCTATGGGAGAGCCTGGACACCCTGCGAAGGAAACTCATTTTGACTGCTTGTTCCCAGGATCTTGTTCTTTCAATCACTACCCACACAGCTTGTGACCATAGGTGAGGGTGGAATGAATATTGAGCAGTAAATCGAGAGCTTTGCCTTTCTGCTCAGCTCCCTCTTTGCCAGTACCAACCGTTGCAGAGCATCTCTGTGTACCAGCCTGTCCGTCTCCCGTTTCATCCTTCCCTTACTTGGGGCAGAATCTCATCCTTGACCTGGAGAGTGTACTTCACCCTTCGCTTCTTTAGGACCATGGGCTCAGATTTGGAGGTGCTGATTGTCATCCCAGTCGCTTTACACTAAAGCTGTCACTTTTCCTAAAAATCAAACTCAAAACAGTTTTCCGACATGCACCCAAACAATCAAAGATATTCAATAATTCCCCCACCCCATCCCACCCATCCCCCGTAGTAAGGGACAGAGACTCTATTATCCGCCCTTTCGGTAAAGACCCTGCCGAAAAAACACAGTCACAGGGGGTTAAACTCTTGACAAAGCACCGCTGCATTCGGCCGTATAGCTTTGATGAAAAGCCGACAGCTGAGCCTGCAAATAAGTGGAGGACGAGTGACTACACTGCATTTTACATAACACACAACATGGTCTTTGATTTTAAGCTTGCCATCAACGGTGTAGAACCAAAAATACTTCCACATAGCTCTCCTTAGATGATTCGGTGCTGTTAATGTCCGCTTGGAGTAGAAAGTCTTCGTTTACTGAGGTCAAGAGAGCAGCGGATGTGACTGAGGGTCAAGCTGAGCTTAGAGCACCCTCTGTTGGACGGAATGGTCCACTGCTCCAGGCGCCCTGATGTGTCGCTACACTCAATATTTTACAATTGAATGTTTATTTACTAGTCGGTTACAGATATTTATCCCCATACTTGTTATTTAATATGGAATATAAAGTTACAGCTCTACTTCACACTTGGCTGTGAACTGATCCAGCAAGAGCTGCAGGTCATGGTCTAATGAAGCCAACAGGACCACATCATCTGCAAAAAGTAGTATCCCAATCCTGAGGTCACCAAACCTGACCCCCGTCAACGCTCTAGCTGTGCCTAGAAATTTTGTCCATGAAAGTTATGAACAGAACTAGAACCAACCCACACTGGATTTACTACTGACACTGTGGACCAGGCTCTAGGCCCTAAACTTATATCTAATGTAAAGACAAGGTGGTATCTACAGTGAGAAACCATATTCCCAAATAATTCCATCAACTCCTTTAACATCTTTTCGTACAGGACCTGGCACGAAAGGCTTCTTTTTTTTTTTTTTTAATGTATATTTTGGGGCATTTTGTGCCTTTATTGATAGGAGAGAGACAGTGGATAGGCTTGTGAAAGGGGGAGAGAGAGCAGGGGAAGACACTCTGCAAACTGGTCACAGGCGGGATTCGAACCTGGACCGGCAGAAGCATGTACATGGGGTGCTAACCACTACGCCAAACCAGCACCCCACGAAAGGCTTCTTTACACCACTGCTTGAGCAGCATTTTCAACATTTTGGTATTAGCCTGCATCTCCATTTTTTCAAGTCTCTCTGTGAAGGAGTCTTTCAAGGACATCTTTTTTTAAAACAGATTTAAGCTCCAAGGATATCCCACTGAACATTGGTCCAAATGTAGGAAAAATGTGTCTCAGAATCTCTTGAGGAGACAGCCTGGCACTAGCTTAAAAGAGAAGAAGAGGAGGTCAAGGTCACCTCTGAAGTTGATCTTCTCAAATAAGGAAAAAATGAAGGAGGGCAGTGGGGCACATATGGAGGAAATGGTCTTTTTTTTCTCTTGTTAGTTTGATGATTTATCACCCACTGTAATGTCGAGACACAGATAAAATAAAATCAGAGCCTAGTTTATTTTTCTGCTTTTTCCCACCAGCTGCCAAGTCACAGACCCAGTGACGGGGACAGTTGAAGAACACACAATAGTTTCCATCAGTATCATGGAGGCAGTTATGAGGTAACAACCTTTTATTTTTAGAGCAATATTTTATAAGATTGCATATAATCAATGTACTTATCATCTAATTGTTTGTTCCCATAGGGCATCCTGATTGGACAAGAGACATCTCCTGAGTGCAGATATAAGGTACAACATTACAGAATCACTCCACCTGGTTCCCAACTTGTGGGTTGGAACCAAAAGGTCATGATACCACCAAGGTTTTAGAATGTATTTTCAATACACTACATGCGAAGTATTTTAATTGTTGCATTATTAAGAATTAAGGAGTTGTTAGTAGGTCGTGTGCAGTCTCTGTTTGAGATCCACTGCACCTCTGAATCTCGAAACAGACTCGTCTAACTGGCTGCATGAGAAGTTAAACATACACATCAATGTGCATACAGTAAGCAAAGCAGCTTTCCATGTTGACAAGCAAAGTAGAAAGTTAAAGAAAATGGTGAGCTTGCCCAAATGGGGAGATGACTATCTGGCTAGACTGCCAAAAATCTCAAGGACGGGCATTTTTGCTTTCCAAGAGAGCTATTTTTGTCCTCTTCGCCAGAGGGCCAAATTATCACCATTTGTAGGATATCCTCAACATGACTGTGAGTGTGTGGCATGCTTTGACATTATGGGTGTGCCCTGTATAAAAGAAGATTGAAATCCCGACTGAAGGTGCAGTCTGGTAGTCCTAAGCTTACGGCTTTTTTTCCCCATGAAAACAGGTACATGTTCCTCATATGTTTTCATGCCTGGAGTTATTTATGTCATTTGTATGATAATTTAATTTTTATAATGATAACAAAGGGAGTTATTTTCTTGAGTTTTCAAGAAGGCAAACAAACCTTCCTTGATATCACAGAAAAATAGGCTTTGTTACGATTGGATAACATAACAAAATTGTCAAAATCTTGAGAAAGTGGGGAAAATAGACTTTTGATTGTTTACTTTTCAGCCTGCTTACCTGAGGAACAGCAAAGGAATTTTGCTTCTGTAACTGCTTTGAAACAGAATTTTTAATCACTAATTAACTCTGAGTTGTCATTTTCCCATCTTTTTTTTTGCAACAATTATCATTTGAAGTTTTATCCTACATTACAAGTTGCTGACACTCTTTTTGTTATCTCACACATTCTAGGGATTTACCTCAATTATTTTACAAAATCATTATAAGAACTTTCTTAAATTAGAAGGTATCTCTGCATATTATTATGTTCCGTTATAGATTTTGTTTAAACATATTTCATATAATTATCATAGCTTTCTTCAGGCCCAATGCCCAGCTGGTGCAAGGATGACAGTTATCTACAAAGAATAATGCACTGCCTGGACAAAAAAAAGTCGCCATCTGGATTTAACTGGTTTAAGAAATTGGTGCGAGCCTCCTATTGGATTGTATGGGTGATTATTTTTCAGCTTTCAGCAAGTTATGTAACCCCAGCTGATGCAATGAGCAGTTTTTCATTTCTTAAACAACCATGTTGAAAGACACATCCTGTGGTCATGGAAAAGCTGTTAGTCTGTTTCAGAAGGGTCAAATCACTGGCATGCATCAAGCAGAGAAAATCTAAGGAGACTGCAGAAACTACTGAAATTGGGTTAAGAACTGTTCAACACTTCATTAAAAACTGAAAATATAGTGGGGAACCATCGTGTTAGAGGAAGAAAAGCAGTCGAAATTAAATCCTTAATGATTGTGATCAGCAAAATTACTTCAACGTTTGGCCAGATCAAACTGAAGAAAAACAACAGTAGAACTCAGGGGTATGTTTAATAGTGAAAGTTAGAGTATTTCCACATGCACAATGCAAAGGAAACTCAAGGGATTGGGACTGAACAGCTGTGTAGCCTTAAGAAAACCACTAATCAGTAAGGCTGACTGGATAAAAAGGCTTCAGTTTGCTAGGGAGCAAAAAGATTGGACTGCGGAGGACTTGAAGAAGGTCATGTAGTCTCATGAGTCCAGATTTATTCTGCTCCAGAGTGAAAATTGCATAAGAGTAAGAAGAGAGGTAGGTGAAGTGATGCACCCATCATGCCTAGTGCCTGCTGTATAATCCTGTGGGGGTCAGTGCTATTAATCTGTGACAAATCTTGTGACTTTGCAGAAGCTTATTATATCAATGCCACAGCAAATTTGTGCTAAATCAAAGCTAAAGGCAGTCCAATGAAATATTAGAGTGTGTGACCTTGTTTGGTAATTTTTATCTGTAATTCTTGTATGTTTCACACTTAAGTATTTTTTATTTTAACTCATTGTCATGTGTTTGATGTTCTATATCTCTTAATAAGGACCACATCGAGACCCCTATATCTTCCCATCTGCCCCCAGACTGCTGATGAAATCAGAAAATGCAATGGGGGAAAATTTGCTGTTTTAAGGATATCTTGTTTCATTACATTTTCACAGCTTTGAAACAACCAATCAAGAATTTAGGTTAAAACAATTTTGTCAGCTATAACTTCCTGTGTGCCCAGTTTGCAGATATTATCAACAATCATCAGTCATCACCAAGATCCAGTTACACCGCTGTGCTGTATTGACATGTCAGACGCAGGGATGGACAACATGACTGCCTCAGAAATGAATGGACAAAGTATTTCAGTTGTCCTCTTTTGCTTGTCAGCAGGATGGGTGATGGGGATGTTCTCACTTTGAAAGGTGAAAAATTGGGATTTGATTGTCTTTCCTGTCATTATAAGGAAAATGTGTTTGATAAAATGTCAAAATCAGAAATACAAGATTAATGTACAAGGGAATGTTTGGTTGTTTCAGTTTTTCTTTCACATAATATAGCAGAGCGAATATCAAACAACATGTTAACATGGCGGCAGTAAGAAAGATAAAAAGTTAAGTAAAAAATTAAGAAGCAGGTTGAAACATAAAGAATCTTCAAGCTATATCAACTTCCTTGCAAAGGAAAAATAAATGAAACAAGAAAAGTGTGATTATAAACAAGGTCAAGGAATTTATACTGACAATATTTACAGTTGGAATCTAAACTATACAGCACTGTGTGACAGTTGACCACATTTGACTGGGATATTGTGTTTGTTTATGAACCTATGTTAAATACTGGCAGTGAAAACGAGTGTAAACATCCTTTGAAAATGTACTGTAAATATCATTCTGACTGATATCAAATACTTCCAGAGCTTTATCAGATGCATTTGACTGAAGCATTAAGATCACATAGTGAGAAAAACGGACTATAAATCCTTTGAGTGCCAAAATGATAGTTTTCAGTTTGATTGACAGCTGGAATGTACCTTAAAGTGGTGAAACATCTCCCTCTGCAGGCTGCAGACCACCCCTGACACTTTCCACCTCCAGAGCCAAACCAAACTGTGCTGAGCTGTTTAAACCCCAACACACATCCCCTCTATAGGAACTTATTGAAGAGCCAGAAATAAATGATTATAAAACACAGCAGGACAGACCTGTGGGGGGGAGGAATATTCAGGAATGAGCTGATTTTTGGAGAGCGGAGGTTCAGGCCATGAATGCATCACAATCAGCCCTGAAGGAGGAAAACTCTCCTCATTTATCTGATTACCAAGGATTGTCCACAAACAATCGCTGATGTGGAGGAGTCACAGCACCTCAGCGGCTGTCGTATCATTTCAGCTGGTTGAGAATGAGAGGAAAGGAACAACAGAGGCCAACAACAATAGAGGAGTGTGAGGGAGGGAGAGTCAGAGGGGTGAGGCAGTTACAGGACGGCCTGAGTCTTTCCTCCTGAGTGAATGTAGACAAGCTAAGCCAGACTTACTCATGAAATCAATCAATAAACAATAATACTGACACATAAGGACATGGTTTGAACTTGCACCCTTTCATTTTTGTAAACAGTGCATCATTTTCTCATGGGAAGGGCTCAACTGGTGTCAAAACTACCCTAAACACGAGTCTGTGCTGAAGCAGCTGTTTTTTAGCTTGTTTGGGTCAGTTTTGTAAGGGGACACCGATCTCTCAGAGATAACATTAGAGACATTTTTACTCCATCAGCTGGGATAGGCCCCAGCCCACCACAACCCAGGGAGAGATACACGGTATAGATGATGGTTGGATGGACATTTTGACTCCTTTTTTACTCTAATCTGTGCTTTTCCTTTAGCCACCTTAAAAAATGTGTGTGAAACCAGTTGAGCCAGGAACGTACGATGAAACAGAAATGCAACTGCAAGTATTAAAGACAGTCAGATAGGATAAAGGCATTTTTATTCTTTAACCGGCTTGCACCATGTACGATGAACCATGCACTTTCTGAAACAAAACTGCTTCATTTTTTTTCTCATTTGCTGATCACCTGTTTTAAATTGATGTTATGGGGCACTTGCACTCACTGGCTACTTAAAAAAGATAAATGTTATATTAAACCATCTTTTGAATTGGTGAACTCGCATGAAATAAAACATTAAGAAAGGGACTCTTAAAATGGTTATCAAATTTGTTCATGCTTTTGCTGTACCAAAAAGCATTTTAAAAGATGTGGGTCTTTTGGAACAACAGGTTGTAGAGCAAGACAAATGTTCAATCTGTGCATGTTTTAAATCTTTCACATGGGGTTAAAAGATCAGAAATCTAAAAGTGTTGATATTATAAACAACATTATAAATGCTAGAATTTGTTCAAATGACAAAAAGGTCTGAACTGCACAAAGTTTAATTCACCTTTTATTTCATAATTTAATCTGGAGAGTGTTTTATCCACTTTGAAGCTTGTTTTGGCTTTAAATAAAATGACTTGGCTGGAATAGTAGTAAGCGTTTCATCAAAAATTTCTAGAGTCATTTTATTTATCTGTTTTACAGAGCAAAACTGAGCTGGTTGGGGACAGGGCCCAATCTGATGCCTTTTCTTGGTGACCTAAATTTCAGGCAGCATTTACACATGATGCAAATCTGTCTTTGTCTTACATCAACTACAGCTGTGTTTCCCCAACCGTTAAACAGTTTATAGAACCATCCGAAATACTTTTACCCCTTTTGTCCTCTGGAAGTCTTTAATTCTTTTTAATTCTTATTCACAGACGGCCTGCAAACATTCCTCTGAGAATTTGTTGCGTAGTGACATGACAGCATCACACAGTTGCTGCAGATTTGTCTGCTTCTTATCTGTTATACAAATCTCCTGTTCCATCAGGCGCTCTACTGAATTGAGATCTTGTGACTACAGAGGTGACTGAAATACAGTGAACTCATTCTAATGTTTTCAAAAACTAGTTTGAGATGACCTGAGCTTTGTGACATGGCATGCTGGAAATACCCATCAGAAGATTGCACACCATGGTCAAAAAAGACAGACAACAGTACTGAGGAAGACTGTGCTGGTTGAAGGATGTACAGTTCGTACTAAGGGGCCCAACGTGTGCAAAGAAAAGACCCCCCACAGCATTACACCACCAGCACTGACCTGGACTGTTGATACAAGGCAGATTCATAGTTTAATGTTTTTACCTAAAATTCTGGCCCTGAATGTAGTGGCAGGTGTCTGGACTCATCAGAACAGGAAAGATTTAAATTTTCTGTTGTAAAACTTTGGTGAGTCTGTGTGAGTTATAGCTATAGTTTTCTGTTGTCAGCTGACAGGAGTGGCACCTGGTGTAGTCCTCTGATACTGAAGCCCATCTGCCAAAGATTAAAAATGATCTTCTACATAAATTGGCTGTAACAATTATAAGAGTTACTGTTGCTTTTATGTAAGCTCAAGCCATGCTTTCTATTTTCTTCTAACCCCTGGAATCATCAAAGCATTTTCACCTAGACAGCTGCAGCTGACTGGATAGTTTCTCTTGTTCAGACCATTCCCTCAACCTTCAGATATTTTATCCCAGTAGATCAGAAGTTTCCAAATGATTTAACAGCAATTAGAAAAAAATGACAGTATCTAACCTCCGTTTTGACGTGGACTGTCGCGCGGACACTCCTACATGACCTACAAACACAAATCAGATCTTCAGTGACAAGACAACTTTTTCTAGATAAAAGTATTTAATGCCTCTTGCACAGCACTCGTGTCAGTCACAAAGTAATTAATAACCTTGTTTACATTTTTCACTGTCGAGATTTTTTGTAAGAGAGATATTTGGCAGTTAAAAAAAACAGAGGAGGAGGTTTTCATCAGACAACACTCTCGCTTCATGGACAGGATAAGACCAACAAAGAGATAAGACCTGCTTTGTCAACAGGATAAGTGTAAATTGAAGCAGACAAAAAGTTTATTCAGCAGCCTTTGAATAGTCTTCATGCCACCATAGTTTCTGCAGGAGCTCAGAATGGGCAAATCTCACACAAACTCTGAAGCAAAGGTTCCCCAGTTGCATGACAAGGCAAACAGGAGTACTGCGAGGCAAATCTTGATGTTCCTTTGGCTTTTTTAAAACCACGTGTTATGAATAAAATTAACCTTACAACAAATAAATGAGTGTTTGAATGTACTTTGAATAATCTGAAATAAATTCACAAGCAATACATATGTGTCGTAGTTTTTTAAGCATTTGTGAACACAAATGTGTATATCTGACTGATGAGATGAAATTACATGTTAATGTGTCCGATTGTGTGGATATCAATTTGGTGTATTTTTTTCTTGGAGTGTGCCATGAGCAAAATCAGTTTGAAACTCTTCTCTGGGGAGAGACCTCCGGACTATTTAGAGTCACCAGTCAACTCCATGAGCATGTTTTTGGTCTGTCAGTGGATGCCAGGATGCCTGAAGAGAACCCACACATGCACAGGGACAACATGCAAACTCCACACAGAAAGGCCCTGACCAACTCGGGTATCAAACCAGCAACCTTCTTGGCCAGGTGTATTTGTTCCTGGCATTTGTCTCAGGTTAATTTTGCTCTCTGTGAACAAACTAGAGCTCTGGTTCCAGCCTGGGGTCTGGGGCCCCACTGAAGGTTACAGAGGGTCTCAGAAGGAAAGTGAGGCACTATCAGCTTTGAGGCCATCAGAATTTGGTAGGCATGATTTGGCTAAAACATTGATCAAATGTATGACTTTATCCCTGAAAGCATCCTCACTCATTTCACTCATTTAATATAACAGATATTAATGATCAGTTTGAAATATTGTTTACCGGGAAGTTGGGAGATTGGGATGCTTAATGCTTCCATTATTACTGTGGGGTTGGGAGACTCTAAATGGAAACCACCAGAATTGTGAATTTCATGCTTGACTTGTAGAGTAAGTCAGTCTGTGGCCTCGGTACAATGCCACTGAGCTGTTGGAGTTATGAACTATACAATGTGTATTATGTTACAGCGACAATGCTGCACAGTTAAGTCTGTGTCCCCTTTGTTTGTTTGTTTGTTTGTTTGTTTGTTTGTTGTTTGTTTGGGGGGTAGGGGGATAGATTTGTTTTTCAGTTGATAATATTTATTATTACATTTTCTTTTTCTATGTATGTTGTTTTATTGTTTGTGAGTGCATACACATTTAACTGCATGTAAAAGATCATTTAAAAATTTAAACATTGACACAACAGTAGGGGGTGTTGTATGAAGGTATTTACACAAGAATGTGCATGAGCCTATTTTGATCTTATTCATGTAAACAAGGTGCCATCTTGGTAAAAGATGAAGAGATGAGTGGGTGACCATTTTTTCTTTGAACCAATCTACATGAAATCTACTAGACCCTGAAGGTTTTCAAGTTCACGTTATAAAATCAAGATTGTTTGTCAGTCCATATTCAGTGCAGTGATTGCCAATGTGACATCAGCTCACATGTAAAAATTCTTTTGTATGAACAGATGCAGAAAAACAAACACTCATGAATGACAGTTTCTCTTTCCGCCCACCAGCGTCTCAGACATTGTTTAACTCTATATCTACGCTGGCACTCCATCACATCACCTGTCAGGTGGATTTTTACGCAGTGACTCATCCGTCTTTAAATAACATGAACTGATACTTCAGAGGAAATCTAGCACACTGTGATAATGTGACCTAGTTCAAGCTTCACAGTGTGGTGCCATTAAGGACATCTGAGTTAGACCTGCTGAACATCATTTATAACTTTTTCCACTTTAATATTGTTGTTTAAAGTCATCTTCAGCTTTGACAGGATAGGTCCAAATATCAGTTTCTCACAGCCATATTCAAATATACCAGCACAATGTCATTCACAGACTGAGATATGCAGTAGAAATATATCCATATAATCCAGATTGTTTGTGTTTACTTTGTTTTATTGGAATTCATTCAAGAAATTATCTATCTATAAATGTTTCTGTAAACTGTTTTATGAAGCATTAGAATATAATGTGAAGTATTTAATGATTTATCTAAAGACAGTAAATGTAAAATACTTTTATTTTACATACTGGTAAATATTTAGTGTTTTGTGGCAGACTAAAAGAAGTATTACTTTGCTTTATCTTAAAAAAAAGCATATTTTTGCATTGTATAATTGTATTTGCAATGTTTTATAGATTACCATCTAACACGCTGCAGTTGGCATTTATACACCCAGGTCAGTTTAAGTCATATTCTGAGCAAAAATGGAAGACAAAAATAAATAAAAATCACCATGACAACCTGAGGCAGGGACCCTTCCAGAATTTTTGGGCCCCATGGAAAGATATAAGACTGAGCCCCATCCCAAACCAGCTCTGTACAGTTTGTCGTACAAAACATGTTTAAGCAAAGCAACAGATGAATACATCTATCAATATCTCTAGCTTTCTATTCATCTCTCTCTCTCTTACGGAATAAATGGTGAATGTAACTTTTGTATGGAGCATGCAAAACTCAATTTAAGCATATATAATGTTTTTATTTGTTTTTCATCTATCCTTGTGAATATCCAGTCTTTAATTATTTAAGGATAAAACATTTGTCCAGCTCTATAACCCTAACCTTTAACATGTGCAGCAAAAGCACGAACAAAACGTATGTCCTCAAATAATGTTTTTAAAGGCCTTTTTATTATGACATAAATGACTTTATGGGAGATAATTGATGTGAAAGGTGCCTGAATTTAACTTTTCTTGGCTATTAAACACAAGAAAGCTTGATATTTTTGAATGTGAAGATGTACAACAGAAAAAGGTAATGAATAGATATGTAGAAAAATACTGATAGTTTAATAATTTTCAGGGACCCCTGTCACTCACTGGCCAATAGAATCCTCCCAACTTTCCCCTCATGTTCAGACTTCTTCTTCTTCTGATCATTGACTATTGATAGAATCACCTCCTCTTTGTAAGATACACTGTAACCGGGGGGAAGATGGAGTCCTTCACCTCTGTCAGCATGATCTCACAATAAGAACTAACAAATCTGAACGTGAATTTGATAAAGTCCTGCTCACAAACATTCTCGGGGGAGCCGTTGTCTGAACAGAATAATATCTCCCACAGACTCAAGAGTTTGTTTTTAATTCCAGAGATTTCATTTTTCTGCACAAAAGTACGATGACAGTTCAGAGTGTTTGTGGGAGCAGAGGTCATTTTGTTCTTCTGTAAAAATCAAATGAACAGCACACTGAATGTGTGTGGTCTTGATCTCATACATTTTTACAGTCCCTGGAAAGTTTGGTTTGGTTTGGTTTCTTCTCACACAAAACCTTTTGTTGTAGTGCCACTTCGCATTTTATAATTCAGTGATGCCCACAGGCTGAGGACAATTAGCTTGGATTTAGCTTCAAACTGGTACTTTGTGTTTGGGTGAGATGCCAGTATTTTGTGCTCAGAAGTATTTATTCTTTTATGTTAAAATACATAACATGAATCACATGATTTCTTTAGTCCAAAGTAAAGGTACTTACTCAGCAGGATTAGTCAATTTTAAACTAACAACCATGAAAACTTAATTAAAATCAAGAACCTATGGGATTGTCCAGTTTACGTTTAACTTCAATAGCTTGACACAATCATTTTAGACATGCTTGAAAATAAACAAATGATTAGACAAATGGGAGTAGAATGGTTGCCACTAGGGCTGAACAACATGGACAAAATTTTATATCTCGATATTCATGCCAGATTTCTCGATATCGATACAATACAATACAATATGACTAAAAATGAAATTTGTTGCGACTTCCAGAGCTGTACATGCAGGGCAAGCACGGGGGAAATTTATATTGTTTATATCGTTGCTTTTTCAATATTAATATCTTGAATGTTCACATCTTAATAAAGGTACGATAATGATATATCTTTCAGCCCTTGTTGCCAAACAGCAAGAATGTTCCTGGTTTGATCATCGAGTTGATAAGGGCCTTTCTGTGCGGAGTTTGCATGTTCTCTCTGTGCATGTGTGGGATTACTCCAGTTTCCTCCCTCATACCAAAAACATGCTCATATAGTTGATTTGTACTCCAATTTGCCCTTAAGTATGAGAGTGAGCTTGAATGGTTTGTCTCTCTAGGTGTCCCTGCATTTGGCTGGTGATTGGTTCAGGGTTTATCCCACCTCTCGTCCAATTTCAGCAGGGATTGGCTGCAGCCCCCAAGACCCCAAAGGGATAAACAGTATTGATAATGGATGGATAATCAGATAAATGGATGAATGAATGAATGAATCTATCAATCAGATTATGTTAATTAACATAAATCAATCAGTTAATTAACAAATAAATAAATAAATAAATATATTATTAAAAAGCTCTAGTTCTCAACAGAGAGTCCTACAATGTCAGGTAAAGTTAGCACTATAACTTCCTTGTGCTAAGAGAGGAGACTGAATTCGCCAGAATCTCTAAAAAACGATTGTTTACTCATCCATTTGTGCTAATTTTTTTATTACACCATAGAAACAGTTTTACCAAACATGTAAAACAGATCTGAAAATTAAATTAATAAACGTTATACCATGGTCTGGGTGAATACTCGATTCTGATTGGCTGCAGGGTGTCCATTAAAAGGTGATAATGGACACCTAGAAAGGAAGTTCCGGTCAAATAGCCTGATGGTTCTAAATTACTGCGCTGGATCAAACAGTAGTTGGTAACTGTGGCAACGGAAACTCTTAACATCGCCTAGCTCATAAACAGTCGACAAAATGAACGATTTCATGGTTTCCTTCAGCCTGTTTGGTGAATTTGATAATTTTAAAGACTGGGATGCAGCAGAAAAAGAAGAGAAGAGAAAAGAATATGAGAATAAGGAGATGTGACAGAAGGAGGTGACACCGGAGGAATTGAACAATTTAGAGGAGGACAAAGACGAGGTGAACATCCTATTTATAAAAACGATGTAGGATAGACTTGCTTTCTTGACAGCACATTTAATGATCAGAATGAATGGTGGATATTTATAAAAACTATGTAGGATAAAAGTACTTTCTTGATAGCACATTTAATAATCAGAGTGAATGATGGACAATATTTCTTGCAATAAAAACGATATAGTAAACTATCTGTTGACTTTGATTCTTTGAAAAAAAAATCGCATCATCCTCTGGATACACAAACGATAAGAGGTGCACTTGCCTTCTGAAATCACACTTTTTTTTCACGTAGCATCACGTTAAGCAATCATCTCACTTTCCTCCACTGATTAGGCCTGAAAACAGCTGCGGCCAACCGAGCTGCAGGTTCTGTGGCCAGAGGAGGTTACCTTAGCAACGTGTCACAACGAGCGATATTAAATAGTCCGCTCAGTCGCTTCTTGTTTAAAACGAATGATTTTAACGGTATAAAAACAACATTGACGTGTTAATAATTCATTAAATATGTATTTTTTTTATAAGTGACCATGGTATAAGCGGGATAATGCCCTCCGAGGTGTCCAATTTCTGATAATGGACACCTCGTCGGGCATTATCCCTTACTTATTAGCTGTTATACTTTGCACACATACAGTTGCATTTTCACATTTATATCCCTTGCTGGGACAACAGTTGACAACATCTATACTCAAATTTATATCTATGCAGGTTGCACTGCCTTGTAGTGTTTTTCTTGAGTGGACTTCAATTGCTTTATTTATTTTATTTAATTTTATTCTATGTTGTTTATTTCCTCAGTGCTCTCAATGTATTTACTATCATACTGCTTTACTTTCTTTCCCTGAAACCAGCCACTTTTACACCACAATTTCTCAATTTTTAGACAAATAAAGACTCTATCTATCTATCTATCTATCTATCTATCTATCTATCTATCTATCTATCTATCTATCTATCTATCTATCTATCTATCTATCAGCACTTCGATCAATTTCTCAATTGAAATAATATTTAAGTTGCTGTTTGATTCCCATAACACACGGTGGCGATGGTGTAATAGAGTCGGTTTACGAACATCCACAAAAGAAGAAGAAAACCCGGAAATACGGTTTGTTTTGTTTCCGTGTGCGGCGGGAAAGTTTCCTCGTGAGGTAAGCGAGCCATATATGAAGTTTTATATGCAATGTTTTAAACAATGCAATGATTGTCTACCACCACGGCGGCGTTATCAACTCTCACCCTAAACGAAAAGCTAAAAATGTAAAGGGACACGTCACAGTTTGACATGCTAGCTGTGGTTAGCTAGTTCAGCCAGAAGTGCAAATGGGAGCTCTGTGCGAGTGCTTGAGACGATTACAGGCAAATAACACAGTGTTAAACCGTTTTTTTTCAATTATTGTTTCGCCCTATGTGTTGACAGTGTTCCTTTAGTAATTGCATGTCGTTATTGACCTGGTGATCAATATGAAACATATTTACTGGCAGAACAAAACTATTGAACTGTTTTTCTTAGTTCTATGGTTGTAACATTTCTGATTGAACACAGGATAAACCCTCAGGCTAGGGCAAACTGGCTCTGTTTATAGTATAAATAAATACGGAAAAAGACCAATATCTAAGCCCAGTAAAACACGTTAACCAGTTTTAATGTAATTTTTTTAATGCAAAAAGTGAAAACAAAAATAAGTTTAAGGCGAAGTGTCACGTATGACTGATTGACATGCGTAATATTTGTGTATTTACCAAATGAGGATCAAACAAGCATAAAATATTGTTTGCTAATAAGAAATTGATTGTGTTATAGTTCGGGGCTCGGGATTTGCAACGAGCCACTCTCCCCCATAGTTTAATTTATTCAATCAGTATTTACATTTTTCCCCATAATCAGACAAAATGTTATGTTAGAAGTGAGGCAAGACACAAAGAGATACAAATGTCGGTATATCCCTCTAACTGGTTATGCTTATGCCCATTGTAAAAAAATAAAAAGCAGCAACTAAAACAGACTGCGTCATTCTTCCTCCCTTTGCTCCAGGTGATTCAGTCTCACCATGCCATCCAGCCAGAATGTGGCCAAATCCCTCTCCCCTGTTCTGTTCATGTCTGTGGAGGGTGAGCCGATGCCCTTCTTCCTACGACCGGGTCCTCTGAAACGTGAACTCCAGCCACTCATCACAGCCGGGGGAGGGATGATGTGTAAGGTCCAGCAGCCTGGAGCGATTCTGCTGATTGACCCAAAAGAGAAGGGATCGATTCCTGAAGCTACGGCCCACTGGTAGGATTTGGACTGAGCACTGACCTGGTTTTAAATGTCTGCTGAAATTGACCTATTCAACAAGTTTCAGACTTCTGTTTCCTCTTCAGGTATGTGTCCACTCAGTACATACTTGACTGTGTGGAGAAAGACGAGCAGCTGAATTTAGAGGACTACAGATTAAATCCTGATGTCACAAGTCAGACTGCTCCAGCCAACAGCAAAAAGGAGAACCCAGCTGGACACTCAGGAGGTATTTTATCACTTTGCTTTTCTTTTTATAAGGAGTATTATCTCTGTTTCTCACTCCCAGCTAGATTCTGTTACGAAGGAAGGGGCTTCTGAAATTCAGCAAAACAAAGAATTGTAAATGCTAGTTGTACTTGTCAAAATCCGTGAATGTTTGTGCTTTGTCATGTCATCTTCTCATTATGTTCAGGCAGGACTCCCTACACGCCTGAAGATGATGAGGCCATTTTACATTATGTTGTCAAACATAAGTCGGAGGTTGGAGGAAATCGTCTCTGGATGGAGATGGAGAAGCAGAAAGTCACCATTCACTCATGGCAGTCAATGAAATATCGTTACAGAGTTCGGCTGTCGAAGAAACTTTCACAGGTCCTGGAAGATGAAACCACAGAGACATCAGACCGGGAGAGCAAGGTAAGGACGTTGTAAAGTTGTTACAGGTATTTTGTTTTATGTATCTCTTTTGAAAAACTTTTTTTTATGTGAGCACAGCCAAAACTTTTCCTCCCTGGCTTTGGATATTAAAACTACCCTCTTTTAGTGTTGTACTGCAATAAATTTAGAGGTGTTGTAATTAAACTGCTGTCTGCATGCACTTTTTGTGCATGTATCATCTCTACAAGTGTCCCAGGATGTTTTTTTCTGTCTGTGTCAGTTTGGACTCATGCTATGGGTTGCAGGAGCTCTGCATAATTTAGACATGGACTAGTTTGATCAAGAGTTCAGAATAGAGTTTACACTGCACTGATGTTTGAGTTATTTTACCAGCTGAGAGAGACCCAGTGAAAAGTCATGTTTTAGGAGGTTACTGTTCGATTTATATGTTAATTCAACATTTTTGCAGTCATGTTTTATGGGATACTTGGGAATAATCAGTGAAGTGGCTTTAAAGAACTCCCAGCAGTGCTGCACCTTTGAGAAGAGAGACCTGAGACCATTAGGAACACTGCTGTTGACAGTTACAGTTATTTCACGCAAGTGTGACTTTTATGTAAACCGAGCCAAAAAAATGTCCTCTAATGCAAGATTGGTCAGAACATTTTAGAGCACTTTATTTTTCCTGGAGGAAATCTCTGTGTTTGGCACTATTTTGCAGTGCAGCAAACGGCTATGTGTTCTTCAGTCAGACTGCAGTGCGCTCTGTTGGTTGTCTGAAGGTTGCTGGTTCAAGGCCAGCTCTGGCTGTCACATGACAATGGGTCCTTCGCAAGACACTTAACCCCAAGCTGCTCCCACTGCTACATCAGTTGCATGTAAATGGGAATGAAAGGGTGTGAATGTGTTAGTTGATTCTGAGGGACAACTGACAGAAACTCCAGCCATCAGTAAATAAATGTGAGAGAAAATGGGTATGAATGGGTAAAAAAGTGACCTGTGGTGTAAAGCTGCTCTGAGTAGTCAAAGAGACTAGGAAAATGTTCTATACGCTCAAGTTCATTAACCATTACGCCGATCGGCTGTTTCACTCTATGGACTCCTGAAGACACAACAATGGCAATACTTACCTTTGATCTGAATCAGAGGTAAGTATATAGGACTATCTGCTATCAAAAGAGCACAGGTGGAAGAATACATAGTCATTTGCTGCATCATAAAATAGAACCAAACCGAGTGGAGGAAGAATAAAGTGCACTGAAATGTTCACTTAATCATAAATTCGACCCAAACTTGTTTTGTGGCTTGTATTTTGTTAAACTCAGTACTGTGCAAAATAACTGCCTGTCAACAGCACTGGACCTTACAGGTGGTCTCATATCATTCTTCTTAAAGGGGCAGCGCTGCTGGGGGCCTTTTCAGCCATTTTGTTGACAATTGTTAAGTAACTGATACAACACAACTTCAAAACATTAAACAATAGCTTGAAATGCTCATAACCCGAGGCCTTTATCACAAAGCGCGGTCAACTTATCCCCCGTAACTCACATCTATCCAGGATTGAGTAACCGCGGCAATGACAATCAGGATAATCGATAGCGCGATGCAAGTTATTAACATGGTAACTCAATCCAGGATTGTCTCATCAAGAGCCGTGAATGTGCACGTATAAGGGGAGGGCTCAGAGGCAGCTGACCAATCGTGATCATGAGCGGAGAACATGCTGAGAAGCGCTGGGAATGCACTGACAGAGCTCCTTATTTTACATGTGAAGAGCGGCGTCTGATAATGTTAAAATGTTTGGATGAAAAAGCCAGTATAATGGAGAAAGGAAACACCGTAGCAGCTGTTAATCATAAACAAAATGTGTGGTGGACTGTGAAAAGGCACAAATTACTCAACATTGGTTAAATCTGACACTCAGGAATCTCATGAAGCAATATAATGTGAAAATATGGTGCATGTCTGACAATTATCACCCCTCAGATGTAATCCCTCAGTCGTGAGGAGGTTGTGGGAGCAGATAAAAAATAAATACAAACACAAAACTGCATCTGGTAGGTCGGCCTGTTTCATGTCATATCATGCTGCATTTAAGATTTAAGTTGTCGCCACAATGAAATCATGATAAACTAACGATCTGATGTTTGACCCAAATTAACAATTTAAAAATCAGCAGGAAAAAACATCCCTCAAACTCATGATTAAAGAGCAGGAATGACATGATGAAATAATGTGATGTTTCACATAAGAATGACATCCCTTTTATTTGTCAAGCACTTTATTATGCATTTGAATGTATGAAAGGTGCTACAGAAGTGAAGTTTATAGAGCAGGGCGATGCACAATGACAGTAACAGTTAGTGCACCTGTGGGTCACACGGGGAATAAATGGCTCCAAAATATCACACGGGTATAGATGATTCCGGGCCACGAGAACCGGTACGTCTCATAGCGCGTCGTCAGGTTGATCTAGTGGGTCAAATCGATATTGGGACAGCCTTTCTCATCTTCATGCTCGTCTCAAGAGTAGTGCACCTCCTTCTACAGGGTTCAGGGGAAGAGGGCAGGCCATTGATTCGAAGAAGCTGATTGGCTAGTGCAAGGGTTATCCTCCAGGATCAGACTCAACCTCCAATTTATCCTGCTCCGGAGCAGGTTAGGTGTTCAGAGTAAGTCACCATGGTGATCTGCTTCGATAAGAAATGAACCAGCTTCGTGCTATCGATAAACCAGGGTTAACCCTGAAGTTACCTCGCTAAGAAATTAATCCTGCTAAGTGATATAGGCCTCCAGTCATTCTGAACATTTATACACAAGAAATAAATGAAGATATGTGGAAAAATAGAAATACTTAAAATGATTAAAGATGAAAAAAGACAAAACAAAGCATGTCAAGTAGCACTACAGCCTTTTGATCTTGTTTATCTGATTTTCATGACTGTAGTAGAAAATAATTGTCATTGAAATTTAAACCTAATTAATTGTCCAACTAAGTTTTAGATTATGCACTCTGGGGTTTTTGTTAATCTTTTGCAGTTAATATCAGTATGACAACAGTGTGTCTCACATCACATATATGTCTTTTCTCATATCATACAGGCCGAGTCTGGAGGTGTATTGACTTAGTTGTTGTTTTTATTTTTAATAACAGTTTCTTCAAAATGGGATCTGACTCACGAAACTGTGTCTCATTATGTACCAACATGAAACAACATGTTCAGACACCCCTCTTACATCAGCATGATACAGAACTGATTGTAATTTTTTGTTTTGCCACTAGGTGGCACCAAATTAAAAGCTAAACTGAAAACAGTGCTGCTTGATTTTTCTTCAACTAATGGTTTATTAAGAAAATATATAAGTAGGAACCCTGGTTCTAATGCTGTCTGTTGCTGTGAAAGTTAAAATCTTGAATAAGTTCACACATGTTTAATTGATCTTACAGTTGTTATTTCTCATCTTTTTGCCCACAGGTGGAAGAACAACAAGAAACAGATGTCGAGAAACCCTCAAGTGAAGAAGATGCTCCTCCTCAGATTCAGTCAGCAGAGTCAGAAGTGACACAGGTAAAAAAAAAGGTTTATTGTCCCAGGAATTAGGCACATAATCTTATAAGAAATTAAATAATTCAACTCAGGACAGCTGAACCAAACAGATTTGTTGTCTCTGCAGATTGATTCCCCATCTGTACTTGCTGACAACAAACAAGCAGATACTGTGGAGGCTCAAGCCCCCAATGATCTCCAGGAAGAAGAAGCACAACCAAGCCTACAGGCTGAGAAACAGCCACATGAAAGCACACAACAACAGAGTATAGAGCCTGATGTATTCCGTCCCCCTCAACATGATGTGCCCATTTTAGACTCCCAAGAAGATTTTCATCTCTGCCTCTCAGAAAGTATGGAGCAAGAAATAGAGGAACAACAAACAACCATCCAGACACAAAAAGAAAGTGTATCAGAGGTCTCTCCTCCAGCTCACTCCCTTTCTCTGCCCGAATCGCCCTCTCAGAATAAGTCAAAGGAGAAGCAGAAGGTGTCCCCAGAGCCAGAGCAGCCGCAGCGTCGACTAACACGCAGGCAGCTTCAGCTCGATGAATCATCAGGGCCTGAACCTTATGGCAAAAAACTCAGATCTTCATCTTCACCTGCACCATCTTCTCAGCCCCTCAGGAAAACCAAACAACCTGTTAAGTCTACTCTTAACCGGAAAGACACAGTAGCGGAGGAACTTCCTTCTAAAAGAGCAAGAGGGAAGACTGAGGCCGCTGCACAAGATGGTGGAGCTGCTCTGCCAGAGAGGCCACTACAGGAGAGTGGACCAGCGGAAGTCCAAGAGACAGAGCAGCCAGGTTTGTTTCTGGTCTTTACTGGTGGGCCGTTAAACCCATAGACAGCAAATTAAAGGGATGGCCGGGTGGGGTTACGTGCATTACTCTGTCATTATTAAGTATTTTCGTTACATAAAACATTTTTTTCTAGCTATGCCCTTCCATTTGCCAATGAAGCTAGTTTGTACAATGTAAAATACGGGTACATAATTCTCTGTGGCAAACATGCTGAGTAATGACTAGTGAAATATGTAGCCAGATGCCAAATATGCTGAATAACCCTTTAAAGTCCTAAAAACTACTTTAACTTTTTTGTATGTGTTTTAGGAACAGAATCTATCTCATTGGCACAGAAAGGACAGAAGAAAACAGAGAAGACAAAGTTGGGGATCCTTGAGGCAGCCACAAAAGAGTTTGAAGATGATACCGAGGTAAGGAAAGAAAAAGATTTGATCATTGTACTTTTGAAAAAAGTTTACTTTAAATGAACCCTAGATTTTCAGCTGAGTTGCACCTACCCTAAACTTCAAAAAGTGCCTCTAAAAATGAGGGACAGGGCCGGGAGAGAGGAGAGGTAAACCATGCCTTCATATTCCTTAATGCCCCTTTTCTCTTTTATGTGATAAACATTTTTATTTTCATTATTGGATTAGTACAATAAAACAGTAAAACCCTTGCAAAAACTACCACCTATCATTTTTCCATATTATCATTTTGTGAGAGAAGTTGTATTTAGTCATTAGGCCCTCAATGTCAAACTGTGGATTGCCATTTAAGGACCGTAACGAATGTCGGGATGGAGACAAATCTAAGAGTATAGGAAAGAGGAGCCAGTGATATGACAAAATTCCGACAAGTTGTTTGAAATCAGGGAAAAGCAGGTAAATGTTGGCCTGAAGTAGGCACTAGTGCTTCTTATCCATCAAATGGCTTTGCAAAACTAAATCACATCTGTAAACGGTCCCCACTAGGTCTTTCAGGGGCTCAGATATTTCCTTGTGCGGCCCTGCCCGTACAGACACGTGGAGGTGACAGATATTTGGGGCTTTGGTGCAGTCATACTGGGCATTCTTGGGTTTGGTATTTACAGAGAAATGACAGGGATGCATGATCAATTAATGAACAATCACACAACAAAGCCTGTAAAAACCCTCTTTCTTTTGAAACCTTCTTTTTAATGTACAAATTTGTGTAAATGCAGTTAGTTTGTGGTATAATTCAGTATTTTTAACGTGATACATAATGATTTGTTGGTGTTTATGCTTTCACTTCATGAGTGCAGTTTGGAGGAGAGAAATGAGAGAGAGTGATTTAAAGATCAAGTTGAGCAGCGGTCTGACTCATAGTTTTAACCTTTAAACATGAAGTCCTTAGAACTGTGTTACTAACTAATCCACTTATGAATTAATGACTTTAACAGAAGAATTTAATCTGTTCTTTCATTACGTAATGTGATCATGATAACTTGTACTGAATATTAAACTGGAATATTGTCTGAGAACAAAACACTTGACTTTCAGGCATGATTTGCCCCTTAGATATTTAAACTGATGTGTTCCTGTTTCTCAGTCTGGTGGGGATGAAGCTCCAGATCTTCAAAATCAAAATGAAACTGAAAAACAACCCAAATCCACAGACCCCACCCCAAACACAGCTGCAGACACAGCTGCAGACACAGCTTCGGACACACCTGCAGATGCTGCTTCTACACAATCAGACCCTGAGCCTGGAACAAGCCTGGAGCCTGGACCAAGTCCCCAGACTGTTGTTCCAGAGACTCAGACCTCTACAAACTGTGCAGAAGAGACCAGCAGCTCTCAGACTGCAGCTGCTGAACATGCTGCTGCTCAGACAACACAAACTGAGGCCTCCAACACAACCTGCAAGCCCCACCTGTTCATATTTGACAATGAGTCACAGGAAGAAGACTTTCACTCTGTTGATGATGAGGATCCAGCAGCTCCCTCAAATGCACAACCTACTGTGAGCAGAGATGCTCCTTATTCGCTGACTCAGGCTCAGCTGGAGGAAGACAAGAAGAGGATCACAGAGCTCATGAAGCAGACAAACCAAGTGAGACCCGATTTTTACATCTGTAGAGCTGTGATTGCACCTCTTGCTCTTCATGTATGTTAAAAAAAAGGAAAAAATGTTGTATACAGTGTAAAAAGTCGATTTTCTTTGCAGTCTCTGTTTCCTGAGCTACATACTTCCTCTGACATCTTCATTTTCAAACCAGCTGAAAAATCAACGCTCTAGATGATTTAAAAGGACTTAACACTTAGTTTAAGATGAACTATTCTAATCGATCTTTTATTGTAACAGGATCTTTTCAGTGTGACCAAAGCCCTGTTGAAGACCAGTGGAGACGTTTCTGCTGCTCGAGATCTGCTTTTGAACCCAGACGTCATTTCAGGACCCTTTTGGGATCGTCATGACGACAGTCTTCTGCTGTCAGCTGATCCAGAAGTCCGACAAGAGCTGCAGGAAAAATACGGTGAGGAGAGCCTGGTGAAAAGAATCGTGTTTCTTGAGGTAGAGAGATGAAAATTACAGCGTTAAAAGGGGGAGAACAGAACATTACACTCTTCTGTCTCATCTTTTAACTTGCTGTGGAAAAACGAGTTTGCAAACCCTCTAACAGGTTCTCTTTTAATGTTCTTTATTATTTCAACATGAAATCTTTAGTGCTGCTGAATTCACATTAGGATAAAATGTTTTAAGATGATTTGACTTTAGAAGTTCTTAAAAATATAATGTTTATGGACTACTTTGTGAACTGCAATGTTGTCTAAGAACAGAATTGTTATATGTTAAATTTGCTGTTTTAAATGTTTTTACTTGTTTAATAAACAGTAACACGGTTACAAAAATTCACATTGAAACCAATCTCTTTTACTCTTCATAACTTATTGAAACCAATTCATTTTTTTACACTTTAATTTTTTAGTAACATGAAAATCGCTTTATTTTTAAGAAATCTAAAAATCTGACATGACACTGTGGAATTAAGTGGATCAGTGACCTTCTGACCGAGAACCTCCCACAGAAACCAGCTTAGGTTATAACTGAACAGGTTAACACTGATTGAAACAACACACTCACCAAAGGACAAACGGCATGATACAATAAAAGTTGGGAAAAGTGAAGGATGGATGGGTTTCACTCCTGTTTCTGAAAAATAACATTTTAGACTGTAAATGACCTTGACAATGGTCAGGAGGTCCGACAAGTCTGAAGACCTGTAAGTGTCATGCTGAAGGGGTCATAAAAACAAGTATTCACTAACCCGTGGCTGTCAAGGGATTAGTGTTGTAATAAATCCTAAAATGGACTGCAACTGAAAGGCATGGACATTGTAGGCTAAGGTTAGCTTGTCAGAAATGCTCTCCTGGATTGCTGGTTTGGCGGAGTGAATAGCATCCATGTACACACTGCTAATTAAGTGGCCAGCCTGGGTTGATTTCCAACTGAGGCCTGTTTACTGAGTGCTTTACCGTTCTCTCTCGCCCTTTCAAGTCTTCCAGTGATCTCTCTCTATCAAAATAAAGACAAAAAATGCTGTCCAAGGAGATTTTCGATTTTAGCCAAAACCAAAATATATGGATGTGACTGGTAAAGGACTTTTTGCATCTGCGCCAGGCGTGACAAAATGTGATAATGTCCAATAACCAAATGATGTCTTTTGTATCATTAGTTTAAAATGTGTTGAAAGGAAAAGTTGTGGTTTATTCAGAAAACCAAAACATCTGATCAACATTGTTGATTATTAACAATTTCTTGTTTGAATTTTGCCTGCATTAAGTCAATGACAATAATTATTTGATTTCAAGCAGTCCACTGATCAGGCCTAACATGACCATCTGCCAACCTGACTGGTATGCAGCTTTACGGCCCCATACCCAGCAAACTGATGCTCTGTGTATTCTGACAGTCAGCATCAGTTTTTAATTAAAAATAAAAAAAAACAATATTTGATGCAAACTAGTTAAAGTTTAGTTAAAAATTGTCTAGTTAAAACTAGTTAAAAATTGTCGACACCTGGGCTTCTTACAATCATTTAAAAGCAATGTAAACTGGAGTACAGACTGTTGAGACATGATAGTGTGTTTTATCCATAGCAATTTAGTAGTGATAAGCTGATGCACCAAATGGACCATCCAGTATATTCCAATAGTCCATCTGGGAATCAGCTCATAGAAAGTGTGAAGCTGGTTGGGTGATAACTCTGTCAGTCACATTCATTACAGGCCAATCAGATAATGTAGTAAGCACTACTGCTGCAGTGTAATGGGCGGAAAGTAAAACACAGTAAAACGAATTTGGAAGTGGAGCAAAACATATTTTCTATAAAGAAGTTTGCAGTGTTGTTGTTTGTTTTATTTAATAAAGAAATATGGCCACAATCTGATAAAACGTCAGCTGCGGCTGTTAGCATCCACGCTAACCTCAATATGAGCAGTCACTTCCTATTGTTGTCTCTCTTGTACCTCCCACCTCTTCCTGCCTCCTGGGCACGTTGGTCATTGTGGAGTGGAGCTTGGCAAGCTGAATCTTCCTGATTACACAGACATTAAATCAGGCTGATCCATCTGCACTGCAAGGTCATAATAATGTCTCATATTAAAATGCAAAAGCAACAGTCCTTCAAAACAAATGATATTCATTGGAGTGAACTTAAAGAAACTCAAAGGCCTTGCTTTTATCCAATCCACCATTTTATTTACTCTTCCCCAGTAACAATTGTTTACATTCATTATTTTAAAAACAATCACCCCCAGACCCACAATAATAGTTTAAACAAAAACAATAACTGTAATGGAGAAAAAAGCTTTAAATTAAAGCAAACATTTGAATTATTAAAGTGAATCAAACTGGATGTTTTCTGTTACACAGTTCAGTAGATTTAACCCAAGTATGGCCACAAGTATTGCTGCACCGTGTATCTCCTGCTATGATTAAGACATAAAATATAATAATATGTAACAGCAAACATGTAAAACTGTATGTAGACACATCAGATAAATTATCCACATAACCCTGGTTATAGAAACAATCATATAAAACCCTTTTCAATAAGAAACACTCATGTATCAGGACCTCAGTAACGCATACTGTATGCTCAAGTCAAGGAAGAACTTATTTAATGAAGCAAAACATACCAAGATCACCGATGAGTAACAGCACATCTTTTATCCCTGGATTGAAAAGGCTACATTTGTTTTATTTTTGCTCATCCTTTACCTCTAAAGTCTTAAGACGAGGCCATTAGTTGAGCTACATTCATCGATGAAAGTATGTCTACAGTTTTATTTGGTGGATGTTGGAATCTGATCTGATAGAAGAGATGGAAAAATGGACAAACTTGCTTGAATGTTTCAATTAAAGAAAAATACATTAGGATAATCCATCCGTGTAAAGGCAAGATTTCTCAAAGTTGTTCAAATTCATACATCCTCTTATTACAGTTTTCATTCCTTGTGCCCTTATGATAGTTCAGTTTTACTCTAGCCAACACCAAGTACATCATTAGATCTTTTATTTGCTGACCTTAAACAGAAAGTACCAGTGGCAGTAGTAATATAGAATAAAGGAAAAAAAGAGGAATACCAACTCAAAAAAGTGACCGTTCTCCTGTTTTTATCTGTCCTTTTCATTGATTCATCCACTTACTAATTCAAGGCGTGTAGACATCATCATAGTGACAAAGGAGTGCACTTGGAGCTTGTCTGGGAGCTTTCTGGTCTTTCTACCAAGGCATCAGTTTTGAAATGACAAAATACCACTGTGTATTTGGGCTGATAATTATGGTATCAGGTTAATGCATTAACTGGTGTAATTGCCATAGCAGACATTCAGGACCGTATCTGAGGCATTTACAATACTGGTATCAGTATGAGATCAACCTTTACACCTTTGACATGCTTCTGTATGTTTTGTTTGGGTAGCTTGTTAGCTACGCTTCTGGCTTCCAAGCCATAAAATCAATTAAAAAAGTCTTTAATGTTGATGATACAAAGTACAGTACCAATAGAAAAATGGCTCTTTGTTTCTTCTCAGGCTGGTTTTACATCTACTCAAACACAAAATGCTATCAAGTCTGTGAGTAAGACTGCCTCAGCCTCCTCTGAAATTATCTGTTAGTTTTTGTGTAGGGTCGTCTGATAGAGTGGTGACCAAAATGTGTGGAAGTGATTAAACAATCTTGCAAAACAAAACAAAAAGCATCTATGGCAACAAAAACAGCATTTTGGCTAACATAAAAATAATTAAAAACAGTTAAAAATATATATTTTCGGCTTTAGCACAGTTAATGAGCAATTATGTCAGACACTTAGGATTAAAAACATGGCGCACATTTGTGTTGCAGCTTTTTAGTCTAAAAATAACATTAGAAAAACTCCCCTAACTCTTTTCTGCTCACAAACATGCTGAAATAATAAAAGGCTTGTTTTTTAAACATTCTGCTTGTGTAAAACTTCAAGATAGAAGTAGCACTTAATCTTTGATCCAGCAAACTGAACATACATTACGATACAAAGAGGCGATTAAAAGATCACTTCTGTCTCCATGCGTCCTTTAGTTTTTAGGCTTTAGAGAAATGTGAGACATCTCCATTTTTGCAAAACACAAACAAGAACAAACAAAACAAAGGCCTCTGGGATTTATAGTCACATGCCCTCAGCCTTGTATCTACAATCTAACACCTTTAGCCCCTTTTATAAAGAAACAAAGCAGGAAGTGTATTCGGAACAGAGCCCCCCCTGTAGGGTTACAAACAATGGACAAAATACAAAAATACAGCAAGATAATATCCTACTTACACAAAATGAAGTGAGGCTTTTACAAATGTGTCCTTTGGTTTTTCTTCAGATGTTTAGAGGGCAATGTTTGGCTTTGTAACATGTATTTCATTCTTATACAAAACATTTGAATTGCAGCTTTTTAAAATGACATAGCTTATTCTGCTTACACAATAACCTGCTTAAACAATGTCCATTTGACCTCACTCACCAACATCTTAGGAAGTTTTTTTCTTAAAATGGTTCATAGAGGATTTAAAGAAAAGTCAAGGCTGATTTGTGAAGCTGTTCTAAAACTGAACCATTATTCATAGTTCGATGACTTCCATGCCCCTGTAAGATGGAAGGTGTTGTATTCGTGTAATGGTCACAGAGAAAAAGTCTTTTTATGGAGCACAAAAGACAGCAGGTCCACATGCACACTAGCTATTTTCACAGTGCTGCAACAAAGTTTTGTCATTACACTGCAAGACATTCACATTAATTCCATGAGGATGTAATGTCTGTGTCAAATCACAGTGCGGTACAGCTTTGAAGGCACACAGCAGAGGGTGACATAGCATGTGCTCCATACACAAACAAAGGCAGACACACACACTCACAGCACTACTGTCCTTTCCTGGGTCCATGTGTTCCCCTCTCATCAATGTTATGCAAAAGGGAGTCAACTCACCCCCTCATTCCACATACAAGATGTTACCAGTGGAAGTGAAATGTCACAGGCACATAATATATGAGTGGGGCCGTAAAAGAACAAGAGATGAAAACATTCATTCATATTCTGGGGGGGGGTGGAGCCTATGTCCCAGTCAAAATATCTAATGCATAATCCAAGTTGAAGACATACTCTTGTTTGTTAGTTCAGAAGTTGATTAAGTGCTGCGTAAAAACAGGAAAAGTAAAATTTAACAATGGGATATTTAGAATGAGTAGTGGTAAATGGTTGAAGGACTTGAGCTTTTATAGAACTTTTCTGGTATTTCTGACAACTCAAAGTGCTTTTACACCACAGGACACATCTGCTCATTAACGCCCATTCACTCTCACATTCATCCATGCCCTTTCATACCTAGTTACACTCCACTGTCGTAGCAGTTGGAGCAACTTTGGCTTGAGTGTCTTACCCAAGAATATAACAACATGTGACAGCCAGAGCTGGGCTGAATCCAGCAACCTTCCACTTACTGGAAGAGTGAACTACCAGACTAAGCCACCTATGCCCCAGTTAAGGATTTTAAAGGTTACGACAGATTCATTACATGAATGTGGAGTCAGGCTTTTATCATAAATAATAAACATTACTTTGTGTTAAGAAAACAATGTAAACCTGATTAAGTTGTGTGGTTATAATAATGATAGATTTAAACATAGTGATTGACTGAACATGTGTACCAAAAGCTGGTGCTGTACAGCAACAAAAGGTGTGACAGTTATAGTTTAGTAAAGCTCTACAGCATCAACAAATATTTCAGTGTTGCTGATTTATTCATTTACACTTGCAATCAAACAGCCATGTTTGTTCAACTTGCTGTCAGCGTAATTTTACATGAGATTAAGTCTCATTTGGAGGGTTTCTGTCTTAAAAGAAAACATGAGGGAAAACTTAGTTGAAAGTCATAATCTTTTTGAAAGTTCCTTTTAGGAAAACATCTCTTCCTTTGAAATGTTGGTAGATGAAGCCTAACGATTTCTTAGTGGAATACAATAAAATCTGAGTTCTTGTGTCAAAAGCGATCAGACAGATGTGAAGAATCACAGATAAATGTTTAAAACGTCTAAATCCCTTTTGAGGGGGCACTGTTCCATTTTCTACTGTTAACATACATAAAAATATAAATCCCACAATCCCACATAATTCCACACTTAAATGCACAAACATTTTTGAAAATGATACGTAGAAAACACCTGCTTTGCTGGAAAGGCTGTTTGTTTTAAAGAGAAACGAGGAGGGGTGAAAGCCAGTCCATAAAATAAGGCCAGCTGAATTGCATAGAAACTCGAGTAGTGCACTAATGCATCAAAAGGCTGTGCTCCTTTCCTCCGTCAACTTTGGCAACTCCGCAGAGTTCCCTCAGAAACCTCCAGAACTCCAACACCATCCGTCTCCACCACTTGCTTTGTCTCTTTGGCAGGAGACACTTAAAACCCCAGCACTTTAATTTGGACTGCAAACACAAACAACAAAGTGCTCCAGCTAAAAACCACAAACATGTTGTAATCAAATCAAACTGTTAAAAGTAAAGCAAATGAGATGTTTAGAATAATATGGAGCACAATATGTACTATTTTCAATTCCTTTACCAAAAAGGACTTTATTTAGGTAAGAATTTGTAAAAATACTTATCAGTCAAGTTGAAAACTTGTTTTTCTTCTTTGAAATGATGTGAAGCTCTGAACGAGGATCCAGCGAGGCAGCAGTGAGGAAGAGAGCACAGCTCAGACCCTATACACACCCTTTCTCTGAAGCAAAAAGCCCCCCACCTTCTTTAACAACAGAAAATGTATAAAAGCACCAGTTCTGAGCCGGTATCAGAGAGCATGACCATCAGAACTTCGACCAGTCAAACAGCCACATTCAGGTCACTTCAGTGTAGAGCTCTCTACGTGTTAGACCTCTGTGATGATGACAGGTGTTCAAGAGGAGAAAGGATGAAACCAGGCCTTTCAGCCATCAACTAACAGGGACTTCAGCATCTGCGTCCTTGTCTGAAATCTCATCCTGGATCTCATCTGTGTTTCCTGAGTCGCTGCTGGCCACAGAGCTGAAAGAGGGAGAGTTCCTGCCACCTTTTATCATCCGCCGACACGTCTCCATCTGCACGTCCAGGCCTCGCTTCATGCTGCACATCTCCATGTACTCATGCAGGTGTCGGTTCATGTCACTCTTTGCTGTGGCCAACTCCATCTAGTGGATGAGAAGAAGAGTAAGACGTAAGAGACTGGTGGATAATCACCAAGAGTGAGGTGTTGAAAAGCTGGCCCATAAATGGCTTTATAAACAAGTCTGCGCTATGGCCTTTAAACTGAACCCAAGTTACGTGACAAGTTGTTATGACTCACCACTGAAGTACGAAACATGTTTACTATAGTCCAGTGAGGCTTAAAGGGAGTAAAGCATTTCTCTGTGCAAAGAGTTGATTCAGTGAGTGTGTCTATGTGCAACTGCAGACACACCCGCCACACCTCGCATGTGCAGGCATTCGGGGTTTGATTACAGTCTGTGGCCATTTGCTGTATGTCTTCCCCAACTCTGTCAACCTCTTTCCAAGTCCAATTTTCCTGTATGTCCTCCTTGATTAAGGCAAGTAGAATAACTTGGTAAGAGTGTCAGAAATACCTTGGAGGTTTGAGCTTTGAATTCTGTTTTGCTTGATCCTGTTAGCATGTGGCCAATGTGCAGGTAAAATGACCAACATTTTTAGGGATGCTGGTCATGGCACATGGACAAAATGGTTTGATTTGGGTAGATCCAGGAGTTTTTTAAAATTGAAATAAGGTAAAAGCAGTTTTCCAAAGTTTAGACATAAACTTAGCAAACAAGGTCAGAAATGCCTCTGATTTGTGCTCTTTGAGCACTTCTAGTTGTAGATTCTGTGCAAATATATGAACCTGAAAGCATTTCCAATCTATTAGTTGCAAACTGTTTGCATATGGTCTATGAATAGATAAATGAACCAAAATTTTAGAGAATGAAATCACCAGATTTTGTTTGTGAACAAAATGCTGATGCAGATCCAAGAATTTTTAAAGGATTTAGGGTTAGGCCAGTTTTCAGCCTTTTTGATAACAACCCGGCTAACAATGTCAGAAATCACTTGGCTGCCGTTTTTGCTCTCTGAACATTTCTAGTTCTGTATGGTTTTAAGATTATAAAGCTAACTTTGAAATCCACAAGGGAAGATATATCTTTTTGTTTAAGATAGAGATATTTGGTTTTTTTTGCAAAGCTGAGAATAAACTGCAAGCAGCAGTACTCAACATGTACCAACAAATAAAATAACCACATCGGTTGTGTGTACTGAGTATTACTCACCACAACACAAGGCATAGTGGGAGCCATGAGCAAAAAATCCAGGAAAACCAATCTGTGTATTGGTTCGTGGTCAGGGGAATCTAATGACTTGCCGCAGACTGCAAGGCTGTGTTTGCATTAGTTAATTTTCCATTAAATACATTTGTGGAAGAAAAGAGGAAGAAAATAGCCCAACAGTGAGCCTAAAATGTTGCTGGAGGTAGACATTAGTGACTGATTAAATAAAACAACTATGTTAATTCAGAGGAAATAAGAATGCTGACAAAGAGGCGAGTTTGTATAAGTAAGTAAAACCACTTTTTGATCTGACATTGCTGACATGTCTGATTATACTTACATGCAGCCCTATATGAATTTTATTTACAAGTCTTAGTTTCATGCACATCCTCACACAAAGATAGCCTACCTCTATCTGTCCGATGGTCTCCTGGTACTCCTGCTCTCTGGTCTTAAATAGTGACTCTGTTTCATCAATGAGGCTGCCAAGACTTCCATCCTGAGAGTCCTGAGAGACACAGACAGAGGCCTCATCCATCATTCATGAGTCAGAGTCTGACACAGCACACACAGCAATGATCCACACATAGTATGAATTTAAAAACAGCACGCTGAGCAGAGAACCTTCACTCCACTTACAGGATCAGCAGCCTCAGTGCTGCTCTCGCAGGCCCCATTGTTCATGCAGGTTGATGCGGCGATGGTGTATGGCATGTTGTAGTTTGTGAAGTCCTCCCACAGCAGCAGGGTCTCCTCGTTCTCCTCCCATGTCAGACTGTCGCAGTCGTCGTCGATTTCAAATGTCTCGCGCCTGGCAACAAAGGAGTTATCTGAACAATGTCTGTGCAGAACAAGGATGGAAAGAAGAGACAGAGAGGAGAGGAAGGACAGGTATAACAGCCACCAGGTTCAGGACAAGCACAGAGAAAGATGAGCTCAAGACAAAACAGGCAGGCAAGACAGACTTCACAGAGACCAGGGCAACAACACTGAGAAGCCACACAAAACTGTCTCTAGAATATTTACTGAGGGTCAAAAGAGTTGGTAAACATCCAGAAAGATTACTTCTGCAACTTTAACGGCAAATTAAGATCATGATATAAATAGCAGAGGGTTAAGCTGAATCAGCACAAGTTAAATCAGCAGCAGTACTGCACATAAACACTAGAGGGAGACGTAGGGACACAGAGCAGAATCACTGCAGGGAGAAGTTCAGTGAAGGTGAAGTTTATCTGCAGAGAACATTCAAGATGGTTTAAGGCAGAGAGGATCAGGTTCAGGTGTGTGTCCTTACAGCTGGTTAAGCATGCGTTTCATTTCGTCAGTGATGTTGAGTGATCCTGGGACCTCGTCCTCCGTCGAACTGGGCTCAGCGTCCATCTCTGAGCTCTCCTCATCAGACACGACTTTACGCTCTTTCCTTTTGCAGCATGCCATAGCCCCCTGCCAAACACACACATTTAAATACAGGTGTGGATCAAAGTTTAAGATGCAACCTTTAGAGAGAATGAATTCACATTATCATTACATTACTGCTTTCATTTTTAGGTCCTCTGATTGGACAGAAGTAGAGAAAAAACAGAACAGTGAGGCGAAGATGGCTTGCAAACCGCAGCAAACACCAGAATCAAAAACCAAACCCAAAACCAGTACAGCAAGTATCCTGAATTTTCAACCAAGCCGAAATGTATGGCTGTTTGAATATGTTTCAGTCAAACGCTGAATGTTTATGGGCTTTCTTATTCAAGCCTGATCTTGGGTTTATTTGTTACCTTCACCACAGGTGTTAGCAAGGTAACTTGAAGAGTTTGGAATGAATTTTAATTACATTTTTAGGTAATTCTGGTCAAGGCAGAAGGAAGAACTGATGAGATTATGGTGGTGATCTGAATCCAGATGTGATTGCAGAATTTTATTTAAAGGATTTGTTAACACTGCTTAAAAGGGCAGTTTGTGACATGTTTGTTAATAGTTTAAGAACTTTTAAAAGGATTTTTATGACACTTTCAGGGAGTGTAAGGAAATACTGATTACATTTTTTATGTGATCAGAATCTGGATGTGGATCCTGGATTTTTTTCAAGGATTTTTAACAATGTGAGGTATGTCCGCTCAGTTTTCTAGGCTTGGCTGTAACTCGCCTGACAGTGTTGGAAATCCTTATGTGGAGTTTTGTCCTCCCAGAGAACTTCTAGTTTATCTACAGTTCATTTAAAATGCTGCCTTCCTCAGTCAGTGCTCTCTAGAAAATATGTTTCAATTAAATTTTTTACCACTGGTAAATGAAACCAAATTAAAAAGAATCAACAATGTGAAATGAGAACATACAAACAAGACCTGTTCAATATGAGAAAATATACAGCAAGTAATAGCATTGTGCAATCTTTAATGTTAAGAATTTAAACTCAGAATAAATATCAGTGTTTATGGCTATCAGCCTAATTACACTTTAATTTTATCATATTACCAAATTTATTTACCTTTTTTCAAATCTGAAATATATTTTACACCAAATACAGAACTGTCATCCTGAGAAGTTCTGAAAATTTCTCATCTTTAGTCAAAAAAACCTAATTGCCAAACTAATTTGTCAATATTTGATAAGATTTGACATGATGAGGTTAGAGGGTCAACCTCTCCTTTTCAGTTTTACTCACTTTTACTTGTCTTTCTAACATAACTTCAATCTAAAACAACCCCCTTATCCTATTGGTTAAAAAAAAATTTTTTTAGAGCTGAAGGTTCAGTACTTCTTACAAATGATGAAATAAAAATATTGAAAATTGAACCACATGGAATTGAATATTTGACATGCTACTGTTGTTTTTGTACAATTTAGGCTGCAATTTTTATTAATGAAATAAATACATTGCTAAATGTTGGGTGTGTAGTACCTCTGGAGTTGTGGCATCAAATAAGATTCAATAGTTTTTTCTGAAATCATAAAAGTTTACATTTTTGGCATTGGGATATTGATATGTTATTCATCTACTGAAAGAAAAGTTGATTGAGTACTGCCATACAATTGAATATATTTCGATAAGTCTGGTCCATATTACAGCAGGTGGCCAAGTATGGTCTTCTATAGCATGAGCTATGTTTTCTTGTTAATTTCAATACATTTATATTTTTTTTAAGATGTGTTCAATTGGAATGACTGAATCACACTAACTACATCACAATTTATTTCACAGCTCTTTTCCTGACCTGTTGAGCTATGGAGGAGCATTACTACTTTGTACATTCATTGCCTGCCTCATAAAGAAGTCTAAAGATGACACACTTATTTGTACATTTTTCTTTATTGCTGCCATATATAAAGGAAATAGCGCTGGAGGCAATGGCAGACTGTAAACCAACATATAGGCCAGTCGAATCCCCCAGCTTCATTTACAGTGGGTTTATTCTTGGACTGAAGCCAGTACTGTTGGCGCAATGTGATAACCTTGTGTGCAGCGAGGAGTGACCACGACAGTATTTCACTTTACTACATGTCTGTGAGTATGCACATACGTGTACGTCTGCAGGTGTGTGTTTATATGTTTGTGTTCATCAAATCTCATGCATGCTCTGGTGCTCCTTCAGAGGGGTCACTAAGTACACCATCAGCTGGGGAGAGAGACTCTACACACAGTCAGCCACAGCAGCTCTGGTTACACTCGCAGACTGCTGACTGGCTCATTCACACAAGAATTCATATTTTTCATGCCGCTGTTAGTGACAAACAGTGAGACAGCAGATGAGACCCACCCTCTCTGGCAGCGACCTGGCCGGGCTGACGTTGAACATCTTGGACATGTCCTCTGAGTTGCGTTGCTGAGCCACGTCGCACAGTTTTGCCGTGATGTCGATGCGCCTGCAGATGTCCATGTCCACCCGCCGGGCCTTCTCCTGGATCTGTGTGTCCAGGTCCGACATTTGCTGTGCAGAAAAAGATATATGTTTTAATGAACATGTGTAATGGAGACTCTATGCACACAGAACATGAACTTGATCCTTCCCCAAGGATGAAGGTCAGCTTCCATAGATTGATAGATTTCTGGTCATGTTACACACCCTCAGCACAGGGAGTTCTTGGGAAAGACAAAATTCAGTGCCGTCAAAGAGCCCACTTTGTGTTTTAACCCTGGTTCATATTTGATTTTGACAACTGTTGACAACCAATATGTTCACAGTTACCAGTATTTAGAAACATTGTGAAAAAAGTTTCACATACTGAGCACTCCTGATCCAGCTGTACCCTCATTCTGTTGGAGCTCCTATCACTTTAATTCCACCTGCCGCATGAGTATAATGCATTCTGATTGGTTGACTGGTCCACTCTGTTGTAATTGGTCAATTCAGTGCTATGCTTTAAGCAGCTCTGCATTCTTTCTATAGTCTATGCTCTGCACTGAGCTGGCCACCCACAACCAATGGACTTAAACTGCTGACAAATTAATGGTAGGACCTCACACTGGTGGGTCTTCTGGAAGTTCTGGTAGATCTATCAATAAGTCTAGATGCCTTGGACTTAAAGTTTCATGCAAAGGCATACTCTGTCACATGGAGGAGACGTGTAAACACGTAAATGGCATGTTAAAGTCAAAAAACAGAATATGGCCTCTTTAAAGTTGCTTCCTAGAGAGGATTTATATTCCAAGGAAAGTAAAAATGTAAGTTTGGAGAAATAAAGTCAGTTTCTTAGCACCTCATCTGTGTTACAAGACATCATTCCTTTATCTTCTAAAATAATTTAAACAAACAACTTTAAATGTAGTACAGCCACCATTAGGATGTCATAAGATTTACATATATATATATATATATATTTTTTTTTAAATCAATAATGTTTATGTTGATTTTTTTTCTGTAAGTCAAGCAACAGTGTTGACTTTTCTGCATTTATGTGGTAGTTTCAAAGTTTGATGGTACAGTAAAACTATGTCACAAACGGAAATGGCGCCGGTCACCTGCTTTCAGTACTGTGTGACTATGGCAACGCCTTCCTGTAAGCATACCAGTTTTTCCCTTGACCTGATGTGTTATTTTTTTTTAAATTTTATTTTTCAAAAGCTATTTCCTATTTTTAGGGCCCGAGCCGAATGGCCGGCGAAGGCCCTATTGTAATCGCTAAATTGTTCTGCCACTTTAACCCCAAATTGCGTGCCTTCAACTTCAGATAAACGCGAACACACCTATCCCCAAAGTTCAGTCACGGCGAAAAATTTATGAATCCAGTGTTTGCACAAAAAAAAGTGCGCCACTGCGCCCCCTACTGGCCTTAAACTGCAGAACATCCGGCTACTTTCACGGATTGACCTGAAATTTTGCGGGCATAACTAGCAGGCCCAAACCTACAAAAAAGTCTCTTGCCCCCATCGTCAATTCCATACAGGAAGTTCGCAAATTAGCATTGAAAGTCGCATTTTGGCGATTTGCAGGGTACGTATTTGAACGAACTCCTCCTAGGGTTTTCATCGGATCAACTCCAGATCTGAATTGTGTATACTAGACACATTGAGGATGAAAAGTTATTAAAAGAATTTTCATTGGTCAATGGGCGTGGCCAGAAACCACGCCCAAATTTGGCGAATTTTTGACTAACTCCAATTTGCACGACATTTTTTGGGGCATAACCCCCAGGTCAGGACGATCACAAATATATAAATTGTCATTGGGAATTCCAAACAGGAACCCGTAAATTAACGTTAATTTCCGATTTTCGCCATTTTAAGGCTCGCATTTGAGCGAACTCCTCCTAGGTTTTTATCGGATCAATTCCAGATTGGGTTGGTGTATACTAGACACATTGACGATGAAAAGTTATTAAAAGATTTTTCGTAAGTCAATGGGCGTGGCCACGAAGGACACCCACATTTGACCATTTTTGGAAAACACGTAAAACTAAATAACTCTCTAGTAAAATGTTAGATCCGGACCAAAACATGTACACATGTTCACTGGCCATGACTGAGTATATCTATAGCCTTTATTTCACTCTCAAATATAGCGCCCCCTGCTGGTAACAGGAAGTCTGATGTTTTACTTGACCATTAAAATCTCCTCCGTTTTTCAACATATTTTTTTCAAATATTCTCAGAAAGGGTCTTCACACCTTCATCAAGCATCAGTGTTCATGTCGTGTCCTTAGGTGAAACGGTCTGGTGATGGCGAGGTCTCAAACTTCACTGATTGCCATGAACCAGGAAATCACTCTTAACTCCTTTATTTAAGCTCCAATCTGCTTCAAAATTAACAAACCTGATCAATGTCCACCTCCTAACACATCTATAAGCTCAATTCTCTTATAATGCAATCGCGCTAAGCTCTAGAAATTACATAAATTACATATGTATGTTATAAATAATCCAATCTACCCCAAATTAAACACACATGATCACAGCTCCACTCTGGATTTATTTTTTTAATTTAAACATATATTTGTGTTATAGGACTAGCACCATCTCATAGACACAAGCAGTGTTAATGCCAAAAACACTTAAACATGCTTAAACAGTCGTTCTTCCCCTCCCACTCCTCTCAGACTGAGCTGAGGTAACCTCTCACACCAATTAACCCACCCCCCTTCTTCACCCCACACCAACCTCAGAGATCTGTCACCCAAGCTTCCACCTCCCTGCTTAGAGTGAGACACCATAGATTCTTGACATGTCATCATCTTTATTCACTGAGTTACACTGCGGTTAAAAGTGTTCAAGAGACATTTGTGATATTGGTCGCATCACATCGTCTGACATAATGCTCATAGGCTTTGTATGTTGCTGTTTTAAATGGTGGACTCTGTATGTTGCTGTTTTAAGTTGTGGAAGACATTTTCTCATGCTGGTGATCTGACACTGTTAATTCTACTTATTAAGCCATTTTTTTTTTTTTTTTTTACTTACCAACTCTTCTTGGCCCAGCTCTACACTGTTTGAGTCATTGCCATCATTCATCTGTATGCTGTACAGGCCTAACCATATCTATGTTGTGGCTATTTGCTGAGGCAGGTATAGCTGGACGTGCCTGCGACATAGGAACAGTGCCACCCACAGGGCATTAACTGTGTTTTATATTTCATAAACCTGCTTGCATGGGGTGGCAGTAACATGCAGCGGTTGGGACATGTGGGGCAAGCAACATTTAGCGGCACCACTGTTTTGCAACAGCAGCATGTGGCGGACGCAACATGTGGCGGAAGCGACAGGGCCCAACGGGCGCGTGGGGGGCGAGGGCCCGATCATCGCCGCTTGCGGCTTTAATTTTACTATTTTTATTTTGTTTTTGCTGCTGTCCACCCCAGTGATAGTTTCTCAACATACTTCATAGAAGTTTAATTATTTAACAAAGAAAAGGCAGTTTCTAGATAAAATAGTCAAATTTAATTACTGACTTACGATAAAGTTGATGACATCAGCATTTAAATATTTATCTTTCATACTACTGACACCATTGCTTTTGATGTTTAAAACTTACAAAGCAAGCTCAAAGCTGGATTGGAACTTTAACGTGGATCAGAATCAGAATCAGAATCAGAATCAGAATCAGAATCAGAAATACTTTATTAATCCCCAAGGGGAAATTTGTTGTTTCAGTTGCTCTTATACACAGTATAGCAGTCAGGAATATCAGTTGAAGACATCACGATTGAAATAGCATTAATTTCACATGATTAAAGTAGAAATTAGAATTAAGTCAAATAAAATAAAATAGAATAATAGAAATATATTTTATAAATAGAATAAAATAAAATATAGTAAAATAGAAAACTGCAATGCAATAGAATACTGTGCAATTTGAGCTTTGTGATATTAGAGGGATTGTCAAATCATCATTTGCTTGTTTAGTAGTTTGATTAGTATAAAATGCTAATCATGTCTCACATTAAAGTTCACTTATACTTTAAATGTTAATTATATGAGTTAAACAAAATTCCTCAGTTGTTGTCCTCAGTGCCAGAGGGCTGAATTGTATAAATCTAGGAGAAACATGAAATACAATAATTAAAATGACTTAAAATTTAATAAAATTGGCAAGCAGGGCTCATAAGAATTGATTAAAACAAATGACTATACTGTTTAAGTCAATTATAAAGCACAACTGTTGTTTTCTGCTTCACAGAATGCAAGCCAATTTAAGCTGTTTTCTCAAGTTTAATGACCAAAGTATGGACTGATGCTTTAAGTTTATTTTACTTACATAATTATTTCACATAATTTATTTAAGTAAAAATATGACTGGTCAATATGCATTTATAAATACACAGAAGAGTTTTAAAGAAATAACCTTTTAATTACATCTCTTATCTATCATAAAGGACTAAAAATACACAAGTAATCAAGATTATTGGGGAGTTCTCTTTATTTTCATTGCATAAATGACAGTTTCCATTGGTTAAAAGTGTATTTATGTTTGTTGACTTGTTAGCTGACATGTTGCTTCATGTGGCTTCCAGAAATAGATTGTTACAAACACCAGCTGATGTATAATACTCTAATAATGTTTTTGTATTTTACATTATGTTTTTTTTAATAGGACATAGTCGGGCAGATATAAGTCATGCAGAAGTAAACATCTACGTTTGTTCTGCCTTTTACAATGAATGTTTAAAGAGAGTTTTTTTTCAATGAACAATGACAACAGGACAAACACAACTACAGCACACACCACAAAACACAGGATCTCTAACCACTACTAAAACAAACGTGACATTAGCAGATCTACACCTCTGAATGGACCCACTATGTCTACATCACTCACCTGCATCTGGAGTCACACATCAGGGAAAGAGTCAAGCACAGAAAATAACATAAGAAATGTGCAAATGAAAGGCTTCAGGAGAGAAAAGCAGAACGCAATAGTGAAGTAGACCTAAATAAACAACATGATCTTACTATATTTATTCTGAGCAAGCACAAGCTGTGACAGAGCCCCCTTGCTGTATATTACAGCTGTATATCACTCTGGAACAGGCCTGCCAGGGAACAATACAGGGCTGTGCACAACAGGAAGTGCTCCTGATCTATAGCTGCTATTTGAGCTATTTTCAGTGAGGGATTGTCTTGGAGAATATGGGGCATAATATACTCTTTCTTGCTAACAAAAATGTAAGGAAGTAAGAATGAGGACATGGTTTAGTTTAAGCTTTATTATATGGAATCATATGAATGAGCCTTTATCAGACCAGTGCAGGAAAACAACAGTTCATTCTTCAAACACTCCAGCTGGACAGCTCATTGGATTACTTTAAGGATAGGGGTTAGCACAGCACTTTTTCTCAATAGGGTGAGAGCTTTGTCAGACTTGAGGAAGTGTTGGTGACGTCAACCTACACTCTGAACAAATACTTACATCACTCATCAGACTCTTGAAGACTACAAGCTCAGCCTTCAGCCGGTCCACCTTCTCACTCAGCTCGGCTCGGGCCTCTGACGACTCCTGCGCGCTCTGAGAAAATAATGTGGACAAATAGGACAAAAATACAAAACAGGTTAAACACAAAATTAGGGTTTCATATTAAAGCTAATGTGATCAATAAACTCTGCTTTCCAAAGCTGAAAAAAATGAAATTGTGTAAGAAATTCATTAATTCTGTAGGACTGGGGTAAGTACTTGTGAGAAACTGTAATAAAGAAAATATAGAGGCTAATGTTGGATTCAAATAAAGCCTTCAAAATAATAACCTTTTATTGTCTAACTAGATCTAACTGGTTTCTGTTAAATTTTTCTTTATGACCTGTAAAAAGATATATTGTATTTACACATCTAAATTGATGCAAGTACCATGAACAGGAACTTTACTGTGTTAGGGACTTAACCCATGTGGCTTCAAATTAATTGCAAATACAGGAAACAAAACAAAAAATAATGAAATGTTGGTCAAGGCACAAGGGAGGACTGATTCAATTTTGGTCATCTGAATCTTCAAGCTAAGTAAGCTTCAAAAAAGAACAAAAAAATGTTAATTTGATCTTGTCCAAAGGCAAAATTCTATCTTTCCTCTCCAAAAATATAACTTAAAAATACATATTATCAGTTATGTTTCATGTTTGCCAAGATACAATATACAATCATGGTATGAAATTCAGAACTGCCTTGTCTTTATTTCCTCTTTGAAGAAATTGTCTAATCAGTGGCACATAAAATCAAATGAAGTCAATAAAATGCACAAACATCTACACAAAAACACAAATGCACTTGGCTGATTACCTTTTTATCTACCTGCCACCTTGTCTGGTAGGTCATAAAGTTAATTTCAGACCCTGAATACAGTTTTCATATCTACACTGTATATTCAGTGTGTGACCTACAGTTGACACAAACTCAGTTTGTCTGTTACCTAAGAGTGACAGATATGGCATGCAAATAAGGCCCTCAAAACAAATAAGTCTTATCAAACTCCTTTATATTGGTTACAGTTTTGCCCTTCTAATGACTTGTTCTATGAGATCAAACTGGTTTATCCTACTGAAAATTTTAATGTAAATGTTACAGCATAGCCTCCCTTAGTGAGAGCAGTAGCCATATTAAAGACTTTAATCATGTAGCTTTTATGGAAATAAAATGAACATGAAATGAAAAGAAAATAACTCTTTAGTGCCAGTGTTTTGTTAAGACTTAGCTAATTAGATGCATACAAGGGAAATATTGCTATCTTTGATTTGGACTTGTGAACTTGCAATGTAAATAAATTAAGAACATTGTGTTTAAATTGGCTTTAGTAATAAACACAGTTTGACACAATCCCATTTGAATGAAACAGGAGAGCTAGTGGGGGCTTAGCAAGTTAGCGGTAAGACTTGAAACAAAGAAAAACTACATAACTTAATTTGAAGATAAAAATTCTCCCCTCAGCATCCATCTTACACTTCAGATTATTTTTGTTTAATATGTGCGTTGAAAAGATGATTGATTTAACATTTATACCTGCAATAGATGAAGGGAGGTGGGGGGTTAGGAGGGTTCAGCTAGCTTATCTTAAAAGGTTTCAAATAAAAGCTACATTTAGCTGTATACTCACCCTAAAGGACCTGATTAACTTACCACTACCACATATCATTTTTGTGTTTTGCCATGTCAGAGAATTGACACATCATCCATACTTGCAGTGTTAGTACTCCTACAATAATAGTTGGTATGAGTAAGTTAGGAAGCAGCTAGCATGGCAGCTTTTAGTCAAAAATTCACCACCAGTGAAGCTTGCACCAATTATACTATGGAAACATATTTAACAGAAGTTTAGCTCAATTTGCAATCTTTGGATAAAAATGTAAGATGGAATGAAGAGGAAGCAGCTAAGTTAAGAGGTCTTAAATGACAGGGCATTCTTAGGCACAGGTAAAGCTGAATTTAGATTACATTACACGTTTTTATTTAATTTAGATGTTTATCAAAAAGAGGTTACACAACAGTTCAGCCTTCATGAAGTTAACATAAGCTACAGTTGACAGGGGTTATTTTAATAGCACAAAGATGGCAGGAGAAATCTAACTGGCAATTTTCATGAATTAAAAAAAATAACATTAGCACCTGCAAAGCTCTCTGGCATGTGATTGTTTGTCATTATTAATTATTATTATTAGATAAGCTATTGCACAGACTAAATAAAATATCTAGCTTTGCTATTAAGCTTTATAAACAACAACTAGCACCAGAAAAGCTTACTTACAAACACATTGTTTTTTATGTTTGATAAAATACAAACACCATGAAAACATTTTTACATAAAGACAAAAGTGCTATATGTTTGCCCCTGATAGAGGACCTGAGCTGAAGAGGATAACCCACTCCACCAGGGAGAGGGGGGTGAGTGAGAGAAGAGGGTTTGTTTTACTAACCTGAAGAACTGATATTATTTTGGTTGGGATGTCTGCACTTGCTGATACTAGCTGGAATTTTTACACAAAATACAAACCTATTGCCCTTATATTCCCTACATGGTAACAGAATCTTGGCTCTGAGCCCTAAACAATATGTGGTTATTTATGCTGAATTTACAATCTTTGAACCTATCTCCAGCTCTTTCACACAGCGACAGATATAAGTGTATGTGCTCTAAAAGGTTAAAGCTCTCAGGGGATGGCACTCAACCTCTCTATCTGGAGTTTTGCTGACCCAGAATCTAAGACAAACATGCATGCTGTCAGTGATTGATTTGCACAAAAGCAGGGATAGGAGAGGATGCCGGCTGGACGAGGTGCTCACAGCTAGGACGGTGCATGTTGTTGTGAAGCAGCCTCTAGGTGTGACAGTTTAAATTGACTCTCCATCTACATCTGTTTCCTGAGTAGAAGTATCATGGTGGCCCGCTGGTGAGATTTGATGTTTGTATCTATTTTCAGGCTAACAGACTCTCCCTGATGGGTTTGTAATGTCGTTTTTCTAATGTGACCCACATCCTGCTTACTCTCGCGGCCTCTGTTCAAGCCCTGAAGAGCCCATAAAACACCATGAGGAATTGAGCTACACATAAATGTTTACGCATGTGCTGTTCTGGCAGTTTTCAAAATATATATGTGTGCGCATATTTTTTGCCTCTGCTGTTATTTGCGTTCCATGTCTGCATGTGGTAAATGACCCCTGAAGGGACATTAAATATCTGTGCTTGAGCATGTTGTGGATTAGATTATAATATTTATGTTTCCAAACCTGCTGCAGGGACTCCACTGTGGACTCCAGCTGCTCCCGTTTAGACACCTCCTCCTCCCATCTGCAACACAGAACACAGAGGTGGGTCACTTACTGCTAAAGCCAGTCTCCCGTGGGCAACCAAGCAGGTTAATTCTACTTTTGTGGGGATAATACCCCCATCTCTTATTTCAAAATGCCCTTGACAGTGCAGCTTCACATCCACCTCTCCCCCTCCTTCTGTCATTCTTTTGTCTGTGTCTCTCTATGTGCAGCCTTTTAATCTTTACAGCCCCAATGCCTCAGTAAAATACTGTGGAGTGAAAGGAGTCCCATCATTCACCCAGCACAGCAAACATTACTCATGAATTGTCTTTGAGTGACTGCAGAGGGACACTTGAGCTCCAACACACCCAGGAGGGTGGGGTATCTCTGTGCTGCAGCATGAATTCCTTCATGTGATTCATTCTTGTTGAAGTCTCGAGAGGAGTGAGAAATCTGTTTACAAAATTTCACAGATAAAAAAATAACTGAAATAGTTTTTTCTTTATATGATAAAAAGAAAGTTTGTCAAAAACTAAACCCCTTGGCTAAGACTAATATGACTGACATTTTTGCAAAGCATTTAAAATCAATACGGTTAATATTTAAAAAAAAAAGAGACACTAAACCATGTAACATATAATAGAAAATAAATTATGCTTATAGGAACAATTGAACAAATTATTTCATTGAAAATTATTAGTTATTCAGTTACTTAAACAGTGGATGAACACACATACAGCTTTAACATCAAAAATGGATGGCTGATAAGTGTCTATGGTGACCCTGTTATTACATAGAAAAAAAGACCATCAAGATGGCATAAACAACTGGTTGTCTATTATTTTCTGTCATGCCCCGATTTAAAAAAAAATAAAAAATCAGTCCCCCGTTCCCTCCACCTAGAACCGTTCTTGCTTAAACACCTCAAATCATGTAATTACCAGTTTCTCTATAAAGTATTAGTGTCTAACAGAAATCATTAGGAATAAGTTCTGTTTTATTTCCCTGATTTGGGGCCGGACAAGTCGCACTCCCATGGTGTGGCCCATGCCCCCATTGAGGGTTTTGCCCGACTCTTCTAGAAACATAGGCCTATACCTAGTCATCTTGCTCAATTAGCCTCAATACGTCTGTTGTGTCAAATCAATTTATCAGTTTATTGCTGGCTCACGCTATTATTACAAACTAATGATTCAGGAATTTTTGTTTTCTTCACAGAACTCACTTTTATCACAGAACCAGAATTAACCTATGTTATCAGAGCTCCATGTCTTCATTAAAGAAAAAAAAACATCCTCGGTGTCTAGGCTTACAGTGTCCATCTTATCTTTCAGAACAGCATTTGTTAATGACACTTTTTCCTTACTGATAAATCAAAAGGGACAGGATTTCAGTTATCCGCTTTATTAGCTACTGTAAGCAAGAGAAGAAAATCATAGGACAATCTTTTTCAAAGAGAAGTCTTGATCTAGAGCTGCTGCCAATGCTAAGGTGTAGGATACTTTCACTTTGTTGTCATGTTTTCAGGCTGATGTTTTTACTGAGCCACTCAAACCAACCTTAAAGATACTACCAAGAACAGCAGAAGTCAGCCTAAATAAATTACCAACATTTTATACAGGTGAGAAGCGCTCTGAAACTGAAGCTGTAGTTACAGTAGAGGCATTGAAACAATGGCTGTGGACACAGGCAGTCACTGGATAGGATGATTTGCTAAAGAAAATGGGACATTTTACATACACATCACTTTCTCATGGTGTAGATGAAGGGCCAGTCTAGAGCAACAGTACACATAAAGACACGCCTACACATATACTTAATGTCACAAAGTAGTAATCTGAAACATTGGAAGGACTATTCAGTGTGTTTCACCAGTCCATCAAGGAAAGAGCCCACAATATGTTTTGGGGAATGGGCAGAACCTTTCAAAAGCATAATCCGATGATCATCCTGCCAATCACATTCATTATGGGTCAATCAGATGATGTAGTAGGGGGGTGCTACTGCTGCAGAGTAAAAGGACAGAATGTAAGCCACTTTGTAGAAACAAACTTTCTCCATAACATATTGGAAGTGGAGTAGAAATATCCTTTCCATGGAGAAGTCTGTGGTGTTGTCATTTGTTCAATAAAGAAATGTGGTCCACATTTGATCAAATTGCCACTGAAGTTGTTAGCATCTGTGCTAATCTTTGTACAAACAGTCACTTCCTTCTGTCATCTCGCTAGCTCCCACCTCTTCCTGCTCTAAAGGACTCTGATTTGGCTGTTCTGCTTTAGGCCCACACAATTGGCCACTTGGAAACTGGATCTTGGCATGATGGATCAGTCTGATTACAGCCATTGAATCAGGCCGAACTATTTGCACTATAAGGATTACAAAATAGTTTAATAACCATTGGGTTTTTAGTTTTTTGAGCAATGGGGGGACTAAAACGACAGCTAGAAAAATTAAAAACATGATAAATACAAATACAAACCTATTAAACAGGAAAGATATGGCAGATACATTTTGTTTTTGACCTCATCATTCAACAAGCTTTCACTTCAAGAAGGCAACAAGTCAAACTGTCTGGATCATTAACTGCATTTTTGTAAGAAGCACAGTCTAAACATAGATCAGATGACCTAACATCGCTAGTCTTGCTTGACTGTTAAATAAGTATGAGACTCCTCCAACATTTGAATGCCAGCTATGATAAGCAACTCTCATTACCGCTCATGATGTTTATACATATTTGTCATGGTGCAAATAAGTGATATCACTTATCTGCACCATGGTAGGTATGTAAAGCAACATTACAGGCCCTCATTTGCATTACAGTATGAAACAAACACCAGTCAAAGAAGCATCAGCCTGTCCAGCATCAGCCACTTTTGCATGCTCCTAATAAACAGTTATCTTGTTCCTGAGATATGAGGCGAGCATGCTGAGTCACGGATGCTTCCCAAAAGAGAGTTTGAGGTTCAGAATGAATAAAGAGCTCATTCAGTGTTATGAAGTAACCGCACAATGTCAGACACTCGTGATGATGCACTGCTGGAGGCCTCTTGGATGACAGAGCATCTGAGAGGGGCTTTTTTTTAAGTATGTAAGGAGAGTCAGTCGGAAGATTTGTGTGACTAGTGTCTCACTATAAATGTTTACAAGAGGTGAAAAGCTAACATTTGACTTCTGCTGACTTTGCTGCACGTAAAGCCTTTGCCATGGAGAAATGTAAACACTGCTACAAGTATTACTACATGCGTCACAAGACAGTCACTTTCTCAGGCTTTCTCTTCCTTGTTCTCATTCAGGTCCCACTGAATACACACTGTCTAATTAGTGAGAAGTATTCCTTAGCAGGGCGTGCCAGCTCACTTCGTGATTCAGGCCTTGTTTTCTAAAAAAACACTGGCACCGCTGCTCCACTGTGTCCACACAACACTCAGACCGTCTGCTGCAGGACTCTGTCTAAGGTCACAGGAGTTCACAGCTGCATCACATCCTCTGCAGACACAAATCTGTTACAGCATCTGCACCACTAGTGTTGTCACCTCCTGAAGAGACCACCACACTTTCCTGCCTCAAATGCAGAAGGTGATTACTGAAGGACGGGATTAAATTGACCCACTGATGGAGGGAAAGACTCAGTGTGTCAAGACCGTTTGTATCATCAATCAGTGATAATGGAGTCATTGACAGGACTGAACAGCAGCTACTTGCAACATATTTTGGAGCAGTTACAAACTATAAAAGTCAAAGTGAAAACCACAGGGTGTTCTGAAGTATCCAGATTAAAATGTCTTCTCCAAACAAACACATCACTGCTCACTGATGTATTCAGTCAGTCCTTGTTTCATACTTTCCTCTACCTGTGGTGTGATTGAGTCAGACAAACACCCGGAGTCTCCTTACAAGGACAAAGACAACAGGAGGGTTGGAGCCTGTGTCTGCTCATAGATGTCTGTTTACAATCCTCAGCAATCTCGCTCTAATAAATCATGTACTACTGTTACAGATGTTGTCACGCCAAGGCCAAAGGAAGTTACAGCAAGAAACAGGATTTTTGCTTATCTTATATCCATATTTGGGGAGAGCAATAAATGTGAAAAAATAATACTGACGATTTCATAAAGAACCTGGTAAAAATGCAATTTAATTTTCATAAAGGGGACAAAACTGTAAAGATTAAGAGACAACCACTGATATTGAGAAATGAAGCCGACAGAAAAAGTGAAAATGACTGCCGTCCCTTGAGTGTCCACTTGAGGCTGGCTCCAAAAACCAAGTTATTGAATGCCATGTTATAAAGCCTATTTTGGCAGCAGAGAAAAAAGATATAATCTGGTTCAAAAACATTCCTGGCCTCTTCAGCAAATATACAAAAAGCATTGGGAGTCATTTTAGACTTGATTTTATCTACAAAGATTTTAATAAGACAAAACATTATGAATCAATGAACATTTTTGAGGACACACTTGGCAAGATTTTAGTTGCTTGATCCTGCTTCAATTTGGCTTCATTCCTTCATTTTGAATTAAATTTAAAGTATTCAATGATAACATTTTCAGTGCTGTGATAGCCAATGTTTTGATTTTGATTACTCTTCAAAAATTGATGGGTTACTTTAACTGCTGAGACAACATAATGCATGCTGTCTATATATATATATATACATATATATATACACACACACATATTTATATATATATATATATATATATATATGAATATATGTATATAAATATATATATATATATATATATATATATATATATATATATATATATATATATATATATATATATATATATATATATATATATATATATATATATATATATATATATATATATATATATATATATATATATATATATATATATATATATACACATATATATATATATATATATAGATATATATATATATATAGATATAGATATATATACATATATATATATAGATAGATATAGATATAGATATATAGATATATAGATATATAGATAGATAGATAGATAGATAGATAGATAGATAGATAGATAGATAGATAGATAGATATAGATAGATATATGGTTATATTGAGGGTCAATATATACAAAGTGTATTTGCATAAGCTATGGCCTTTAAAAAACACTGCTTTAATATGATTTTGAGTAAATGTACCTCGCTGCCCAAAATCCGCAGGTGCCACGGTGATGTCTCCAATTGTTCAAGCCTGTTGTTGCCAACACATATCTGCTTTGGTTGCTCTGACTAAAGATAGTGTTCATGGAAAAACTGAGCTGAGCTTATTTAGCTCTGTGGTGATGATTTTGGCGCCATGCATCATCTTCCACAACAGATCAGCTGATCAAAACAGTTAATTGCAGTCGCTGTATCAGCCTGCCCTACACAGGCAATTTATGACTCTGGACTGTGTGTCAAGGTTAAGACTAAAACTAACCAATAATACAAATGAATTATCAAAGTTTTTGTCTAAATAAGTTGTTTTGTGAGGTTATTTACTCTGTAACATTGTCTTTACTTTGATCTTTTGTTGAACATGCTCTCTTCATTCATTTTTAGAAACCTGCTGTCAGTCACATGGAACTCATAGTATGAAGGCCCTGTGTGAAGAGGTCAACTTTAGTGAGCTTATAGTGTGGCCAGCTGCTAGACACTTAAGTCTCCTGGCCTTAATTACCCTTACTTGACCTTGAGCTTGATTAAAAACTATGGGGGCACAAAGGGGACAAAAACATGGCATGTTTGAGTAATAAGCACAACTACTGTGCAGACAGACAATGAAAAAGACATCCAAATGTCTAAAAAGACATCCAAATGTCTTGCATCAAACACACATTGTCTCGTACAATTTTCTCTGTTGAACAATAGCATTCCTGCAGTTGCTGCCAGCTAACACTCCCTGCCTCGCGGGGTTTGTCTGAGAGCTAATTTGCACGCAAGCTGTTTTATGATTTCCCATCCCTGTGCCTCTGACACAGTGCACACACATCCACACGTGACCAACTTGTGTTCTGGTGCTGATTTTTTTTAAGGACTGGCGTGCTCATGCTGACAGCTTTATGGCAGCTATAATGATTAAATCTAGAAGTTTGATTTATATCCACCAGAGTTAGAAAAATAATAAAAGATTATATCTCAAGGCTGATCATGAATTATTGTTTTAATGATCAAATGTATGGTGTGTAAGCATGGTAGTGCTTGGCAACATGTGGTAAATACCAGAACACAGAGAAAACTCAGAGGTGTGGCTCCGTATCATTCTTCTGTTGCTCATAGCGAATAAAAGTTTGAGTCGGACAACACCCTCTTTATATGATGATCTTGAGAGTGTGACATATCACTGACAAGAATTTTACATCACTGGACTTCTGATTACAATTACAATACTGAGCTTAAACAAACATCAGTTTATGAATGCTTCAACAAGACAAACCTCACATCCTACAGAACAGAGGTACTGAAGCATTGATTAATAACACAGGACTATTTTATCAATGTTCTAGTTTTTACCTTAATTAATTCATAAGCTTTTCAGTTTTTTTAATTTAAGACTGTCATCTCAAATGAACCAGGGCTGTCAGTGTTTACGGGTTTATGTCAATGCAGTTAAGGTCTGAAACTACTGCACTGAAGTTTTAAGTCACACTTCTAGACTATGTTCACTATTTCTCATGTTTAACAAAGCCTTTAGTATTCAGAAAGTGAGTATCTCTAATTCAGCTCGATTCTGTCTGTCTGGGACACTTTTGAACAGCTCCTGTCACTTTAAGACCCTCTTCACAAGGACAGCTTTCCCTGTTCTGATTGGTTGACAGGTCTATTCTGTGGTCAGCGCTCTTCAGCTCCATGTTTTCAACACCTCTGCATTCTATCTACGGTCTATGTGCTATACTGGGCTGCCATCCAAATCATTTTTGAAATGAAAAATAACTAAGTTTTAAATGTGATGATAAAATAATTAATCAATTATAAAGATCAAATTAAATTAATAATTTTGATTAAAAATCTATTGATGGGCACCCCTCATACAAATATGTACAAACTTAAATAATTAAAATAACCATATAAAAAATAAATATGGAGTAGTTTTCATTGAAATGGTCTCATTTTTTCGCCTTTTAATTAATCAGTTTAATTTAGTTAGGATCTTTGGAAAGTTATAGAGACAATATTACCAAAGCATGAAATGGTGAAAGAAAAATTACCTCCTAAATAAATTGCAAAAAGCAAACAGAGACAAAAAAAAATCATCATTAAATTGAAGACTGCTTCATTTTTTTTTATCATGTATGATGCATAAGAGTTTCGTTGTGTGAAAAACAGATTAGAGATGATACTTCTATGTGTTTACATTGGTGTTGTTGTGTATGGTTGCATTTGTGAGCAAATTTGTCCATGTAGTTATTTTTGTGAATCAGTGTTGTCTAGGTCAAATGAGACTGTATGTATGGTATATTGTTTTTTCCCTGAAAAGAAACAAAGCATTTATGGAAAATGAAGGTGACATAGACAGTCTATGATTGTAATGCTGCTTTAACAGACTAAAGCTGTAACACTAAACACAATATGTTTAATGCCTTACTCTTACATCAAATTTAGAGATAAAAAGGGTTGATTACTATTTCTTCATGCAGAAGAGCAGTTACTCTGAGCAGCTGTTTTTTGTGAAGAAAAATAAGGTCATGTTTCTTTTCTAAACTAAACCTCTTAGTCCAAATAATATAAAGACATTTTAATAGGGCCATTAAAATTCATTCTTGAGTGCCTGTGATAGTAAAACAGGAAGTGTTATATGATAACAGATTTCAGGATCAATACATCTGGCTACATGCAGGACAAACACATATTGAGCTCAGCTGCTGTATGAGATGAGGGCAGTGACAGCTCTGACGGATCACTCCTCCGTGTCCAGAGAGCACATGATTTCTCCCACAGACCCCTATAGGTGTCTATAATGTCTCCTCCGTGACAGCATGCATTCCTGTGCCACTATGGGCGGTCGGAGGGTGCACGCACCAAGGCTGTAATTTACTTTCAAGACATCCTTGCATCAATCTTAACTGGATGGTTGGACTGGGGCTGGACAATTCAGACCAAAAACTGCCATATTTTCAACCAAATGGCAATACATCTTGAATACTGCAATAAAGTTTTCTAGAAAGACATAATTAGATAAAATGGTTGTCAGGTACAAGAACTATAAACTTAAACATTATAATGACAGAATCAAAAGGGTTAATGCCTGTTTGATTGCAAGGCAACAAAATTAGAATTACTACACCATATGTCAATATGTTATTATAGTAATCAATATATTGCAGACGAGCTCCTTCATACTATCCAAAGACCTAACAAAGACCTTTGTATTATTAAATCAAATGAGTTTCAAAATAATAAAACTATCATAATTTTAATGATTAGTGGAATCACAGAGTACAAAACTACATTACATTCATTTACATTTATAATCAAAGAGAGAACACAATCTAACTTCACAAATCTATTGACATTTGTAATATTTCCAAATGTTAACAAATTGTGAAATAGTGACAGTGTGCTTGAGTTTGCCTGTAATTGTTGATTATAAATAATAAAGATCATTCAGTAGTAGATGGTTAGGGCTTGCTTTGATAACAATCGTGCATCTGAATTATTCGTTTTTTTACTAATAACAACTTAATTTAAGTACCAGACTGCAGAGGTGCACTGACAGGTAAAGAGAAAGAATAGGGGTAGTTTTTGTAGAAACTGGAATTTTTAGACATTCACATTTTTTATTCTTTTTCATTATACATCCACAAGCAAGGGCCAGACATGACGCACATTGACCTGGACCCATGTCTTCCAAAATCAAAGCTCTTGATGTCAAACTATTTCCATCAAGGGCCAAATACAGAGAAACATAAGACAACTGGGATCTTGATAAAATACGCTTTTACTTTATTAAGGTTAAGGACTTGGGGTTGGAAAATCAGGTTTTGGAGGGTCTTAAGCAGCCCTGGATCTGCCCCTGTTTAGTACAGAACAGCACTCCATGCATCACAGAGGATAGCTGCTGCTGACTAATCTCTACATTCAGATACAAGACAAGAGAAGACTGCAAAAATCTGACAAACAGAAAAGGTGAACAAGTGCTTAAAGATGATAAGTGCTGTATTGTTCTGTCAGACTGACCTTGACATGGTGCAGATAGCACAGAGAATCATTTTTCTGGGATTCCTGCTGTTTGTCCTATTAATCAAACACAATGCCCATGTTTTACTGCAGGTCAAAGTCTAGACACCTCATCTTTTAGGAGCCCATATTATGCTTTTTTGTGCTGAAATGCCATTTAGTGTGTTCACATGCCTCCTCCTTTTCACCTTTTTACTTCTATGCACAAAATAAAAGCGTATTCACAACACTAGTATGTGCCTGAAATGGCTCATTCCCCCAGCCCCTTGAATAGATCTACCAGTGTGACACCTCACCATTGTTTTGTCCGCAGTTTAAGCACAATGGCTGGGGTTAGCAAGTCCAATGCAGTCTTAAGACTTTGGAATGAATACAGGGTCACTGAAAGTAGTATGGAGAGCTGAGCATACCAATTACCAGTCTACTGACTAGTCAATCAATCAGCTTGGGCTGGGTCAATGTGGGGGAGGGTGCTTTAAAGTAAAAGGGGCCCCAACAGAGAGTCTCAGACAGAGTGAGAATACAGCTGGATCAGTGGTGCTCAGTCTATGGAAACTAGAAGGCTTTTTGAACATTGGTGTTAGTAGACACACACTAGCAGTAATCAAAAGTCAATGTGAGGACCTGAGATAACACAAAACACTGGCCCTTCAAGTCAGAGTGGACATTTGTGAAAAGGCTGAACAAAAACTTTTCAAGCATTCTTGATATTGCTCCTCAGGTGATGAACATGAGACTTCCTAACCTATCTCTTAAACCTATGACTTTCAATAATATTGGTTCATCCTATTGAGATATTGTATTTTAAGGCAAAAGATTGACATGAGCCCCAGAGACTTTGGCCTTCAAAATCCAATCACATTGTTCTTGAGCTTAAAGAAAATCACTTTCAGTGAATCTAAAGTCATATGGTTCAGACAGACAGACAGCCCCAGTGTCTACTGAGGCATAAAAATCTCTTAAATAAAGTAGAATAAAATAATAATAATTTTCGATATAATCTAAACCCTTCAAACAGACTCATCTTATGGTCAATAGGTTTTTATTGTCAGCAGTCTTTTTTTTCAGAGTAGTAAGCCAGTATCTGTTTTTTAGATTAACAGAAACAAAACTAATGCATATATTATTCCCCACCCTTCATTTTATTCAAAAATATTAACATATATATCAAAAACTCATTATATTTTCCAGCCCTAAGTAGAAGCAGGGTGGGAAGACTCATGTATAGCAACAAGATGTGAAAAAGTGATCACTCTAAAGATCACTAAGATGAGAGAAAGGGGAGGTCTGACTTTAGTAGGTCATCGATTGATCGTCATGATGCACTGTAATCAATAGCCCCTCCAGACTCCACAGAGACACATATGTAGCGTGCTAATGAGGCAGCCGTGGTAGACAGACCGGATGAAGTAGCAGCTCTGGAGCCCACCGTCTGTGCTTTTAAGGGTCTATGTGACGAGATCGCACTCCAAGGTCAACGCTCGATTCATTCCCTGTCTCCCTGACCTCAATCTATATCCATAACACTAAAACACACACACACATTCGTCCTCCATAGCTTCATCTTCTCAATCTTGTGTCCATGGAAACTGCTCCGGATGTGCATGCAGATTAATTCCAGGCTCAACTAAATCATGTAAACTGTGAGCAGAGACGTTGGGCTGTAACATCGCTCTCTCTCTGATGGATGATTCCTCTGCGTGATGTTCCACGAGCACGGTCAGACTTAAATTTAGCCCTCCACACCCAGACAGGACACAGACCCCAGCAGGCCCAGCAGGAGGAATGCTACTGTTGCTGAGTGACTGCACACATTTACCCAGGCCACTGTTTCATGGGTCAACAGTGAGAGAGCAGCTATGCTGATAGCTCATATAGGGGAAGGTGTGACACAACGTTGGTCATTTAATATTTAGGACATGGTCAGATCTGAGGTATTTTTTTGTACTGATGCATGATATAAGATTCTTGCTGATATCTGATATACAGTTATTTCTGAACTCATCACCAGTAGTTTTATTGACATTTTTTTAACTTAAATTGAAGACAACACTGTCTCTGCTATACAAAAAATTGACCTGTAACTTTAATGGTGAATATTATACTTATTTCTGTTAGAAAAAAATGTCAAACATTATCTAATAAATAAGACTTTTGATTTTAAAATGCAGACATTTAGTGATAAGGGTTCAGAATCATGGCACATTCATAAATTGTGCCAATATTTCAGCCAATACTTGGGATATATATATAGCTGATATGTATGGCCAATACATTGTCCATAAATATCCCCAAATAGTATTCAACTTTATGGGGAATTATCCACCAATACCTAAACTGTGCCAATAATACTACACAGTCCTATTATTTTAATATATTTCTATAAAAGATACAGGATAAGCTTATATGGTTCATATTGATATTGTTTACACTGATTAAAAAATATGCCCATTTACAGACCTGGCCCACTGCTCAGCTAAGTTAAGTTTACAGCAAAAAACAAAAGCCCATTCACACTTGCGGAAAAATCCTGAAACTGTCTTGAATTAACTGGGTAAGCACCATGCACATCAGGGTTTTTACTCTCTGCCCAGTGCCCCAGTGTCCTCCCCTCTATTGACTGACATGCAACCTGCAAGGCAAGTTCTGTCTGTGAAGGCCAAGTGTGAACATGAAGTTTAGTTTTGGGGGCAAGCTAAAATGGTATTTTCTTGGAAATATCAGGGTTGCAGGTATGAAAAGGGCCAATATTGTTCACAAGATTACATATTTGTTGTTTTTTCAGTGCTTCTGTTTAACTTGTCAATCTTGCCACCCTTGGAGGTAAATATTTTGGAACCAAAATGGGAGGTTTTAAGCAGGTCTAGACCCTCAATTTGCCATGCTTCTGCTCAGGTTTTTGTGTTCGCACCCCTCATTGCTGGAGAACCACGGGCTTAATCGAAATGGAGGATTATGATTTTATTCAGCATTTGGTTTTATGTACTTCTTAAATGCTGTTTTCATCTAATCTTTATTTAACCAGATAAGGCCTGTAAAGATCAAGATCTCATTCACAAGATTGACTTGGCCAAGAGGTCAGCAGCACTTGTCATTATAAATACTACAGATTATATGCAATAAGTTAAAGCAGACAAAAATTTAACAATGTGCCAATTACTAAGTAATTATATTTACTTTGTTTATTTTTTTTAAACTGATAGTTTGTCTATATGGGGCAACACAGTGGTGCAACAAATAGTGCAAATGCTGGTTTGATCCCTGTGTAGGTCAGGGCCTCGGAGTTTGCATGTGCACGCATCAGTTCTCTCTGGACACTCTGGTTTCCTCTCACAGTTCAACAAACATGCTTATTAGGTTAATTGGTGGCTCTAAATAACTGTCTGTCTCTCTGTGTGACCCTGTGATTGGCTTGTGACCTGTCCAGGGTGCTGCTGGGAAAGATTTTGGGCCCCCAGCAACCCCTAAAAAAGGAAAAGTGGTAGATAATGGATGGCTGGATATACAGTATGTCTCCTTGTCATTACATGTACACTGATATTGTGAAGCCCATGTTGCCTTAGAATTGGTATTAAAACTGACCCATATTTTTCATTTCTTAACAAGTAAATGAAAAATAACAGTTGAGATATAAACATACAGTCTCATATATTGCTGAACAAAAATATTCAGAAGTAGTTCTTGGTCAATATTGCTCACCTATAGCTGTAGGTATATTTCTATATGTTAAAAGTAAGACTTTCTACTTTGTCCTAATAAAATAAATTTGTGTGTATTTTACAGGCAGGTCTGGCAGCAGCAGGACTGACTGTAGACAAACAGCCAGCTTTGTGGGTCTGTACTTTGGACCACATACCTTGAGGTAAAAAGTGATATCACCATGCCATTAGTTAAAATATCATGTTGACGGCTAAAAATGTGATGCAGAATTCAAAAAGTATCACAGTGATGATAAAGAATAATGTTGGCATGCTCTCATGTTTGAAACAAAGATAGAATGTAATGTCTGAATGCTAACACACTCACTGTGATACGCTAACCTTTTTGTGTTGGTGTGTTAAAATGTGGACCCATAGTGTGAGGTTTTTGAAGTCTTGTAAAGTCTGGGGTGAGTATTTTCAACATTTTACTATGACAAGCTTTTAATGTTTGGATTAAATTTATGGTGATAGGCAGCTGTTGGAATAGTCAAGTCTGGACAGAAGGCCTCAGTGTTATCCTCTCTGTCACAGAGCGAACTAGAAAAGCACTCGGAGAGCGCAGACCTCCGCCAGCGCCACAGTCCTCACCCATATTGTGATTTTCACCATAAATATTAGTCCGACCTTTATTTCATCTAAATATTTAGATTCCTTGACCATGAAAACATACCATTAGCAACTGGATTCATAATGATATCTATTTTAGTTCAGTAGTTATTCACAAAAATCCCATTTTTCATCATGGCGGCCAGATGCTGATCCGGATCAACACCAAAATCGAATCAGTTCTTCCTTTTCCCGTGCTGAACATTTCCTGAAAATGTCATCAAAATCCATCCATCACAGACGGACGGACAGTCAAAAAAACTCTCCTGAAAACATAACCTCCTTGGCGGAGGTAATTAATGGCTAGCTGTTAATCAAAAACAGCTTATATTAACTAGAAGGCTTTTGCTATCAAAATACATGTACCTCAAACTAAACTAACTGACTGATAACTCATGTATTCACCCATGATCTACTTTTTTGTGGTCATTTGTTTTGTTGTTTGCTCAGGAGTTTTCAGCAGTGGATTATTAAACTATGGCAACTGTCTCCTTCTCAAATCTAAGAACAGCATCCTGTTTGCTGGAATTCTAATGATAGGTTCTGTTTCAGTAAATATTTACTCAAACCAGTGGCTGTTTCTGTTGAAATTCTCTACTATTATAATGCCTGCCCAAACTATGTGGTGGATGAAAAGAAACAATAGTTTTCACCCGTCCTAAAAACTGACTGTATACTTAAAGTGGCTTAGAATAAACAGAGCTGATTTAAGCTGAACTTCAGACCCTCAGATTGTGTAATGTTCCTAAAGTCAAAAAAATGTCTCTTTCTCTGGTGAATATGAGGACGGGGTCATAATTAATGACTCGTTTCCTCCCACCTCTTTATCAGACTGCAGAGCTCAACCTTATCAACAGACTTTGAAATCTTTTGGAGACGGCTCTCACTGAACATTTTTCATCAGTGAGATAATTTCTCTGCTGAGGAAATACAGACGTCTTACATCAAAATCTGAGATTTTCAAGAGGAGAGCATTCCTCTGGGTTATTCAACTTTTCTTGGCATGTATCAGCGTCTAAACTGATTTCATATGACTGAACTCCACTTCTTACTAATACCTTACAAAATGTATTTTGAACTGTCAAACGATTTTCTTTTTTGCTTAAAAAAGTAAACTTGTTAAACTTTTAAGGTTACAGTTATTTAATATGTGTGCTTGAGATCATGTAAAAAAATAATTGCTTATAATAATAATAATGTGTGCTTAATAGACGTGCAGACAGAGTTTCTGAAAGTAAATTGACTGATAATATAAAGTTACCAGTAAACCCAAAGTGCATTTTTTGGTCTGTGGAAGGAAACCAGAGCATTTAGAGAAAACCCACATGTGCACCAGGGAAACACGCAAACTCCTCACAGAAAGGCCCTTCCTGAAGAGGAGAGTTAAAGCAGCAACCTTCTGTCTACGAGGCATGAGCACCAAGCTGCAGTACCACTGTAAAGCCTTCAAAATATAACTTTTCTTCCAGAGTTGTTTTTATACATATTTCTGTATTTTAACTGTTCATCTGCATGCACTATGTGATGTCAGAGAGTTCAGACAAGTGTTAGGAGCGTATGATGGTAATGCCAGAGATGCCTGATTGGTAAGGAGATGATAATTACTAATATTACTTCAAGACTCTTGATCAGCTGATCAGATTCTGTCTCTTATGAGATCACCTGTGGCTGATTCTCTGTGCAGTATTTAAGCTTGCAAGTTAAACACATTCACTTGTCTGCAGCTGCTGCAGCTTCTGCTGTTCTCATCAGCTTTGATGAACTGTGGTGAAATCTCCAAAACTTTTCAGTCCTTTATCAATTATTCATATCACTTGTATCTATTTAATCAAACCAGTGTTTTGACCTGTTCAGATCCTTCCAGACACCAGTTGGATGAAAGCGAGGTTAGCTAACTATACTATGTATATGTGCACTTCTGTTTTGAAATAGTCCACATTACCTAAGATATTGATCTTCACATTTTTGTAGATGTCTAAGTGTCTTTCTCTTTACTTTTTTACCCTTGCAACCCCAAAAAGCAGGATTTTGAGAGACTGACCCAAGTTTGTATGGTTTTAAGTCACAAACATTTTACAAACAGACATCATTGTCTATCTTTTGGTTAATATCACAGAAAATGTCGATGTATTGCATTGAATTTATCTTCAGTGTTTGCTTGTTGTTAAAAGCTTAAAGCACTCTGTTCAGGCCTCACTATTACACTTTGCATATACCAGTACGTCAAACCTGGAGATGTGACACATGTTTTAGATTACCAATGATGCAGAGAAGTTTTAAGTACAGACAGGTGTAACCTTCGAGTCAAAAAATTATTTTCTGTCTTAAACAAACATTTTTCTTAATCATAGGTTTTCTATAGTAGGATGTGTATTTGTTTGCAGACACCAATAAAGCCCCTCTAAGCTGTATTTGTGTCAAGGGATCTTCATGGATCACAAACAAACTAAAACTCCATATTAAATATAATCTCTAAATCCTCAGGCATTGGGAAAAACTTTTTGTTGACTTCAACTCTGAGGCAGGTTTGGACAGAGTTAAATCCTAAACAACACGGACTGACTGTTTAACAGCGCTGCAGCATTTGAGGCTAATTTAGTGTAATTACGTCCCACATGTTGTTTGGATTGAGGTGAGATTATCATGATTGAAATGCTCTGATCAAAGTTGTCCTGTGAATAGAGGGTTTGGTACATTAGTGGTGAATCCTCCCGTCACGCTGATGAACTGACAGATAATCATCAGACACTGTTGTAACACGTTTAATCCTGACCCGGCCCTGCTGTATTACCACACAGAGTTTGGGTGTGAGCTCGGCTTGTTTGCACCGTGCACATGCATTATCTAATTGCTTCACTCCCACTGCCTGTCCTGGCCCTCTTTTCTCTGGCCTGAGGCATGACGCTGTCAGGCTGTGCTATAAACCCCTCTGAAAAAACAAACAGAGGGGATTTCACTAGAAAAATTACAATCAACCTCCAGCCAACAGGTGTGACCTAAGAGCCACCTGAACAAAAAGGGATAATTGTTGGCAAAGAAAGTTATGTAAGTGTTTGTAATGGCAGTGATTTCTTAAAGTGTGATTGGTTAATCCTTGTAAGGACATGCAAAAGGTGTAGGCGCTTTGAAATTTATCCAAACATAATGATTTGTTGATATTTATAATGGGTGACAGTTAGATGTCTCTCCTGGCAAATCTGGCAGCAAGTCAACAAAGTTTCTGTCAACAGGAATTTTAGATTTACTTAAGAATTTAAACTGAATGAGAAGAACAGAGGAGGATTAAATCCTAGCAGGAGAAAGAGATGAATGGGGGAAACATTTTTTTCTTTTTCTTTTCAAGAAAAATTCTTTTCAAGAAAAAGTCAAAAGTTGAGAATACAGTTTATTCTTTATAAATTTCAGTTTCTTTTAAAACATCTCACTTCATTTCCCAAGAACAGTCCAATTTAAACTTTGTACTTTTTATATTTGATATTGATATTTGACTTTGATATTTTCTGATATTTTTGACTTTGTGCAGGTGACAATCATAATTAAAGGTATATTTTGGGGATGTTTCCTTGCAAACATAGTCTAAGTCTAATATTGAACATCGCACAAAGGTCTTCATTTCTGAAAGTGTGGCCTAATTAATTTTTAAAGGTTGTGGGCCACAGATTAGGGTCATGTAGTTTCCTGGTCATCCTTTGCTTATTAACACAATATCTCAAGAAAGTTATGAGGGTACTTGTTGAAACCTAACACATTTATCTTTGTGGAAGGTGAAGTAATTACATTTTGGGGGTCATAGATCAAAAGTGATCTGAAACCACGTTCAGTTCCCTGTTTCTGAAGGCAGTATCCCAAAAATGCTTGAAGAGGCTGTCTTCATATTTGGCTCAAGGATGAACTGGTCAAATTTTTGTGAGACATGTTGAAATATCATTAGGCCTCATCATCATCATCCCTTGCTCTTCCCTACCAGGTACTGGCCTATTCTGTTCTGGCAGGGGGGACAGCCGATGTAAACTAGCCTTTTGGCTAACTCGGGTGCATTTACATTTTTTATAAAATGTTTATTAATGTGCAATGTCCCTCCGAAACAAATAAAGGAAATGAATGAATGAATGAATGAATGAAGGTGTTTCTCAATAACCAATTGAGAGGGTTGCTGATAGTCTGGTGGTTATTTACCATGCAAGGACCCTAACCCCCCTATGTGTGGCCTGGGTTTGATTCCTGCAGAGGGACAGGTTTGATAGGTGCCTCCCTCTGCTCTCTCATCCTTTTTCTGGCTATATCCTTTGTCTCTACACCATCAATGAATGCAAAAGAAAAAATATTAAAAACTAGAAGTGCTGTAAGTGCACAAACCTCTTCCAAGGTATTCAAACACTGTCATACGAGTTAGTGTCAAAAATGTGCCCTATCTAGCAATGTTCACAAATCCTCTTTGATCCACATCCGGATTTTGAGTACCATCATAAATGTAATTAGTTTTCCATTGCGCCAACATACTCTGTATATATAATCAAAATCTGTTGAGAACTTATTGCTTTATTAATAAAAGGTGGAAAAATGCCCGGTCTTGCAATGCTAACAAAGTCCTTAAAGATCCTTAAACCCCATCGAAATTCAGATCCCCACCAAAATCTAATCAGTATATCCTTGTGTCATGATCAGCATTCCTTGAAATGTCACCAATATCTATTCTAAATATTTTGAGTTATCATGTTTACAATCCAACAAACACAAAAAGATAACCCCCTTGGCAAAGGAAAAAAATACTCAATGAGGGACTTCTGTCAAACTTTGCAGCACTGTCCACTTTTACTTGATGATTAGCATACCACATTTTGGTGCCTGCTTTTGAATTTTATATCTCATGAATGTGTTGAGGAGTTTTTTATTTGAACTAATGTTGAATCGGACCCAAAGGGTATCTGTTTAGATCTGGTACTTCAGAGGAGTTGTTGATCCCTGCCACAAAAAAACCTGAGCCCCTGTTCTTGACCAGCATTAAACTGCAGGATTGTGGATCTGGTTTTATCTCTTTCTTGTTCCCTTGCTTATTATTGATTCATTGTTGTGTTAAGCTATCAAAAATATTCCCCAAGGATTTGAAGGAGGATATTTACATTTTGGCTCATTAAACATCTGTACTTCTTTTTTCTCTAAACTCAGAAATAATCTAAAATCTATAGTTTATTGTCACAGCCTTCAGCAGAAGGAGTGCCTGTGTGCTGTGACAGAAAATCAGTTCACCCTGCAGTCTTACAATCTGCAAACAGACCCCACCCCACATCCCTCAAACTAGTCTAATAATTTGTTTTCCTGCTGATTTTCATTCAATGCAATCCTCATAAAAGCTCAATACCCCGGGCTTTTGACTGAATATACAGCACAATTATAAGACTAAAAACTGTTGGGACATAAGCTGTGAAATACTGCACTTAAGAGAGGCAGACTGTCATAACGGAGGGCTTTGAGCGGGATGCTGTGATTGACAAATAACATGGATTTAGAAGAGTCTTCCTAAGTGTGTATGTCGAGAACAAACAGGGTGCATGCCTGGCCATGTTTGGGTGGAGCTGTACAGGGAGGGACACGACAGTGAAGATGAAAAGAAGATGAAGTTGCTCAGTTCTGGCACAAAAAGTGTTTAGGGTGTGTGCAGTCAAATTATGTGAGCCATTACCAAAGCTATGAGACACTATGAACACATAAATGAGTTTTGTAGCTCTGGGTACACACACCTGTATGGTGAACCTCGGGAGTCAACAAAAACTGCAGCAGCTCTTTTCACTGGAAATCTGGCTCACAGATCACAAATGTGTTTAATAAATCACGTGTAAACAGAAAACTGAAACTCGCAGCCCAGAGGCTACACATAAACCACAGACAGTTATGTAACATCCTGTGTGGGGGTTTGCTTCCATTTTGAGTTTTGGTTAATTTGCAGCAATTAAAGCCAAAATATTCCAAACTGCAAGTATCTGTCATCAGCCATTTATTCACACAAAGTCATGGCATACACGCAACACAGAGTCTGATTTGCCCGCCTGGGAACTCTGTCTCACGCAAGGATGGTTACAAGCCAGAAACCGAAGCATAAATCTACCCTCAACCTTTATGTCTGTGTCAGAGAAGATACTTAATCAAACCGAATTGGACGTACGACAGAGTTAAAACAAATACTAAACATACATTTTTAGATTGTTCGTCTGAGATAATACCATACTTTATCTGTAACTCTCAAACTCCCCACTGGTTTGCTGGCTTGCAATGTGCTCCATTATGTGAAGAGATTTTTTATTTTCATTTGACTGTTCATAGATGAGATAATGCAGCGTAAAGTGCAGTGTCTCCATCAGGATTCTACAGTTCATTTTATAGTCTTATCAACATGCTTCCTCCCTTTTAACTATTGTTGTAAAGAAAAAACAATACAAATCCTCCTGCATCTCTATGTGCAGTCCAACAGCTGGATCTGGTGGTTCTATAAATCATTGAGCAATCTCCACTACGGCCGTACTGTCAACACCTAAGTGGTGATCAAGCTGTAGTACCCAGAGTGTCCACCAGGGGCTTGCTGTAGAAAATGAAATCTTAATGTTTCTATATGAGGCAAAGATGTTTTGTTATTGTCTAAACACACATCATTACAGCCTGGCTCCAGTCTTACACTGCAGCACATCTATGAGCTCTAACTGTGAGGAGAGTGATTTTTTTTTTCATATATACTATATATATATAATTAAATTGCAGGTACAAAAACCACAGCTACAGCCCTAAATAGCAATAGTTGGCTTTATTATACAACATTTGGCAGGTTTTGGTCTGCTTGAAAAAGAGTAAGTAATGTGAATGCAAACCAAACAATACATATTGCAGCTCTGTTTCAAATCACCCCTAAACTAAACCAAGTTCAATGAACTTTACATGTGAAAGAGGTTGCAGTTTAATCAATTAAACATGAAAATGCTCATCTCTTCATATGTGAATTTAGACATTGTGTTTTATAAACATTTTATATGTCTCTAATGGGCCACAAACGGGATCTTCAAAGATTATCTAGGTAAACGCCAACTGCTATCATGGTTGCCTTGGTATGTAATGAAAGACCTGTCTCTCTATCACACATGATTATAGCCTTTGTTAGTGCTGCTGCTCTACAGATGACTTTGGCATGATGTTGTGAAATATAAAAGCTGCCATAAAAAAATCCCTTCACTTCTAAAAGTTTCTAAGCACGATTGTGGTCTCCTCTCTGCTTGAGGTTCAGACACATATTAACACCTGTCAAGACTCTCAGATGCTATCCTCCTCCTGGTACATGAGCAACTCTATAATCTGCACCTTTTGACATGAGCTGTTTTAGGTTCCTTGCCAACTTACATCAGTTTCTCTGGAAAAGCAAGCTTTGAATTAGACCTGTTATTAAATTTGGGTGCTGTTTCGGCACATACAGGCCAAGAAACAAAAGTGTAATAGCTTTTGAGAGTGAGCAGGTCTGAACAGGAGGCAAACACACTCGTCTAATTATTGAGGGTAAATAAGGATTAGCTCTGATCATGATAGAATTAGCAGTAAGATATACCTGACCTAACTTTTCCTCTGCTTAGCTTCAGGTGACAAAAACAATCCACCTACACACCATCAAAACCTGGAGAGCATCCGTCTCCCTCTGCAGTCGCAGAGCTTACTCACATACAGGGTACAGGTGCATTCCTGCAGTTTTATAAGTGGCAACCGGCCCCGGCTCTCAGCTGTATCGATACCCATGAATAATCAAACACAGCTGCAGCTCCCAAACAGCAGACCCCCAAGGAAACAAAGAAAGAGGAAACAGAGAGGGAAACACACTCCAGGCATGGCATCATGCAGATACTCCCTCTAGGATTAGATCAATATACAGCTTCTCTTTCATCATCTCCTGTTGATGCTACCAAGGGCATGTTTACTATTTCTTGACCACAATGCAGTCCCAGAATTTAAAATATAACACATACTTCTCTGTGGGAAGGACTCAAACTACAACTTAGCTATTACAAATGCTCTGTTCTCACATCTGTCTTTTTGCAATGGGTCAGAGGTTTGAAGTGTAATTGCTGCCCTTACCTGAAAAATTGTCTGATATTTGCCTTTCTTATAAAACAGCTGAATGCTCCTGCCCTAACATCATTTTTGTCCTGATTTGAACCCACACAGTAAATCCTGTTTTCAAATGGATGATGATAAATTGTTCTCTGAATCTGTTGTGTAGCATACTAGCTTGTCAGGGTTAAATCAATGCAACAAATGAAATACTGAGAGGCGTATTACATTGATGAATGTCTTATTATTTGCTGATAGGCCAAAGCCAATTTAAAACCTTAGTGCACCCCAAGTTATTAAACATTTTGCTTTGAATTTTTATTTACAAGATCACATGATTTGCCGGCATGGTACACTGAGGAAGTGGACCTCAGACACAGAGCCCAGGTCAGAATAGGTTCACATCTGGACTCAGCCTCTTTGCCACAATATTTACCCCCAATCTCGTTTAAGCTGTTCATTATCCTGTTACCAATCCAAAAGAAACATGACCCTAAACAATCTTTAGAAAGTTCCTAGAAAAAAATACTAGATGCATTACTGTCTCTTCATATTCACCTATTTTTTTATAGTTGTGCATCATCACTAGTCTCATGAGTCAATTCAATTATGATAATTCAGTCAATGGTTAAATTTAGTTTGATATCAAGATGCACTTCAGTGTTTGAACGAAACACAAGGTGCCTGTGCAAGGCTACACCCTAAACCTTACTTACATCCCAAAACACCACCCAAGAGGAACCAAATCCACCACACGACCCTTTGTTACCACAGCACTGCCAATTTCAGCTGACCCAGGCTCCATTTATGCAAGCTCCAAGAAGTGACCACAATGTTTCTCACAGGCCTGTGAACTCAACAGGTGAGCACAAAGAGCTGATGCATCACTGGGGTCATGTACCTGACTTAAATGTTTTGTCCATTTAGGACAATGCCTTTTTCTAAGACAAAAGTCCATTTGACAGGAGATGTACATCCTCAGAAATCTAGCATGAATACCAGGATTCAGACTGAAAAAATGTACTTTAAAACTGAAGCATGTAGTCTAAAGTTTTAGAATAGGTTAATGTATAAAAAAAATATCTGCAATCTTTTTCTGAGTGGCTAAATGAGCTTTATAAGTTTTAGCCTGAAGTTAGTATGACTCATGAACCAACTTATTTTACTGTTGGAAGATTTTCCAAAGTTTGGCCTGTGTTTAAACAAAGACATTTACAAGCTGACCAAAATGTGTGATGTTCCAGAAAACTGTGCAATTATTACTCCAAATTTCTTTGGGGGAAAAATCTGGGAAAGTAAACAAAAAGAAGCTAACTCTTGCCTAACTGTGGCTACTCCAAAGCTGCTTTCCAATTTGAAAATGGGCAACTACACTGATTGCTGTTGGCTGTTTAATAGTTTTTCTATCTGTAGTTTGTTTGAAGAATGATCAGTTTATATTTTTACCACAATCTATTAACCCCAGGGTACAAAGAAAGCAGAGATCCACCTTTTTAACTGGTTTGCTGTGATGTCGTTCTTCTCTCACTACATCACTTTTCCTGAAAATGGGAGGTCTTACCCTTTTGTGGTTACCAGATCAGCATACCCAGGAGGCCCTTCAAAATAAACTACTGTGCCACTGTTCACAATAACCGGTTGCACCGTTGAGGCTAATTGCAGTGTTTCAGGACAATAATAGAGGTTTATTTCATAACAGACTAAACAACCCAGGAATTTCCCCAACAGTTGGTCTGCTTTTGACTTCTCTGATACTATCTGCAAAGCAATTCTTTGAGCCCATTGTGATAAAAACAACCTATGATCAAAACAGACTGTATGTACAGGAAGATGTTTTAAGCCGGGGCAAAGCGTACACACAGACCGTAAGAGGACGTAAGAGAGGAACAATATGAGCTCTAATCTGAGGCTCAATGGTCTTAGTGGACTGAGCTCTCTCTCTATTCCTCTCACAGTATCTCAGCAGCAGGGAGTCTCCCTCTCCGAGAGGCCCGGCTCAGCGCTGCGGTGGCTGTTCGCCAGGACGCTGTGCGGCACTGACTGGAGGTTAGAGCTTCGGTGCTAGGTGACGGCTTAGAGAAAATCCCTTTCCTGAATAGACTGGCTGGATTATACACAGGGGCAGGTCAACACCAAAGACGCAGTTAGCGAATGGGAGTGAAGAGTTCATCATCAGCTCCTCATACAGGAAATATGAAATTTGACACATGATGCAGCCCATAGATTTAAAACCACAGCAAACCTCTGTCTCTGTCTCCTCCTGGTTACTCACTTCTGAATAAACACTAACTCAAATCCTGCTTCCCCTAAAAAGGGGTGTTCGGCTCTGCCTTTCACCTCTCTGTAGCACACAGAGACAGATCAAAGCGTCAGAGAAGTGTGTTCAGTGGATCCTCGTTGCATTGATCCACACACGTAGCTAAATTCAGCTGAATGTGAATTATTCATGCAGGCAGGGAGAACATGCCCAGGAGGCCCAGAACCTGCTTGGGTTCACTATACATCCATGTGCTGCTCACACTGTCATCCAGCAGGACACTTGTTTAGTCTTAGAGCACTGATGGGATAAAGAACCAATTAGAAGGGGCAAAACAGTGGGCACAGAGTTTGTTTACACTATTCTAAGGCATGTCCTACATTAACATTGGTTATTATACTACCATTTTTAAGGTAGCCCACCAGTTTCTTTCCCTCAATAGACAGCACGACTTGTATTCAAAGCAACACTGACTGCGACGAAATGACTTAAGGCTACTTCTGGCCCTTTGTGCAACTGCGAACAGCGCTGGTACAACCTGACCTGGACTTGGCCTTTTTCAAAACACAAATGTGTGAACGTGAAATGATTTAAAGGAAATATGCAAACTTAAAATATGTAAAGTATTTCTTCAACTGAAGCAGAACAAAAGCAACAGAGCTGAGGATGTGAAGAAACTTGATGATTGTGTTTTCAGTCATAAGAAACAGCTTTTATGGCTTTTACCTTAATGTAGATAGTTAATGAAGAACACAACTTGTATATAATCAACTGACACAAATATTAGATTATGGTGTCATTTTTGGAATCAAAGTGACAAACTGCTCACCAAAGATAGCAACTAGAAAGCACTCGGAGAGCGCAGACCTCCGCCAGCGCCACAGTCCTCAGCCCTATTGTCATTTTGACCATAAATATTACTCCTACCTTTATTTCATCTAAATATTTAGATTCCTTGAGCATGAAAACATACCATTAGCAACTGGATTCATAATGATATCTATTTTAGTTTAGTAGTTATTCACAGAAATCACATTTTTCACCATGGCGGCCAGACGCTGATCCGGATCAACACCAAAATCGAATCAGTTCTTCCTTTTCCCATGCTGAACATTTCCTGAAAATGTCATCCAAATCCATCCATTACTTTTTGAGTTATTTTGTTCACGGACGGACGGACAAATTCTCCCGAAAACATAACCTCCTTGGCGGAGGTAATAATCAAAACATATATGAATACTAGCATTTTTGAGCCCAATCCTTCGGTGCATTTGAGTCTACATTTGGAGAGAACAGAAATGACGTTTTGTGATTTGCTGATGGTCTTTATTTCTTTCCTTAGGTCATAAAGTGCCATCATTTCTGTGTGTTTCATGACTTGTTGTGAACCTCCAACTGGAGCTTTAAAATATAATCTAATCACTTGTAAATTTATAAGATTGTACTTACCACAGTTCCACTAGGTTCTTCTCATTAGTTAAATTCTTTGGATTTTTGAGTGGAACAAGGTAGACTTACACAGGTACAAGGTTTCAGCATGCTCTCACTCTCTCTTGAAATCACACAACTGGGAACATCACAAGCTGCACTGTTGGTAACATATTGAATAATATTAAGCTACATCTTGACAACAAATTTCCGCCATGACCACTTCCTTAGTTCTACTGCTGTGTAAACTCTGATGCAGAAGTATTACATAATTATTTAACAAGGTGTGCAGATGATCCAAGTAAAAGGAAATGATGAGGGCATTTTTTACACATCACAGTAAATGATGTTGATTCCTCAAACTGTTAGAATTCTTAATTCTCCTCCCTGCTGTACACAATCATCTTTTATTACCTTTCTCTAGGATTTTATCTAAAATAGTTTGGTCTCAGCTTCAGTGTTCTTCAGAATAAACAAATATCTGTCCCTATCTCAACACATGCATTGTTAAGAACATACCCTGTATCAGCATGTTAGCACCAATGCTCTCATTCACTCCTAATCTTAGTTTCTGTGCAGTAATCTACATAATGGATAAAGCAGTCATCAGTATCTCTGCCCCAACAGTTTAACAAGTAAATCCTAAACAAAGTCACATTTTACTGTCCCTCTCTCAGAGCTGCAGTGACACACTTTCTATTTAGAGTGTGTTTGACTGACAAATATGTATGTCAGCACAGCTGTCCTCATGACCTTAAAGGCCCTATAGCATACTCCTGGTAATTACCGTTAGAGACTCGCTAACATTAGAGTGAGATATTTCACATAGATGTTCAGCAGGAGGGTAAACACAGTGTTGATGAGGGCGGTGGCATTGACCTTTCCCAGCATCCTTTGCACGTTTTTTTGTCAATGTGAGAGGTTTGTGACCCCCACAGTCCAGACACGATGGAGCTAAGTGGATGTTTTCATGAGCAGGGTGTCTGATTTATGAAGTAAGACCTTGAAAACGTCATGTCAGTGTGCTTGTGTGTATGTAATGGCTGTGAATGAGCCCATCAGTTTTGTAAAGGGGGATCATCTGATGGATTAATCAGGAATGTGGACTAAATCAGATGAAGAGCTTTTTCAGAACCACAAATAAACCCAAACAGTGTGAAATAACAGGATTGTGCTTTCAAAACAGTGAAATACACTGAAGAAAAGCTGTGTTGGGAATGCTTTGGAGCAGTGGTACACTTTTATGCCAAAAACAAGGGAATGAATTTAGATGGTTGAGGAAATCTGTATCTGCAATCTTTTCCTGATTTTTGTGTCTTCTGTCTTCACAGCTATTTCAAAAATACACCTTTTAAAATGTCTGTAGATTTACAGTACAGGCTGCCTTTAAATCTTTCTGACTTGCTTTAGCACACGCATATAGGAGACCCTCTGCTGGATATGACGGGGGGTCAGGAGGAGACAGAATATTATGTACAATGGATAATGGTGTATTAAACCAAATCTGTTGCTCTGAGCTGTCCTATGTGTGATTGGACGTAATTGCAGATTCACCACGGAGCATGTAATGAGATTCTAGGAGGCAAAAACCGCATAAAGCAGCTTTTTAATACAAATAAGCCCTATTCACACATATAACCCTGATATTCCCTGGAAAATACCAGGGTAACATATCCTGATAATTCTCTTACCCTGTGTTTACAATTGACCCTCACGGCAGGAAGTTTCCCTGCAGTTTTCCTGTCAGTAAATGGAGTAGGGGGGAGGGGAAATGCTTGGGGGGCAGCAAGTACATTTCAGGCTAATTACAGGGTGAAATACCCTGCTGCTCATTTCAGGAGTTTTTCTACTATAATATGATTGGGGTTATAATAATCTAACTCAGAGGTGGACACCCTGTGGTCTGTTGTTGACATGCCTCCGCCTCGATGCAGCTCATAAGTCAGTTTAAAGTATCAAAAACTTGAATCCAACTCTTCCATAAATATGAAATCAAAGTTTTTAATAATATTATGTCCCAGAAACCCTTAAATGTTTCTCACGTTTCAACATTTGCAAGAAAAAGATGTCATAGGCATGTCAGTTCCATGAAACTGTAAAATACATATGTAACTTTTTTGCAAAAATGCAAATCACATCAGCTTATTAAACCAAGCACTGCTTTATTTGAATTTTGAATATTTATACTGTACAACAAATGTGTGCCAAAATCAAAACAATTAACTAAAAGTGTTAAACTGATTGTGTGCTGTAGTTTGGAATAATTTCTCCCTTTGGCAGCCTGCATAAAGTAGACAGGGTTCAGCCGCTGATCATTATGCTAATTAATTCTAATACAATGATGTGTGATTACCTCTTTTTAAAAGTCTTCATTAAAGCTGCCTAAGATGAGGTTTAAAAGGAATAAAAGTTAAGGAGGTTGGCCAAAGTTTCATAACTGAATAAGCCTATTACTAATCTTTATGACATGATTTACTCTTTTATACAACAGAATTTGTCCAAGCAAGTCCCTTTTTAATCACAATAAAGCTTTTTCTTTTTTCCAGTAGTCTGGGAACTGACTTCACAGAATAACCTCATGAGTGATTGTTTCAAGAACAGTGACAGATCCAACCATTTTTCTTCAGACTCAGAAAGTCATTTGATGATCAGGCAGAGGTGTCTTGTTCACTGAGAGTAAACAACGTTTTCATTATAATGTGGCTTCATCAGATTTGAAGCAGCTGGCCATCTATCTGTGTGTGTGTCCACTCTCGTAACGCTTCAATAAATCACCAGGGTGGTGTGGATGCGCTCGAGGGGATTTCATGGATGTCTTACAAAGCAGTCTGCGTTGGGACGGGTGGAGGGGCTACAGAGGGGCTACAGAGGGGCAGTGCAAGGGAAGAAATGGTCGTACACAAAAAGCACAGTGCAGAAAAGGCCCGGGCAGGACTGAGTGAGGGCATTGAATGTTGAAACGTGACTGTAGTAAAGAGGATTTAGACCAGCAGACAGAGGCAAACCGACTGGGTGGTGATCTCATCAGTGATGCAATTACTGAGCAGAGGGTAGAGGAGGAAATGTGAGCTGAGGAAGAGATTGATCACCATGATTATTGGGCTATAAAAACAGGTGGAAATGTGTCCTGTTCTTCACTTCTTTAAATGTAAAAGTCTTTAAGAGGATATGTTTGACACTTTGGTGCTGCTGGGTGTCAGAGAAGCAGAATTTGAATGGTAATAAAAAATAAATGCAGTGATTTTACCATGCTGCTGTTTTCAGTCAAATACCCAGACTTCAGTAATAATATATTTTAAAATAAAACTGTTATATTTTTAATCTATTTTTATTCATAAAGCACTTTTAAAACTGAAGTTACAAAGGGCTTCACAAGGACAGAAATAACTGAAAACATAAAACATACGACACAACAGGAAGGTTATAAAATAAAAGGATCAATCAAGAAAATCCTGTAACAGGAAAATCTTCCTAAAAAACTCCAAAATAAAAACAATTATTTTAAAGGAGAAAGTGAGTTTAAAATAAAGTAAGAAAAATAATTTAGTTAAATAAATTCAAGTAAAACAAAGAAAGGCTCTCTTAAAAAAGTTTATCTTGAGAAGAGATTTAGCTAACCTGAACTCTTTGGGCAGCTCATTCCATGGTTTTCGAGCTCCCGCTGAAAATGCCCTTTAGTTTTAGTCTGCTGTGAGGAACAACCAGAAGACCTTTGCCTGAGGATCTCAATTCTTGAGTTCAAGTACGGGCTGATTTTATGGTTTCCTCTGAACAAAGACCATTGAATGAATGCCATGGTGCAAACAGGTAGCAGCAGGAGCTTCTCCTTAGAAAAGTGTGGTTTGGCAATATGTAATAGTCCAATTAATACAAGTCCTAACTACAGAGATTTTTGCTCATAAAGGGGGTTGCCATTCCTTTGCATTTCACGATCTAACCAGGGGTGAAGACTATCATATCTTTCAATAACTTTATTTAATTTTACATAATAACAGGATGATGCCATTAATAATAAAAGTATGTCTACCTCAGAGATATTAAAATATCAGACAGAACATACAGATAAGTAGTTCAGCAGTTATATAATGCAGCTATTTTTGGAAATTGTATATGAAAAGTGCAGTGCCTTTGCAAATTTTTAAAACTCTATTAAAAAACAGTTGGTTATTCTTATAAAGGTAAAGTGCTTTTACTCGTGCCAATGGCAATCCAAAAATGTGGGCCTCAGCTGCAGCAGTTTTTAGTTTGGCTGCCCTCCCAGTCTCTGACATCCATCTTTGGAGCAGAAGTGCTCAAAAAGGATCTGCTGGTGTTACAGGGAATGACTGGGCAGGATATGAAGTTTCCCAGAAAAGTGGGAGACAGAGAGAACACATTCTGTGTCACTGAGTCAGTGCACACACAGGGATGACGCTGTTCGTCATAGCCGACCTCTGCGAGCAGGCTGCGGCCCTGTTAAAATGCCTCTCTGCTTGAATCATAGCAGCAAACAGAAGTCAGCGGCTGCTTGGCAATGTCTCCCCCAAGCAGCCAGCCAAGCAGACCAGCGGTGACGTGGGTCAGCCGGGGACGCATCAGTGATCCCTCAAGGAAACAAAATTAATGTGACTAAAGAAGAGGAACAATTGGTGGAGGCTGAGGCATGCAGAGGAATTTCCTGATAGGTCTGTGGGAAAAAAGTTCAATTTAATTACGCCTTCTCTGTGTAGATAACATAGCTCACAATCAGCTCTGACATCCTTCATGTGAAATACTACCTCAAGAGTAACTTTACATCTGAAATATGCCCTGAGCATACTGTCATATGAGCATATGGGGACATTTGACACACCCACATGGTGAGAAAAAAATGTCTTTTACAAGTCAGAACTCACTACAGATATTTGATGGAAACAGCATCTCGATATCAGAGAACATTTTGTCCTGACTCAGTCAACTCTGAGACCGTTAATGAGATTTTTTTTGTTATGCATATGCTAATGACAGACATAGCTGAAGCATTTTGTCTCGTCCATGTCCATGTATCACCCTTATAAAGCTGTTTCTCTAGTCACTGGAGAAAACTGTGATCTTGTAGTCTTACAAATAGTCTTACTGTCTCTTTATTCCCCACTTCATTTGTAATGTATCCGAGATTTGAAAAGGCTTGTCTTTCAGAACAATATTGATCATATGTCATGGCTTAATGCAGCATTACACTAGAACAACCTCCCATCTAATTAAGTCATAGTTGACCCTTGACCTTAGTATGCTGTACTAGGGCTTCTGTTGTATGGGCTTCATTATAATCTTGATGTGATTTGAATCAGGCCAACCCATGTAGTTGCCGAAACAGCTAAATTTACCTTGTTCGGCCACTAACAAAGTGCTTTTATCTTATATCCTGTACTTAAATCCCAGAGAGGATTCAAGTACATTTGAATAGATCAGGGGTTTACAGTGATGGAGCAAACTGTTTTGAGTGCCAACGTGCATTTTTTGTTGACCTGACACATCAGATGGACTGTTCAATATATTTCACTAATAAAGGAAAGAGCCCATATTTAAGTGTTTGGAAATTGGCCCAACATTTCTTAAAGGGGTTGTGAAGATAATCTGTTTCCGGCGAAATAAAGACTCTGCTACCCATGAGCATGCGCGGCGACGGTCGTAATGCTGCGTTCCAGTAACCTCGGAACTGGGAGTGACATCATCTCCGACTTATCGGTGTTCCAGTTGAAGTCGGAAAAAAACATGCCGATCTACCAGGCTATTGTTAGCTGTTGTTAGCATGCCCTGCGTTGTTGTATGAAGAATGTGATTGTCACTTTGGCAGCATTTTTGTAAATATAAGTCTAACAATACAATGTATACAGCTGATCTAGAGCGACGCACCCCAGTCAGAAGTGCAAATAAATTGATTATTACAGGAGCTAAATAACTGTTCACACTGGGGGCATCCATCTTCGATTGTCAACTCGGGGGGGGCGAGGTTTCACCGAGTTCCCAGTGGGAAATTCAGACTTCGAGGGACGTTTTAGTTGCAGTTTCCTACTCGGAACTTGGAAATTCCTACTTCTGACTACAACTGGAACGCACCACAAGCCAAGGTGTGTGCTTGTTGTGATGCTAATAAAAATGCAGCTCGGACCTTCCTCAAAACTCTGCATTGCTTTACAACTTCTTTTTTCATCAACTTACAGGATGCAAAGCGGCGAGGTAATGTATCTCTTTCTAGTTACATAGCGGTAGTTTTTGATGTGTGACAACAAGCAGTTTTTGGAAAACTTAGTATCATAGTTTTGTAGCCGGCTATATATCGATACTTACAGCCTGGTGCTCTAAGACGTGTCCGAATAATATAAATTTGCTCTAGTTTTAATTGTCTTGTTCCCAAAGTTGAGTATCCAGGCCAGTCCAGCTCTGTCCGACCCGACCGGAAGGCTAAGGAATAGCATTCATAGATAACCTATTTTGATGCTATAAAACTCATCTTAAAGTGTGTATTTCGATCAGGTATATATCTAAAAGTGAGACTTTTTTGTAATTATTTAGAAACTCCTCACAGTCCCTTTAAGTAAATCTGGCACTGGCATATGATTGGACAATCATTCAGTGCTAATCACATTCATTACTGCCCGTGGTGAAAAGGACAGAATGTAAGTCATTTTGTAGAACAAACTCTGGGCAAAACATGTTGGACGTAGAACAAATAAAGAGATTTCTGTAGATACATGTAAGTTTATAGTGTTGTTTTTATTTTTTATTGAATAAAGAAATGTGGCCTGGATCTGATAAAACTGCTGCTGAAGCTATTAGCATCTATGCTACCCTTTGTATTAGACATACATGTAACTTCTCCTCCTTCCTACTCGGCAGGATTGGGCTTTGCTGCTTTGGGCCATTAACAATCATTGTGGATTGCAGCTTGGCAAGATGGATCTGTCTGACTACTTTCACTGAATCAGGCTAATTCATCTGCACTGTAAGTTTGTCTTTCAGTATCTACACTATACTCCAGCGTAATATTTATAATAAAAATAATATCTTGAATTTGCATACCGCCTTTTAAGAAATCCAAGGATGCTTTACAGGGACACATAGACATGGACAAAGTGTGTGTATGTGTGTGTGTGTGTGTGTGTGTGTGTGTGTGTGCGTGTGTGTGTGTGTGTGTGTAAGGGGGGGGTTAATGAAGACTGTATGCTATGGTGAACAGGTGGTGCTTGAGTAGGGACGGGAATCGAAAACCAATTCCAGTTGAGAATCGTTAACAGCTCCATCAAAGAATCGATATCATTAATCTTTTTGCTTATCAATTCCCTTATCAATTCCTTCCACTGACAGGGCTCAGAAGCATCAGAATTGTAGCTTAATTGTCATTGCACCTACTACACAACCTTAAGTGAGTGGAAACACCAGCAACTTGCAGAAGCATATATCTATGCTGTGATGTGTTTGACATTGTTGCCACTGAAAATCAGACCAACATTTGCCCACTCACAAAATCTGCAGGAATCAATAAGGGAATCGTTAAAGAATTGGATCGATGAGCAGGATCGTTAACAGCATTGATATTGATAAGATCTTATCAATTCCCATCCCTATGCTTGAGATGCTTGAATACTTGGGGAAACTCATTTATTCTACGACACAACATTTGACAAATTTCGTACATTTGATTCCAGTGCATTTCTATGAATGTTCCTGTTATTTGCTTCCTCAGCACTGAAGTCAGCAGATGAATTTTCCTCTGGAATTTGATCTGAAAGTCAATATACAGTGTTTGTGTAGTTCGCTTTTGGTTTGTCTTGGTGGCGTTGCCATGGATTTACTTTGTGCTTCTCCATGGATCTTAAATAAACAGCGCTTTCAAACTTGTGATGTTGCATCACGGGGTGTTATATGTATAAAAAACTTGTAGTTCAAATGGAGAAAACCCATTAAATGCCACTGACACAACATGGACACCAAAAGATCAGTTGTATTCGCCCTTGCTTTATAAATGGAAATGCCAAAAATAGTTCTTGGCGCTTAAACCTCACATCCATCTGACCACAAAACAGCTGTTTAACCATGTCTTTTAATTTTAGCTCAATATCCAATATTTTCACCGCGTACGTGAAAACACAAATTCTTAACACATTTCACTTACTAACCATCCACCAAAAAAGAGAAACTGCATCTCTGAAATGTGCCCTCATCATACTTCCAGATAAGCATATGGGAACATTTTTCACACCCACATGGTGAGAAAAAGTCTGTGACATGTTAGAACTCACGACAGATGTTGAATGAAACACCTGATTTCACACCTGATCTAGTCAACCCAGAGACCATCTCTAAAGCTTCTTGGTTCAAGATCTGATCATTTTGTTGATCAAATAATTAAACACTTCAGCTACAAATCGGAGAACTTGATATCTTTAGATGAATTATTTTGTCGTAACCCCCATCCATGACCCTGTGTAATGATTTAGAATGATATCACACTAACAGCATTATTTGTCATTGTAAAGTAAATATGGAGACTATTAGTTTTAGGGATTTAATTTTGAAAATGACAAATAGTTGGCTTTTAAGACTTTTTGTCTGCTATTTCCCACTTTTATAAGGGAAGTTTCTATGTTTATAACAGGCTTGTCTTTCAGAATAACATTGATTATCATCACTATCATGACTTATTGCATCATTTCATTACAAACTTGTCATTTATGAAATCAGATTACTCACCATTCTTCAAACATCAAAACATCCTAAAACATTTCACAAGTCTTAAGAGCTTTGACATTTTTTTGTATCAAGGTGTTGTGAATAAGACATGGCAGGGGCATTTAAATGGAGCAATATTGTCCAAACAGGTGTCACAACTAGAAACAATTCTTCTTGAAACCACCATTTCAGGGAATAAAAATGTTGTCATATGACTTAAACTGAAGGAACAATTTGACAGGACGACTTTTACTTGTGTTGGAGTAATATTTTGAACAGAAGTACTGACAGTGACTTAAGTGCCAAATGAATGTTCTTTGAAAACAATTGGAAGTAATAGTTGTTGCGACTTTCAATTTAGTAACTCTAGTTTTGTCACCATGACTGCATTGCTAAGTAGTGCCCATAAAAAAAGAGGAGACCCAAATAAGTTGCCAGGACTAGCCATCAGAGATGGGAAGTTTAGGACTATAACTGACAGTGGCCTATAAATATTAAAACATAAGATATTTTCCTACAAATTATCTTATACAAAAAAATCTTATAAAAGCACTTGTTACTTTGTGTTTTTTCAGTTTTTTTCTTACAAAAAATGAATGACTTGTTTTCCAAAATATTCAATTTGAAAGAAACTGTTCAATATTTTTTTAAAAAAGCAAGAAGGGCAGATAAGTACTGACATAATAGTTAAAAGTAGCAGTTCTTTATTTAAATTCCTACAGTTTTCAATTATTTTATGATGTGTATTTTTTTCATCTTATTCCTTTTCTTGGCTTGTTATCTTTTATTTATGGTATAGAGAGGCAGAAGTTAGGGCCAGAGAGGGGTTAAGAGACCAGGGGAGGACACATGATAAAATGGCCTCAGGCTGGAATTTAACCAAGGCTATTCACACAAGGCAAGAGAATAGACTGTCAAAAAGAAATGGATGAAGCCATGTGATTGCAGACATTTGATGATCAAACAAGCCTTTGGGACACGGTGGATGCATATCAATGAACACTACTATAAGGCACATGTCCTCTTAGCCAAACTTTAGCTCTACTTACTTACAGATATAGGGGCTATAGGGGATTTCAGGCCGTCTGACAAATGGCTGCACTGTACCCACGGCAAAAATACAGAATCCCTTAATATGTTAAACACAGGCATGATACAACAAATTTCAAGCCCCATAAAGTTAGAGTACAAAGATGTATTATATATATTTTACTGAAACGTGCTTTTTTTTCTACTGGGCTCTAAATATGTTTATTTAGGCTGTTTCCTACATTCAGTCATAAAACCTACAGGTTTCTGGCAGCCAGCCTCAAGTGGACAGTTGAGGTACTACAGCTCTTGGCACTTTGGCATGGGCATCTTTATTTAGGCCAGAGGTTGCCACCTGGGCACGAGCCTTACCATACACGGTTCTGTGCATGAACATAATCACCAGGCTTGTGAAACACCCTATTTGTGATAGTTTTTTTTTTTTTTTTTTTACCAAAAATATTATAGCTGCACTCAGTATCAAGAGTAATATGATAGCAATTTTTAGTGATGAGTTTAACTGAGCTTTATAATTGGCCTGTTACACAGAGACAAATGGTGGAATGAGTCAGAAGCTAAAAGAAGAAAGTGAGGAATGAACTTTGACAAAGAAGCCAAAGGACTGATCTGAACCCAGGCTAACTGCCTCTGTTCAAGGGTGTGCTATCATAGGCTAACTGCTAGATTTTGGCATCCTGTGTCACAAACTACTCAGGTATGGAGTCAGTAGGTATTTGATGTTGATTTATGGCATCATAGAGTCAGAATTGAATATATTTGTAGTTAACAAGTGCAGCTAATTCACATAAAAGTTTTGAGGTCCCAAAACTGAGGGACTTATGGAGGCCTAAACAAAAAAGTGTAACAACCACCCCCGGACTCCCCTACTTGTGTTTTTACTGACTTATTTCAATCCATAGTCACACAGGTTTCACGACAGTCCATGGTTAACATACCTTCTCCTGTACTCATCCCTCTCCCTCTTGACTTTGGCCAGCACATTGTACAGCGCCCTCAACTCAGGTGTTATGGTGTCTATTTGGACCCCAACTCCGTCCGGATGCGTCCACGTCACCCCGGGCCCGCGTAGGGTCTCAAAGCGCTCCCCTTGTCTCCGGACGCTGGTGAAGCTCCAGATGGTGCCCGGCAGTCTGGACTCCGGCCCTTCCGTCTGCACTGCCACATCCCGGGCGTAAAAGTGTCGCTGCTGCTGTAGCTGGAGAGCTTTCTGAAGCTGGGTCTCCAGCAGTTTGTTCCTCCTCTCCAGTTCATGAACTTTGGCCAGGAAGCATCGGAAGCGCAGGTTAAGGGTCTTCAGCACATGGATGTTGGAGCCCAGGTCGTTCCTCAGGGCGCTGGTTACCGCACCCGATCCGGCGGGGACGCTGCAGACCGACCCGGGCGGGGTGTCGGAGAAAAACAAGGAGTTCATGGTGCCAAAGAAGAAGACGAAGTAAACCAACTATGGCTCTGGGTGTTTTGGATGCAAGAACAAAAACTCTTCCTCCTATCTCAGCATATTCCCCCACAATCCCACTCCCACAGTTTCCTCTTACAATGCAGATGACTGAGACTGGATAACCATCACTGGATGTTTCCCAGAGATGCTGACATGGACCCCCTGCAGCAAAAAATCCCAGAAAGTCCTTAAAGAGGCACCGAGGGCATTATTATCTGGAGGAGGAGGTTTGACGCAGAGCGCAGAAAGCACCAGCAGCAGTCAGCCTCCTCATGTCTGTGAGCTCTGCTCCGTCAGGATGCTGAGTGTGGATCATATACGCCAGAGGAGGACGGTCCACCTTCCCTCTTTGTCATTCCCCGTTAGTTTGTCTCTATCCGGTCTCCTCCATGTGGTGCGGTGGGCAGGCAGAACGCAGCACCGCAGAGCCCGGCCTCTCCTCTCCGTGCTGTACGCGGATCATGTTGCAAAGTGCTAAACTCGGCACTATGGCCCACAGCGGCCCCTCCCACGGCCCTCCCACTTTCCCTTTCACACAGACAGCGATCAGACGGATCACATCCTGGATAAAGAGATGATCACAAACCTCATTAATGAGATGAAGCTGAGAGGTGAACAATGGACGGCGGCTGTTATTTATTTCAAACATGTCTGAACATGCTGGTTGAATTTATATTTGCAGTTAACAAAAACTGGCAACTTTACTATACTTATTAATCACCCTAGAGTAAATATATCCTTCCATGTATATTTACTTCCACCAATGTATTTATTCACTTTATTTGTTAATTGTTAATTTACTTTCATTCATTTTCTATATATCCACACAAATCTAAATTAATATGCACACATTTTTATCTTGTTTAAAATGTACAACTATTATTATTTTTAACAGTATCATTCGTATTATCATCGCCTGCCTGTGTCCACATTTAACGTCGTTATTATATAAATTGTCTTCCTAATTCATCCATTTATTTTAACCATTTTCATGGATGAAAACAGTGCAGAAAGACAGCTTCTCATCTTGTCCAAATTCATTCCAACAATTGTGAACATCTTGAACATTTCACCTCCATCTTCACCTCCACTCCAACTACCACAATCAACCCAATAAGCACCATCAGCTACACATATATCCTTGATCAGAAAGTGAATCCTTTAAAGTAGAAATCAAATTTGTGCGGTTTGAAATTTTGTGTTGTTTATTCTTGCGGATAATAGTTTCAGGTAATAAATGTCCAGAAAGCTTCAACAGTGAGTAGTTGAGATCATGACAAGTTTCCACTGCTGTGATACAATCTTCACTGCTGTGAGGCCTGCCAGACAGATTTAATTTTTAAAAAGAGAAAGAAGAATGTCATCAATCAAAAGTAAAGCAGAGTCCATATGAAACTGTTTTGCTGTTAGTGATGAAATAGAATTAAATAGCATGTTTGCACAAGTCAAAAACAGCAGTGTACGTACTGTACTTGTGCATTCAGCTGCTTTATGTAACCAGAGAAGATGAGCTCTGCCTTGTCATGGCACTGGTTTTATGATGTTATTTTATGTCAATTTCTATTTGTGTTTTTTTCCTGCCATTTCCCCCCAAATTATGTCAATATTTCTACAATAAAAAGAATTTTAAAAAGTATATCAAAAAGATAAGCTGCCAATAGAGCCTCAGAATTTTCAGTTCAGTAATACCTGTAATCATTTGGATCCTAATTTGGGGTTAGTTGGACTGTAGACGAGAATTCATCAAATAATCTAAATATGCTATCGCTGTGTTATTAATGCATTTATTTTCTTCGGTTTGCAGTTACAAGTGTTAAATTCATTACTTATATTAGATTTACTTTTCAGCTCAAGTAGGCCTACAGTTGCAATGTGGGAAAAACTAAGACTTGTATAGTTGGATTGTGTGACTACCGATTAATTTCACTAAATATATTTACATTTGGCTGCAAGGGGATAGAGGAAAGTGGTGTTACCTTACAACAAGAAGGTTGGTGGACTGGTTTTGTCTGGGTACATAAATTAATAATATAGTTAAAATTACTCTGAAGGACAGATAAATGCATTGTAATTGTTAAAAAGCAATCTGCAGTGATTATGTAGCATCAGAGTAGACTTAAATGATGGAAAAAAGTCTTGCTGTTGTTGTAAAACCTTATTCACACACACACACAAAGAGAAAATGCTCCCAAATGTACCTGTATGAGCGGCATGTGTGAATGCTGCCAGCATGATTTCATCTTCTTTCCACTCAACTCTGACTGACGTCATCAGACTTCTGGAACTTGTCCTGCAGTGAGGGACAAACAAGTGCACGCAAGTCAGGAAAATGCCTGGGCAAGATACCCTAATATTTTCCAAAGAAATATGAATGTTAACTGTGTCGACGACCTTAAAAAGCCTAAAATGTCCTCACATAAAACAATTTATGAGATGGACTCCTTGGCAAATAGAAACTAAGAATAATTATGTTGAATAAAATTGCATTTAATCAGAGTATTTTTTGACAATATATCAAAAAGGCAGATAAAACAGGAAGCTCATAACATCTATTATCTGATCATTTATAACTAAAAAAAGGAAAGGTCAGTAATAAGTATAAATTTGAATACAGCTAAATAAAACCTCGTTATCCCACACACATTGAAAGCTTGACATGTTTTGCTTTGCAGGTTTTTAAATCAGTGTGACATTCTTTTTTTAATTTGTGCTGATATGGTCCCTTTTATTCTGAAACAGAATGTTCTCAATAGGCTCTCTAGTTATATATTTATTTGGTTTAAATAAACGAGTTTTCTGTGGGTTTGGTCACACCATGTGGCTCCAATAAGTCCTGATGTAACTTTTTGTAATGACTGAAACAAAGTGTTCCCTCCACCCTTTACTCTTAGGAGTACTTAAATTCCTGACATGCAGTTAAATTTGAGTCAGTTTACTGATGTTAATCCCAGTGCAAGATTACAAAAAATGAAGGTGGAAACATGGAGAGGAGCACTGCCTACAGACACATGGTCTGTCACGTTGTCTGCATATGAAATGAGTGAAGCTGACCTCACGCCTCTCTCACGCTCTCACTTTGGCTCTGACGCCCCCTGATGGCCGATGTGTCCAAAGACAGTCTGTCAAGATTTAGATTGTTTTTAAGTGCACAATCCCTCTGATTAATTTTCTCTTATGTTATTATTGATTATTTTTAATTTATTTGTTTTTTTTAGTCATCTATTGTACCCATTAGTCACTTCATTTAATTGTTCTTGTATGTTCATCCCTTTGTTCTTGTTTTATCCTCCACAATATGTTAAAAATCTTTGCACTGTTTAGAAAGTTCACAATCAAGGATAAACTCCAATACAGTCTGGCTGCAGCACAGAAGGTTGAAAAAGATGCACTCTGCAAGCTTATAGAAATTATTGCTTATAATAGACTTACTATTAATACTATACAGTAAATGGCTCAGTATCAGCAGAATGGCCTTTTCTTGTGTATCAGTGTAAAATGCACACAATATTATAGTATCATATGAGTTTTTTCCAATAAAGCCAAAGCAAACATGACTCTAAATGACATTAATTACAAGTTCCTTTCCCTTTATGTTCAGAGGTTATTTTTCATAAAGGCTGTCAAGACTGAACTACAGTACACTTGAAAATACAGTGATCATATCTCCCCTTTTGATATTTTTATTTAGACACATTACAAGTTATTATGGGCTATTTTGGCACTGACATTTTCTAGCCAGTTTGGTTGTTATATTTTCATGTTGTTGTCAAGAGCAGTGGTTTTCAAACTATTTTGTGCAAGGAACACCAAAGATCCAGCCCAAATCTCATGGCACACCATAATCATACCCTTGCAGAATTGCTTCCTTAAAGTGAGCCATATCTGAGTATTCTGAGATGAACAATTTTGCTCCTTAAATATCTTGAATGGAATGTATTTAGGTTTCTCACCAGAGTTTTTCTTTTTATGTTACAACACATAATAAGGACAGTTTATTGTATTTTTTTTTTTTACCTTGAATATATTATGTTTTAGATTTAAAAAAGTAACTTTTACTTTTCTTACTTCAACACATATTTCAACTTTGTTTTAGTATATCTTTCATCATCACCATTCATATAACAAGATTCAAAGTTATCAGGGGTTTCTTCCAGTATGACAGTCAAAAAGTAGGTAGTTTGGCCCTACTTGCTGCTCAAAACTGATGCACTTAGAGCCTGGTAATTATTGATAATCCATAAGCTCATATATTTTTTGAAACATGCCAAAGAGGCCTATATCAACCCCTGTGTGACCTGCTTATTCTTCTAACTGAAAAACTCTTGAAGGCTTTGGGGGGATTTTTTAAAACTCACTTAAAGTATTTTTTTATTCAGAAAGAAAGCATTTGAACTGCCAATAGAGTAGGTTAAAAAGTAAATCACGTGCTGCTGTGCTATTATGTTTAGAACACAAGGTTGATCAAATTCCAAAGGCATCCACCCACCATTTGTAAACCACTGGTCCAGAGCAGCGTTTTTCAAACTATCAGACCAAATTCTAATTCACAAAATATTTAATTCATACCAATAGCTAACTTAGCACGTTATAATGCACTTTCTCAGGCTGTAGATGTTCATTCTTTGGCCTATCTTATAATTATTTATAAAATGACCAACAACTGTATTTCTTGTGAAATATTTAAAGATAATAGTCAAACTCCTGTGAGCAGCCTAAAATACACTTTCACTAACCAGTCAAAGTGTATTTACAGCACAAATGGAAACATCTTAATCTTTAAAAATAACCAATGAGAGATTAAAACACATCAAATAGCATTACAATTAATTACAGCCTATACTGAGAAAAGAAAGGAAGATTTCCAATTATTACATGTAGAGAATTTCTTGAGGTTCACAATTTATACACATAAGCTTATATCTCCCTCTCTCTCTCAGGCATCTAGCAAAAGCATCATTGGAAGAAATTGTTAAATAGATCAAAAGGTTTTTACGATAAAACTTTTAAATACAGCACTAATAATTAATGTATTTAATTAATGTAATTATAGTCCATATATCTTGTTCAAAGATATAAATAAGTTCCAAACAGTGGGAAAATAAAGACGTTCTACTAAGTTTAAAAACAGACTATCACAGAGATTAACATCAGTGCTGGAGATGCTCCACACTGTTTAAAAATAGTCTCTACGAGATGTTCTACTCCGTTTGAAAATAGTCTGAGGTATCACAAAGATTAACATCAGTGCTGGAGATGTTCTACTCCATTTGAAAATAGTCTGAGTTATCACAAAGATTAACATCAGTGCTGGAGATGTTCTACTCCGTTTGAAAATAATCTGAGGTATCACAAAGATTAACATCAGTGCTGGAGATGTTCTACTCCATTTGAAAATAGTCTGAGTTATCACAAAGATTAACATCAGTGTTGGAGATGTTCTACTCCGTTAAAAAAAAATCTGGTGTATAACAAAGATTAACATCAGTGTTGGAGATATTCTACTCTATTTTAAAACATTGTCTGTAGCATAACAAAGATTAACATCAGTGCTGGAGATGTTCTTCTCTGTTTGAAAAAAGTCTGCAGTATCACAAAGATTAACATCAGTGTAGGAGATGTTCTACCCTGTTTAAAAATAGTCTGTAGTATCACAAAGATTAACATCAGTGTTGGAGATGTTCTACATTGATTGAAAATAGTCTGCAGTATCACAAAGATCAACATCAGTGTAGGAGATGTTCTACTCCATTTGAAAATAGTCTGCAGTATCACAAAGATTAACATCAGTGTTGGAGATGTTCTACATTGATTGAAAATAGTCTGCAGTATCACAAAGATTAACATCAGTGTTGGAGATGTTCTACATTGATTGAAAATAGTCTGCAGTATCACAAAGATTAACATCAGTGATAGAGATGTTCTACATTGTTTAAAAATAGTCTGCAGTATCACAAAGATTAACATCAGTGTTAGAGATGTTCTACATTGATTGAAAATAGTCTGCAGTATCACAAAGATTAACATCAGTGTTGGAGATGTTCTACATTGATTGAAAATAGTCTGCAGTATCACAAAGATTAACATCAGTGTTGGAGATGTTCTACTCCATTTGAAAATAGTCTGCAGTATCACAAAGATTAACATCAGTGTTGGAGATGTTCTACTCCATTTGAAAATAGTCTGCAGTATCACAAAGATTAACATCAGTGTTGGAGATGTTCTACCCTGTTTAAAATTAGTCTGTAGTATCACAAAGATTAACATCGGTGTTGGAGATGTTCTACATTGATTAAAAATAGTCTGCAGTATCACAAAGATTAACATCAGTGTTGGAGATGTTCTACATTGATTGAAAATAGTCTGCAGTATCACAAAGATTAACATCAGTGTTGGAGATGTTCTACCCTGTTTAAAAATTAGTCTGCAGTATCACAAAGATTAACATCAGTGTTGGAGATGTTCTACATTGATTGAAAATAGTCTGCAGTATCACAAAGATCAACATCAGTGTAGGAGATGTTCTACTCCATTTGAAAAAAGTCTGCAGTATAACAAAGATTAACATCAGTGATGGAGATGTTCTACCCTGTTTAAAAATTAGTCTGTAGTATCACAAAGGTTAACATCAGTGATGGAGATGTTCTACATTGATTGAAAATAGTCTGCAGTATAACAAAGATTAACATCAGTGATAGAGATGTTCTACTCCATTTGAAAATAGTCTGCAGTATCACAAAGATTAACATCAGTGATGGAGATGTTCTACATTGTTTAAAAATAGTCTGCAGTATCACAAAGATTAACATCAGTGTTAGAGATGTTCTACATTGATTGAAAATAGTCTGCAGTATCACAAAGATTAACATCAGTGTTGGAGATGTTCTACATTGATTGAAAATAGTCTGCAGTATCACAAAGATTAACATCAGTGTTGGAGATGTTCTACATTGATTGAAAATAGTCTGCAGTATCACAAAGATTAACATCAGTGTTGGAGATGTTCTACATTGATTGAAAATAGTCTGCAGTATCACAAAGATTAACATCAGTGATGGAGATGTTCTACATTGATTGAAAATAGTCTGCAGTATAACAAAGATTAACATCAGTGATAGAGATGTTCTACTCCATTTGAAAATAGTCTGCAGTATCACAAAGATTAACATCAGTGTTGGAGATGTTCTACATTGATTGAAAATAGTCTGCAGTATCACAAAGATTAACATCAGTGTTGGAGATGTTCTACATTGATTGAAAATAGTCTGCAGTATCACAAAGATTAACATCAGTGCTGGAGATGTTCTACATTGATTGAAAATAGTCTGCAGTATCACAAAGATTAACATCAGTGCTGGAGATGTTCTACATTGATTGAAAATAGTCTGCAGTATCACAAAGATTAACATCAGTGCTGGAGATGTTCTACATTGATTGAAAATAGTCTGCAGTATCACAAAGATTAACATCAGTGCTGGAGATGTTCTACATTGATTGAAAATAGTCTGCAGTATCACAAAGATTAACATCAGTGCTGGAGATGTTCTACATTGTTTGAAAAATTGTCTGTAGTATAACAAAGATCAACACTTGAATGAAGATGTTCTACTCGCTTTAAAATATACAAACCAAATTTTCACTTACTGCTTCCAATGAACAGACAGTGCTCTAATCTTAGCATTTACATTTACCTACTAAGAAACAGTCATATTTTTCTGTGATACACACCAGCAGCTCTGATTAATAACTCATATTTTAATGAGCTGTCGTATCCTCATATTTTCATCATTTGTAGTCAGGCGCATCTTGGCCACCCTCACCGCACAGAAACATTTGGGGTCCTAGTACTTCACGTGTGCTCCTGCTACTGCTCCGTCGTCGTGAGGAGGAACCATGCCGAAATCAAAGAGGGACAAGAAAAGTAAGTTTATTCTTGATAACGAACAAACTAAATAGATTTTTAGAGTTGTCCGCTGGTTGTTTTAGTATTTAGCTGAATGTTACAACATCATGGTGACGTTAATAAATGAAACAAGCTAACGACAGCCTCCTCTGACGCTTGGTATTCATGGATGTGCTCGAAAACTCAACACTAATGAATCTTATTTCTCAAATGTCCTCTGCTCATCAGTTTCGTTAACGAAGACAGCCAAGAAGGGTCTGGAGTTAAAACAGAAATTAATAGAGGAGGTGAGTGGAGCCCGCAGCTCAATGCTATCAGCTATCAGCTACATGTCAACGAGGAGTAAATACATATTTAATATTGTTCTCTCTGCCCGCACTTCCCTTTAGCTTCGAAAATGTGTGGATACCTACAGAAACTTGTTCATCTTCTCAGTGGAAAACATGAGGAATAACAAACTGAAGGACATCAGAACAGCGTGGAAACACAGCAGGTAAGAACACACACCGACTCCCAGCATGTCGAGAGGTTTTGATAAATTAATGGAGGTCACATTTCTGAAAGACCTCGTGTAGAAGAACAGAATTAACCTTTATTTGTTTCCCATGGGACTAGAATATAAAAACTAAAAACTACCCTATAAGAAATACTTACACATTTTCATTTATATAAAAGTAAAATTAAATTCTGTGGCGTCTGAAGTACAACACAAACCTGGCAACTATGTCACAGCTGGGCTGAACTGTAGTTTTAGTTGGGTAAAGACTCAGGACGGGAATTAAAAAAAATCAACTCCAGTACAGAATCAGTCACAACTCCATATTAATTTAACTTGTATTATTTTAACAAACAAGTTGTTTTAGTTCCAGACTTCAGCCTCAAATAGCAGAGAAAACACTCCTCAAACAAAAATGGTGGATCAAATTTTGTTAAGAATGAATTTTCAAGCATTTGGACCATGCTTTAGTTTTCATTTACTTTTAGGAATCTCTCATGAATTGCTACTCTTTAATCCTGTCAATTTTTTTTTTACAAGTTTTGTCTATTCAACATTTGTTTCACTCTATGACACGGTTACTTTAAATACTCAAATACTATCAACATACCATTCAGACACCTGTGTAAACTAGGGATGGGATGAAATATCATTTGGCAATATATCACGATACAGTACATGACGAAATGCATCGAGTTTGAAAAAAATGGATCGCGAAATAAAGACATCACGTCCGGTAATACCGCATGTGACCAGAAGTGACGACAACAAACATTAGCACCAACTACCTTGCCTCCAAAAAGCCGAATGATGGAGTCGAATGAGGTTGAAATTGAGGACGCTCCGCCTGGATACAAGCCATCTGTCTGGCAGTATTTTGGCTTTCTCATTAAAAAAGACGAAGATGGCAAAAACGAGCCTACCGCTTATTAGCATACACTCTCTCTGACCTCTGTAGGGTTAGAAAGAGTGTTATTGTTTGTGTTTGGCCTGTTAGGCCTTGTGCTTTCCTGTGTGTAACTCAAACAAAAGTAAATAAGTTGTAACTACACTGTAATATTTTTTCCTATTTTACTTTTTTGATATTGTATCGTAACGTATCATATCGTGACTCGGGCATATCGAGGTGCAGCGTATCGTGAGTTTAAGTGTATCGTTCATCCCTAGTGTAAACTGAAGTACATAAACAATGTAATACCCTTAGGTCAGTGTTCATAAAGGCCTCTTGTAGTTTTTTTTTTTCTTAAAATCAGACATCCCTGAATATCTCTTTGTGATGAAACTCATAAAAGACATGACATCATTGTGAGTGAACATTCGAGAAGCATCTGTACCACAGATAGTTCTTGACCTTCATGACCCCAGTGGATGTCAGATTTCTACTTTATCTGCTTCATGGGACTTTACAGACTTGCACATATTATTGGGATTTTTTGTCATGAGTGTTGTTCTAGTGTCCAGCTCCGGTCAGGGGTGTAAAAAAGAACATCATTATGAACAGTTTTGTCCATTTTGGCTGAAATGTTAGTTATTGTTGTAGTCAAAAGTGGGTTAAGAGTCATTTTAATTCCCTTTGAAAGCCCAGTGATGATCATTAAACCATCGGCAGTGTCAGTGTTCCTCTCCAGGTATTTTTTATAAATGGATTTTTAAAGTACCTGTTAATTTGCCTTTTTAGTGCTTCATGCATTTGTTGTTTGTTTTGGTGGTAAAATAATTTGCAAAGTGATCATAAAAAAAGTGACGTTTAATCATAAAATTATTAATAATCAGACTTACTCATATTGGTTAACATTGTTCAGTTCACCAGTAGATAATTCAGTTTCCTCTGTAAGACTGGTTTGAATTTTTGCATTATAAGTTGCACTCTGCTCTTTTCCACAGGTTCTTCTTTGGCAAAAACAAAGTCATGATGATTGCCCTGGGTAAAGGAGAAACAGACGAATACAAAGATAATTTGCACAAGGTAAGGAAAATTCTCAAGTTTAGTATTAGGCCAGAAAATCATAAAATGATAGTAAAATTCTTTTTCTTATAAAAACTGACAGGTCAGCAAGTATCTTCGAGGAGAGGTGGGAGTACTTTTCACAAACAAAACAAAGGAGGAAGTCCAAGAGTAAGAAAGCTCCTCTTAATGCACCGTCCTGACAGTGATTCTCCAACAGATCAAGCTTTTCACGTTTGTTCTTTCAGATATTTCAGTCACTTTAAGGAGACAGATTATGCACGGGCGGGCAACCAGGCAGAGATGGACGTGACGCTGGACGAGGGACCGTTGGAACACTTCACACACTCGATGGAGCCCCAGCTGAGGCAGTTAGGACTCCCCACTGCGCTCAAGAAAGGCAAGATAACATGATGGTTTTTCTGTAGCTCATGTTTGGCATTGTTTCAACAGAAAGAAGAAAACAGCGCATCAGTAAACTTTTCTTCACATCTGTGTAACTCCCAGCTCAAAGGCTTTCTTGCTCTTGTATTCTCCTTTTTTAAATCTGGTCACAAACATGATAAAATATGTAAAGATCTTCAGTTTGAAGTCACTTTGGCTCGTTTTTTGGTAGGTGTGGTGACACTGCTGAAGGACCATGAGGTCTGTAAGGAGGGAGACGTCCTGTCCCCGGAGCAGGCTCGTATTCTGGTGAGATTTTTACTGCTTTAAAAGGAAAATTGAACCAAATCACGCCTCGCTGTACTGCCTTTTGATCAACTGTTTACTCTTCTGTCCACAGAAACTGTTCGGCATTGAGATGGCAGAATTCAAAGTGCAGATCAAATGCATGTGGAACTCAGAAACTGGAGAGTTTGAGAACATTGCTGGAGGGGAAGACTCCATGGAGGATAATGAGGAAGAAGAAGACAAAGAGGATGAAGATGCAGAGTAGATCTGCACGCTGGGGACTTTGTGTTTAATATTTTAAAGTCCTTATTACCGACCTTCATCAACAGAGAGACTAACGGGAAACTCATTCATCCAGCTCACAGAGGAATCCTTGCAGCCCCATTTCTTTACACATTTATCCAACTAAAAATGAACCTCTGCTCTTGATATGGAAATTATCCTTGGACTTAATATTTTATTTTAAGTCCAGATACTGAAATAGTAAGTACTTTATCACTTTCTCTGAGTCTTGCAGTGAGGAAGTGTTGAAAATATAAAGTATATTTTTCAAGTATTTCTCATTTGACAAAGAAAACAGAGCTTTTGTCTTTGTGAAACAATCCACTGATGCATATATCTGTGAAAAAAAAATGTTGTTTTTGTGGAATTAAACCTGTTTTAATGTCAGTTTATTTAAGGCAGACTAAAAAAGATTCTTCCAGAAGAAAAACATTGGCTTTGACATTTACACATCAATAAGGAAGTGCTTTTAAGCATGAAGGCATCCTGATCTTCCAACGATCCTTTTATTGAAAAAAGAAAACAAATTGAATTATTTCAGGAGAGTTCAGGAAGACATCTCGGGTTGATTGGTGTATTTTTCAAGTCTGATATGTTCGAGTGGACAGTGGAGGAGATTTCATCTGAAGTAGTTTGGACACTCGTGGGCTACAAGATTCCAGGCCTCATTGAAGGCAGCGACCACTTTCTCATCCAGAGGGCCCTCCTCTGCAGCAGCCAGGTTCTGCTTAAGCTGATCCATGCTTGACATGCCAATGATGACTCCATCACCCAGGTCACCCTAAAACAGAGCAAATAAAAGTGTTATTTGATAGAAAAACAAAAACTTGATGTTTCTTTCAAGGTGATCAACTTTTCATTTTAACAGCAGTTAAAACTTTTGTACTTGTAGCCTTGGAAAATGAGAGGTTGGGAGTGGAGAATGATGTTTGGAAAAGAGCGACCCTCCCGAAGTGTCAGCATCAAGGACAAAGTTCTGTGTACAGGAGTATTGCAGACATAACAGCTGGGCTGTTTATGTTCCTGCGATAGTTTGTGATGTTCTTCTGGGTAAACCTGATTTCAGTAGAATGCCATGGAAGGTCTGATCTTGGCTCCTTGGTTACCTACAGTATTTAGTTGAATGACATTTTCTTAAATCCTTCTGTGATGTGGAGCAGACATTTCTTATCGATAAACTATTGAACTAAATACAAACTGTCACTGCAGCACAGGGAGAAGGGGATCTTTAGCAGAGGGAAAAATGTCAGTGTCCAAACCAAAAAATAGAGTTTATGTGTTCATTCATAGATTCTTAAATATGTTGGTGTCCTCTTTGCGAGTTCTGTATAGCCTCGTAAAGAAAAAAAAAACTACACCATCATCCAGTGCCTGCCCGTCTTTATCCACATCACCAGGCAAAAACTGTCAGCTCATCGAAATAAAAAGCCCACAGGTGGAAGAAACACAATTATCTACTTGGATTAAGCAATTTACAGTGGCTATCACCAACACGTCTAACTGTACTAGAACTCATGTTTAGTTGTGTACCTTAAGCTGGGAGTGGTGGTACATCCATCTCATCGCAGCAGATGTCATGGTGGGCTTCTCTGAGCCGTATGCTGCCTCCAGGGCTTTGATAACCAAATCTATCGCCTGAAAATGACTCAACTTCCAGTATCTGAAAGAGATGGAGAGAAATGTTTGCCTGATCAAATCTGACAGATAGAAAACAGTACAGCTGTGCAGAAATACTGAAGCCCAAGAGCAACAATAAATATGGAGAGTTGCATATCAGAAGGATGAATGGTGGTCCCTCACCTGTCCTGATATGCTTTGGCCCAGCTGTTACCGAAGAATCGCCCTGCAGGCTGGGTGCCATCTTTGTCTTCATAATGGTATTTTCCTGTCAGAAGACCACCTGCCGGAGGAATTATGAACACATTCAATCTCAATGTGTCTAATGTTTACTAAATTCTGTGTCTTGTTCAAGTTAAATGATTTTCTGAATTTCTATAGAGTCCCTGACGAGACTTAAACGGTAACAGCCACAGCTGTGAGGCTGGTATACAACCACAAAAATACTATTGTCATGTGGATGCTAAAAAGTGTGACATTTATTTTACCATGGTAATCATTAGTGATCAGGTTTGCACAAACAAGTCATCTGAGGCTGATGAGGATCTTTCCATGTATTTCATCATAAAAGCAATATTAGAGTAGCATCAGAGTTTGGCCCGGGGTTGAATGAGAAGTTTAAAAATTACAAATCGATTAAAATCTATTTTAGAAAGGATTTATATGTTTGCCAATTAAAACTTTGACAAGAAGTAATAGCAGCATAACGCTGTAAACAATTCCTTCTTTGGGATCCATAAAGTACTTGATCCATCTATCTAATTAGCCTGAAACCTCTGAAGTGTAAACTTATCTGTAACGTTACTCAGATTTCAATGTAAAGGTAACATTTCAATGGTAGGAAAATACATGATACCTGCAAGAGGATTGTATGCGTAGAACTTCATCCCAAAGTATCTCAAACACGGCAGCAGCTCTGTCTCAACCTGTCTGGTCGTAGCATTGTACATCCCCTTTAAATAATTGTAAAGGATGAATTAGGATTATCTAGGAAATAAGATTAAAGCAAAGTGATCAAGGAAATCAAGATTTCAAGTATGTGTGACTGTCCTGATCTCCTGTTCTAAAACATTTAAGATGTAAAACAAGAATTTTAAGATCAGCTTAAAGGTTGTTAGCATAAAAATACAGTTCTGACACATGATCCATAATCCTTACATTTCAATCTACTGATTTAAGATGGAACTACACTGTCTGAAAAGGAAAGCAGTATACCTGATACACAGTAGGAGCAATCCAGCTGTTGTGTCTACAGATGGACACAATTTCAGCAACCTCCCATGAAGCATAGTTTGAAAGGCCTAACTCCTTGAATTTTCCCTGATGGAGACATTAACATGTGAAAGCATTACTTTCAAAAAGGCTTATCAATAAAATTAACATTACATGTGTTCCTGTTTCCTTTACCTCTTTGTGGAGCTCATTGCAGGCCCTGAGTGTGTCCTCAATAGGGTTTTGGTGGTCTGGGGCATGGAGGTAGAAGAGGTCCACACAGTCTGTCTTCAGCCTCTGAAGTGAGACTTCCAGCTGAGAGCGAACACTCTCAGGCTTTAACGTCTTTCCATCCCAGGGGTTTGCCTTTGTCGCGATACTAACTGTAATACAGAGATTAAGTACAATTTAGGACAAGTTTTTAAGGTAGCCTGGTAACTGGAACATTCATTTGCAAATAAAAAACAATGTAAAAGTATTACCTCTGCCAAGTTTGTTTTTCCCAGCAGGTGTTAATTATTTGTTAACACCAATTAAAATGTTATAAATGGATTTTGGAGACATTTTCAGAGAATGTTGTCATGGCAAAAGAAGGCAGTGATGAGAATCTGTTGATCAGAGTCTGGATGCAGATCCTGGATTATTGTGATGACATTGTGAGACGGAGCAAATGGCATCAGAAATGCCCTGGCAGAGGTATGTGCTCTCTAAGCACTTAATGTTTAAGTAAAAGGTTTGGTCAACAGTGTGTTTATGAGACACTGATTAGTTTGGTGTGTTCCTATTTTTACTCAGTACTCAGATCCTATGACAAATGTATCTTAACACATACTATCAAAATAAACAAAAATCAAGGCAGATGTAGGGCAGAAGTGGTAAAAACTTTTTATTTTAGCAAAAAGACACCAGCATGTTTGTAGAAGCATTTATCGATGCAGCACTGAACTGAAGCATCATGTGTTTGACATTTCTGTCACAGAAAACCATGAGCCAACTTTTGTTGTCCATACTAAAGCAGCAGGAATCAATAATCCAATTGTAGCACTGGGAAGATAACCAGAATCCTTAGTGGCATTCGTATAAATCAAATCTTTTCTAATCCCATCCCTAGTAATGACTAGATGTATACGACCTAGCAGCTCTAGTTTGGGGTCTTTCGGGGGAACAGGCATGTCTGTGGTAAATCTTGCATTCAATTCATCCCAAAACCACCGATGAATGACTACGAATACTCAACGAAAGCACGCATTTCAGTTACACAACCAAAGTTGCAAAGGAGTCGGCCGCCCGGATTTCCCATAATTCCTAGCTACTGTCAGTATCAGGTGGGTGGTCCTGCTCAGATACCCCTCTAAAAACTTTGTCAGTGTTTTCCCTCAGGCATATCCCAGGACCTGTGGTCAACGCGACAGCGCGTGCACAGTATTTACCTGTTTTGGGCAGATCCATGCCCCCAATGACCGCCTCTGACTTCCCATCCACGTACATGAAGGCTGTGTCCACACAGTTGTGCCCCCTGCCCAGGAAAGCCCTGACCATCTCCAGGCTCTGCTCCGCGTCAGCTCTCCCTCCAAACGCCATCGTCCCCAGCAGGGAGATCGGCTTTTTACCCGCAGACGACGACATGTTTCTACGAGCTGCAACCCTCGGTAACTGCGTCAACACGTCTTTGAATACCTGGCTTCGTCTTATAAGCGTGCACAGAGGTCCTGTTATTACCCACTGCATGCTAAAGTACAGCAGCGAGCCTACAAAGGTCAAAGGTCGTGTTGAAGAAGTAAGGGAGCGTCGCACAGTTACTCAACCTGGTTAAAACGAAGCGTGCGTAACAGTGTCATTAAATGTACAGAGCAGCTCTCAGCGTCTTGTTCAGACCGAGGTTGAAGCAGTGCAAAGTTCGTCGTCTATGTCTACTTCCTGTTGTTTTTGTCAGTGTCTGTTAATGTTTGTTCAGGTCTTTTCGCCGTGCCTCATGTAGGGCAGTCGTCAGTACAAGTACAGATAGTAGTTCAGGCTTTTGACCACAAGGTGTCAGCAAATAACCTCCCGGTCCACGCCACAGGAGGTGCTCTGCAGGGCCAGGCCTACATCCAACAAGTAGTTGCTAGTAGTTGATAGTAATAGCATTCTGTAAAATAGATCCCTGTATTTGGCAAGTCAATACTAATCAGTTATTGAACCTTATATCTTAAAATGGATACATTGGAATTAAACCCTAATATTCGTTTTGCCAAGGTAGTGATGTAGTGCAAACACTCAGCTTACAGCCAACAACTTGTACCGTAATGTGCCAATTACTGTACCTGATTTTTTATTTATTCTTTTAGTATATATGCCAATGTCTGTTCTGTATTAAATATGTATGTTTTGCTTTGCCGACATTCAACACTTTCAGACCCTGAGCTATTAAAAAAACACTTCCCTATTTATTCTGTCCTCGTTAAGGAACCAATTGATCAGAGAATTAAATGAAATACAGAAACAATAAAAATAAGATGCAGACTAATTTTATGTTCTTCTGGCATTATGATAAAAGTTATCAAGTCAGTTTTGACCAAAGCACTTGTATGAGACAATGCTCATGTCAAAGAATGTGTAGAAATGCAGGGTTGTCTTATTTAGCTGTAGAATGCAAGCTTACAAGGTGTTGGAAAAATGCATTTCAACAAGCTTAGAATTTTTGCCCAAACATTATTACAAAGCATTGTTTCTTTATAAATAGATTTTATAATATATAATAATAGGGCTTTGGATGCACCCGAACAGCATTTGTCAATATTAGCTTTAAAAGTTGGATATTGGCCTATATTGGCTCTAATATCGACAAATACAAGATCTACTGTATTTTCTGGTACAATCAAGATTTCATTGTTTTGTTGTTTTACATTTGTGATTACCAAAACTATCACATTATAAGCGATAAGTCAGTTTTTGTAAAGTCAAAACTTTGTGCTCTGGACAACTATCAGCAGAACTGGCTGGCTAATAATAAGTTTAAAAAAATTAGCATTTTGGATATTGACAAAAAGCCGGTATTACACCCTCCTAATTGTAGCCATGATGATACTAAGAGATGGAAAATATTGGCACACCAGTATGTTGTGATATTTTGCAGTACAACTCAGTTTAGGACATTTAATTTGCACTGCAGGCTGCATGGTGATGCAGAAGTTTTGTGCTTGAGAAGGTTTTTAATTGGACTCCTGAGTTGGTGGGGTCTTTCTGTGTGGTGTTTGCATGTTTTCTGTGCATGCATGGATTTTCTCTGGGTACTTTTGTTTCCCCTCACAGACCAAAATCAGTACTTGTAAAGTTGAACTGTGACCATTCATTTCCTTTAGGTGAGACAGAGTGCAAGAATGATGGTTTGTCTCTAAATGTTGATCCTGTGATCATCTGGTGACCAGCCCAGGATGTACTGCACCTCTAGCACAATTTCAGCTGGGCTTCAACCCCCAGTGACCCTAAAAGCTGTAAGAGGTAAATATAAGATGGATCGATGGATGAATTTTTAATGTAGTTCAACCGTAGGCCACTAGCTGGCAGCAATTATTCAGCCATTTGACTCTGTGTCTGTCATGTTTCCTTTTATTTTGGTCACAGAGATATACAGGAAAATTTATCCAAATTGCAAAGACCATGCTTTATACACATTAATCTGATTAGAAGATGTATTTTTTATTTCTCAACATGCTGTTTCAGCTTGCTTACAGCATCAGAATATATATAGTGCAGTCATACATTTTCTGATATGTATAGTACCTCTTATGATTATATTATGTCTTGACATAAATGTAGTTATCCCTACTTCTAAAGCCTGGACTGGATCACAAGTTTATCAATACTTTAATATTAACATGAAACTCTTGTTTCACATCACTGCTGATCAAAAACCCAATGTGAGATCATTTAAAGAGACACAGTAGTTAACTTATATCAGCTATCATTTGAGATATTTACTATTAATGTGTAAAGTATTTTAAACAAATTCAAAAATATAATTTAGTTTAATTGAGAAAGATGGATAAATCAGTGAGAGGCAGTCCTACATATTTTATTGTATTTGGTATTCTAAATGATTTGTGTATACATCGATGGACTGGTAACTCATTTATTCAGTGTAACTTTATGTGGGATCAGTGTTAATAGAGTATTTCTAAAACATTTTGTTTTGATCCAAAAAAATTACATCCAACTCATATCTAGATGCATCATTGAGGCTCTGTGGCCTTTGTGCTACTTTTACAAACTATTTTCTTTATTGAAAAAGGTGGATACATAACAATTATATGGGCTTTTTAAGACATGACTGGTATCAGTATTTGTATTGAAAATAGAAGTAGTAACAGTACTGTACCAATTTGAAAAACGCTGGTCACACCCAAACTGGTGTGTGTTTAGTGTATGTTATTTGTCTTATTTGTTTGTTGATAATACCTGCATCCTGAATGATCTTTTAGAAAAGGAGATCAACAGTCTTTGGACTCCAGACTTTAATGACCAATATCTTAATTGGCTGTTGAGTCTTCTCTCCATTTATTGAGTCCCACACAACAGTTGACTGTTAGAGATTTTTATTCCAGATATCATTACCTTGAGTCATACTGAACATGATGACCTTGTTCCATATGTACCTACATGACATAGATCAAACATAATGGCCGTGTCATCATCCTCCTTTATGATGCGTGGCTGTGACCTGAAAATGTAGACTTGATCACTTTTGGGTAAAGGCCTTGGGCATGTCATAGAGTATTTTGCCTCTTAATCCCTTAGAAATCCCGACTATAGACTAAATTCCTCAGTGTTGTCATATTTTAAAGAAGCAGAACTACAAGTGAGAAAATATTCTCGAGTTGTTCGATGCAAATTTGTAATGCAATGAGCAGTATGACATGATGCAAGCTAAAAGTTTTTCCAAGAGGAAACAGGCCAGTTAGTATATTGTGTAGACAGACACTCGCCTCAGCAACAAGTTGTGCTTCATAATTCAGGATTCCTGCAAATCCTTCAAGTATTGTATTGTGCTTCGTGCCCTTCGGTGTTTTTAACTTGTATCCTCTGTGTAAGAGAGTACTTCTGTTAACAAGACAAAAGTTCTGCAGCATTGATTCTGCCTCAAACATGTTAAGCACCCTGGCTTGTTGTTTTTCAGTAGTATATTAATCCGACTAACGTTTATTGAAAAACAAATTTATCACACCACACCATGTGTTGATTGTGGTTTGTTCTGGAGTGTAAAATTGTATTCGTTTTTCCCAGTCCAGTTGCAGACACATACTAGATCAGGGCTTTTAGGTGAGAAGAGATGTTTGGGTTTCTGACATTCTTGTTTTGGAAAGACCCAAGCTCTCACTGACTGTCTCTGATTTCCCACCTTGGTACATGAAGGCTGTGTCCACTTTGTTGTACCTTCAGCCTAGAACAGTCATCTCTGCCTTCAGGCTCGGCTCTGGATCAGCTGGTCCACCATATGAGTAGGCTCGCTGTGAGGAACATGGCTTCTAGCTGAAGCTGACGCATGTTTCTACAACTGCAAACGACTCTGAAAGTGCACTTCTCTAATAACATGGCTCCTTTTAGCTCCTCTTGATGCCCACTACCTATTCAAGCACTGCAGCTAGAAAAGGTGAAAGATGAGCAAATGACTTTATGTTGCTGTTTTAAAACTAAAGACATGACAAAATTCATTTCTGTCAAGAGCTGTTTGACACCTATGTTAACTTTTAAAGGCTGATTTAAAGGTTCATTTATGTGCCATTTCTGTTGTTTACACCCTGAGATTGAGAGTGCGTACTGGAAAGAGTGTAGCATTATGTATGGTACTGCAGTCAAAGCATGATGATACAGTATATCACTCTGTATTGTGACACTATGAACAAGACAAAATACTGCTTTCTTTTTCAATCTACTTTTTTTCAAAAAGTTATGGCATTAAGAAACCGTAATATTCTACATACAAAATGTAGTATCTAACCAGTATTTTAATATAAAGCATGGTTCATGTAACATGGTTAAACAGTGAAAGAAAAAAGATATAATAATTATAACAAAGAAACTGAGTCATATGACTGAATGTTTGATGTTTACTCCTGACTGGAGGTTGAACTACAATACAAACAAATGTACAAAGTGCCAGAAATAATGATATTGCACTGTTAAATAAAATTTCAAGGAAGTGTTACCAAAATGTGCGGATATATTGATGTACAGATATTTTTTGCACCCCTGCTTGATATATTTATATTTTCTCCTGTTTGTACCAGCTTTAGGTCAGTTGTCTTCCCCACAGTAGTGAGGTCTATGCTGATTCAATGTAAGGTTATGATAGCTTAACAACAGCGCTGCTCTTTTCAACACTGTTGTGACTTGCCAAATGAAAAAAAGCCAATTTTTAGTACATTTCTATAGGGTTGGGTATGTTTATTTCTACCCTTATGTAGTGCTTAATCAATACTTTTAAAATGATGCCGGATCGGATAATCCACTGGCACTTTGACACACTGACAAAGGAAAAAAACATGAAAAGTTTGGCTTTTTTCCAATAATTTTTACCTGTTCTCTTAATTTAGACCTCTGAAGTCTCGTAATAATGACTTTCTATCTCATTATGTCATATTTTATTTGATAATTTCACCTTTTCAAATATCATAATAATTATATATTCATCATACAGTGGTTGAGACCTAAGAATCAATGTTTTTCATCAATACTTATCTTCATTATTATGATCTTCTTTTCTTTCCCTTGTTTTTGTTGGAAATGGGCTCCCATTGTTTAATAGTAAGTGGTCTGATCAAATCAATTTCTTTCTTCCCCCCATAAAAACAAACTGACATTGAATACATCATCATCAATGCAGTAACAACATTTAATCTCAATAATTTTATGTAACTCAGCAGTTTAAACCTTGACTGAAGCTCTGACATGTCTGACAGCAGCTGATCTAATGAGAATAACATGCTGTACGGCAGGGACCTTTGGAGGCTACTCGGACGGCGGTGACCCGGGTCTCTCCGGGGTCATGAGCACACATGCTGGCAATGAAGGCTTTGTTTGGAGGAGCAGTAGTAGTCAGTGCTGGTGGCTGACCTTTTGACCCTTCATCAGCTGTTTGCCCTACAGAGTGACCGCTGGCTGCGTCGGACCCCGGAGTTTAACCCCAAACTTCCTCTGTAGCTCCTAGAATAATTGTATATCATCTAATTTCCAAGATGTCGACAACCAATGAGTGCTTTGAATCCTCAGCCGTGCTCACAAGCTGCTGTTTGGTGCACACGTTTTTCTCACGTGTACCTGAATCTACTATCCAAGCGAGCTCCTACCCCTTCAAAAATAATATTTGGGGCTCAATAAAGTGGTTAATACTGAACAGTTTGAAAACTAATAAGATGCGTTACTTACTAATAATAAATAGGCATACTTGAAAATATTTGACCAATTTCAGTAATATACAGTAAAAAAGAGCACAGGTGTTTGAATCTGAACAATATAAGTGACTTCAGAGCAGGGACTTTCAAACGTAATGATGTCTTAAATCCTATAGCCTAATGTATTGGGATATTAACACAATGATGACATAAAAAAAACAACCTACAGTCTCTAATGAATGTGTTTGGTTTTCTAATTCCTATGTCTCTCAAAACAGTCTCTGCTGTAAACAGCAAAATGTAGGATTTTTAAATTGTTTAATGTTTTGTGATATTTAAATGTCATCCTTCTGTTTTAAGTCTCTGTAATCCCTTCAAAATATGTAATAAGTAAAAGGAGGAGAAAATGGGAATAGAGGTTGAATGGGGGATTGGGACAGTTGGGCTAGTAGATATACATATTTTATATCCCAACAACACTATCACGTGAGTGACCTCAGTGGTGAGAAGAAGCTAAGACATTTATAGCTTTAGGAGTCACTTTAGCTTTTAAAGTTCTTTTTCATAATGACATTTTATTAAATCCTGCAAACTGTTACTTTCTGATTTGATCATTTATGTAAGGTTTTTTGGGGTGGCTGGGGCAGCTCATTGTTGATTGCTTGGGTCAGCACTAAACAGTTTTTTAAATAGTGCATAAAATGATGCATTTTGATTTTACTATTTTGCCTTTTACTTCATGACAAAGAAAGCTAATACAGACACCAGTGTTTCACTCAATACAAAACCCAAAAGCTCATATATCATTAAATGACTTGTCTATCCCATCATGCAAAGGTTCCACCCTATTACCCAAACTTTGGAGCTTAATACAACCTGAACTTCTCCTGAAGTGAAAAGCAAAATCTTTGAAATGATGGGACTGTGTGACATGTTAGATCTTTTTCTTTAAATTCATGGCAAGAAGGCTTCAGCAAGGAAAAATGTAAGTTCCAAAATACTGGAACTCAAACCACATTCATGTTATTGTCAGAAATACATAAAAAGTGATTAACAAATTTATAACACCGCCGCCCAATTATGCCAGAGCTCCCTAAGTTAGCAGCATTGCCAATTTCAAAATTCATTTTCTATGTTTCTGTTATGGTTAATACACCAGTATTTAGACACTCTTAAAAAAAAAAGACATTTCTATTGCCGAAATATAACTATTAATGTTACCCATACATTTTCAGACTTACTGTTTACTTTTTTTTTGAAGAAAAAAGTAATGCACAAGCACATTATTATTTATTGATTTAAGTGTCAAATAATTTGAATTTGCATATATTTCTGAAAAGAAAAAATAGTTTTAATGGTCAAATTATGGTGGTCTTTTTAGAGAAGACCAGTGAGACAGCTCAATGTAGGGTCTAAAAAGGTGAATTCAGTTTGAACTGCCTCATTCCCGTTCAAGATGCACGTCCAACAACAATAACATTTACATTTGAAGTAGTTTCTGAAAGATAGTAGCCTACAAGCATGTTTTTTTATGATATATATCATTGTTATTTTACGTTATGCAATATCAGGCTTTATTACCGTAATACATGGTAAAGACTACAATCTGGGAACCAGGTTTGTGTTTGGATGCCCTTTGTCCACTGCAGGGTGTCCTGCGGTTGTTTAAAAAAAGCCCCTTAAACCCTGAATGGTCTCCTTCCCATCCTCCCCTCCCCAAACACTCCTCTCAGCCATCATTACCAAATGAATGGAGGGAGTTCAGCCTCCACGAGTCTGAGCCCGTCAGTCTGAAAACATCTGCAGAGGAGGAAGCGGAGGTGAGCTGCAGACTGTCACAAACCGACTGACAGTGAGAGAAAACACTCCACATGTGATGTCCGGGACTTCTCTGGAAAGTGCGCACGACAATCACGCGAGAAGATAACCTGCGCGCGTTTTCAGATATCATTATTTCCTGCAGCTGACCGCGAGGATTTATTTGATTGGCTTGAATTTCAGTCTTTTTTTGACTGGTGAATTTCGTGTTTTATTCATGAATGAACCTGCGACTAATTCCTGTTTTTTGGGATTCTGATAGAAGAAGTAACATGGATTTTTTTATTTTGTATTTTCTTTTTGTAATTATAAGCGTGTCTGATTCTCTACGTTATGGCGCTCCAAGCAATCTGCAACCTTATATGTGAGTATTGTTCTTTGTTTGTTTATTTAAGTGGCGTGGCTTTTAGGAAACATGTTATCTTTCCCTAATTTGTCTATACACATTCACTTACCTTATTTCATCACCTTTGACTTGATTTATAATCTGCTTCAAAGTTTGATTTTGGGGAAACTGCTACAGATGGGAATTTCAGCTCGTTTTAAGGATAAGGACCTTTTGGCTCCATTTGGTAACAAGAGCTTGCTCTTTCATCTCCTAAATAGCTCATGTTTTGGCATTTTACTGAGTAATATAGACTGATCCCAAAGGAAAATCAAGGTGCTCTAGTGACATGGAAGCAATGCAAAGAGGCAAGATGGCAATTACCAAAAGAAAAAAGTACAACAATGGAGTAAAAATGTTGCAACAGATAGGGTATTGTGGAAAATTGTATTAAGATATAAATTCAGGTCAAGGGCCATGCAAAGTTGAGTTCTAAATGGTAAACTAGCAATTTGGAACCTCCAGTTTTAACATTTGGAAGTCCATGGGATATTTAAATGAGTTTCTCATTTTCTTATCTTAGCAATACTGACTTTTTCAAGACAACATAACTAATTTGTAAATCCAAAAGTCTATAACAGTGATAAGAGCCTGAGATGATAGTTTGAAGGTTATTAGTGGCACTATTAAAGTCAGGTGGCCATGTTGTAGTTCCACATTAGCCTAGCATTAGCTTTTTACTGGTAAATTTAGTTTTTTTGTATTGGAAAGGTATTTGATTGTGACAGCTATCTTGATAAAGAAGTTTTGTGTAAAGATATTTTCCACCTCAGAGCTTTTTCCCCCCTACAATACTCTGAAAAACCACTGAAAAAACCCACATGTAGAGTAGACCAGCATGATGCTCGTTTCCCTACAGAGCCTACAAATTTACATCATTTTAACACTGCTCCATATGAAATTCATTTTGTATTTTTCGAGCATGGGTCCTCAAACAGTGCAGAAAAAGAATATTTCATTGTAAAATAGAAAAGTAAATGTAAGTTGACTCTTCACATCTAAGATTTGGCTCTTAGGACCAACTCTTTCTCCAACATCTCTCCCTAAATTACTGGCTCACCTGCACTTTCATAGCATGCATAGACCTCAGACTGAGTTGTCTTAAGAGTGTTTTTCATAACACTTTTAGATGTCAAGCAGTATATGAATAGTAGAATATTTGGAGAATGGTGGATGATTCATTTTCTGTTTTTACAGTCTAAGGTTTCACTATAATACACATAATTATGTGGATCGTCTGCACTGCATACCTAGGTCTGTCAGAGGTTGTTTTACTTTAAGCCCCTAAAAGTGAGGACAATTACAACAGCTATTTTTTTAAATCCTAAAATAATAAATGATGTTTAAGACCATGATGTTACCTGCAGCTCACATTGAACTTTTTCACAATAATGTGCACAGCTGGAAGTGATGGTGATTTCTAATGTTTATGAGATGAGCAGCTGGAGGTGTCATTAGGATTCTCGCCGATCTCCTCATGCATGCTGAGTTCCCCCTGTATGCCTGTACATCTGCCTGTATGTCTGGCTATCCTTGGGGAGTTAATAAGTTAAAGTCCCAGAGATCAGCGGTGGTAGGCCTTGCCTATGAACTCAGACAGTAAGAGTGACAAAACATCAGAGCTGAAGGATTACCGAGTCTCACCTGAGGGAGCAAGGACAGGGAGGTTAACTGTGTTCTGTCTCTGCTGGCAATCAGTCTCATACATGCAAGCTAAAACACGTGTTTTCCAGAGCATGTCCAACAACAAATATCTCGAGAAATGACTGGAAGCTTTTGACCTTTTTAAATTTTATTCATATGTTATGAGATGATAGTGATGTAAAGTGGTGCCCCTGCATCATGCGCTTGTGTTTCCTGTATTTCAGTTGTCTGAAATGATTTTGATTTGTTTTTGTTTTCTTTTCTGGGTCCATGTTTTCAATGGTAGACTGAAGATATGACGGTTAAAAGACACAAAGTGTAAGGATTGTGTATTTGTGAAATGAGCAACACAGCTAAGTGTGTAGGTAGTGCATAAATGATCTGCAACTTTTCATTTTCTGTTGTCAGCCATTTCCAAACTTGGACTTGGTTCCAAGTCCAAGTTTTTCCAACAATAAAAAATATATCACCAATTAGTATTGTTACTTGGGAGAGGAAATTGTCAGATATAATTTTTTTTTTTTAACTTTTTTTGAGGAGTATATGCATATAGAAACAAACCAACATACATCCTTACCCCATCTTAGGAAGACTAAAGCAGTGAGCTTCAGCATCCCTGAACCACTCACTTTCCATGCTGTGTCTTTAAAGCCCAATTTATGAAAAGTCACACCTCCCTTAACCTGTCTACTTTACCACATGGTAGTCACAGCCCAAATAACATTACCATCTTCAACGGTATCAGGCTTGTTAACGCAAGCTCAAGATTGTGATAACACCAAAACTCCCCACATCAGGACATGGCCCACTTTGGTTCCTACCCTGACATACCTAAACTAGAAGTGCTCCAAGAGCATAGACCGCTGCCGAGGCATTTCCTACATTGTTCGGCAAGTGATTGTCAAAGTGTGAAAAACTGCGAACTTACACTGTAAACAAATGCTTGGAAAAATTCTGGATCCATCTGTGAAACCCTAATGTGGATCACCACCAAAATCTGATTGTTTTCCCTTGTGCCATGACCAACATTTCCCTGAAAATGTCCTCAATATCTTTTTAGAAGCTTTTTAGTTATCAGTAGAAATATGGGATACTTTTATATCTCACACTGTAAACCAATCCTTAAAAAAGTCCTGGCTCCAGATCCGTATCTACATGAAGATTTTCTTACTTCTTCCTTGTGCCATGACTAACACTTCGTGAAAATTTAATCAAAATTGGTGCCTAACTTTCAGGTTACCTGGCTTATAATCAAAGGAGCAAACAGACAAACACAACAAAAAGATAACATCCTGGGTGGAGGTAAAAAGGAGAGGCAAGTACAACCCAAATTAAGACAAAGAGACATAAATCAAAGTCTGAAGAGAGGACTTAAAAAGAGGAAGAGGGTTAGGGTCCGGATGGATGCCCTGGCCTGGCTCGTGCTCAATCTGTTGGACTGAACTGCTGCTCTTCATCCTCCTACTCACTATTTCTTGAAGAGGGATGGTGTGGATGACATCTACTTGACAGTCTCCAGATTCAGCCTTTGCACTCTCCAGTAATAAGACAGGTGGCCTTGCCAGAAACCATCTACATCCCACTTCCACACGACAAATCCTGAATTTTTACCCTCAGCGCTGAGCATTTGTCTGTTTATCATTTTCTTCTATTCATCAGCTTCATATTCAAACAAAAAATCCTTTCCACGTTGAATGCCAAATTCAAAAAGATCTCTAGGTAGTTTCTTTTTCCTTGAAGGTTTGCAGTCAGATAGATGGTGTTTGAGGAATTCCCCTTAAGTCTTTAAAAATACCATAACCAGACATCATATGCAGGTAATGCCCTCTCAACATTACTCGAAGAAAACACAAAAGAACTTTTACAAGGTTTTTATGTATCATAAAGAACTCATAAATTTCCTCACTGCCATCCTTACATCTATAAATCCAGTGCAAAACATCTTGACATGTTAAGCATTTTCTACCACTGTTTTTGTTCCAGGCCTAATGTATGCGTGGAGAGGGAGGTGACTCTTGTAGCCCAGAGGCAGCCGTGCGTGCAGGCCTTCACACGTATGGTTAAAGTGTGGAAGCAGGGCTGTGTGGGACAGTCATGGTGCATGGGATACGAGAGGAGGTGAGTAAGACAACTGTAAATCCAAGTGTCTGACTGTGTTCTTGTACAAACACTGCCATGTTCACCTGCAGGGGATGTTGTGTTCAGCCCTGGCTGTGATGAAGCATTAATTAATGTGTCTACTTTTTGAGTCATGCAATTGAAGGAATTTATCACAGAGGGCAAAATCTTTCATTTCAGTCCAAACAGTATCACATGGGGTTAGTTTAGCTCCCTGATCTCACCTTTCTTCCCCATCCCTCTCAGCCTTGTTCTGTAATCACACCTTTGAACCTGTCATACACTTTTAAGTGCAAGGTGTAGCCCCTTTAACATAGGCATCACTGCTGACAGCATTCCTCTCTAGGAGAGTCCTAATGCTAATGTTTTAGCCTGTCTCTCACTGTGGTGCTGCTAGCTTTCCCTGCATTTTTTTTACCGTATAACAAAGTCAAAAGACTGCTTTGAAGGCAGCCAAGGCCTCAATTACTTGCTGTAAACAAAACGTGTTTCCACAATGACTGGAGCAATGAGAGGGGTCCCAAAGTACAGGGATAGGCAGCATTCTCTGAAGTCTGCCAGTCTCACACTTTAAGACAGTACACTTTAAAGTCTGAGATGATGTTAGCTGAGACTTATGGTGGATGTTACTTAAAGCCTCTGCAAGTAGATTTTGGCTGGTTTTGAAACAAAGAAAAATCAATAGTGACGCCTCTGTATGAGCTAAAAAATCAAACAAGAGTAACTGGGACAACATTAAAGTGATGTTCTATACACGTCAATAGTAAAAGCATTTGCCTTTGTAGTTTCTATCACCTCTGCCTATGTCAGGAGAGAACAAGTACAGAAGCCAGGCTTCTTGTCTCTAAACCAAATTTTAGATAACAAAATAAAAATCAGCATCTACATGATTGCAGTTTGTACTAGACACATTTATTATGCTTTACCTCTCTGCTAGAGAGCCACTTTGTTTTCATGTTAGTTTATGAGGAGAAAACTGAGCTTGAATCTTAACTTTACAGCCATGACTGTGCTGTGTCATCTAGAGCTGCTAAATTATGGAAAATAAAATTAACTGTATTGTTGTTGATAGAAAATAAGATCACAATCATAAAATATGATTACTTAATGATTTTACTACACACCCACATTCAGTCCCTAAACTTTGTTTTAACACAAACATTTTGAACTTTAAAGAACATGCAAATAACCAAATATATGAGGTAAATAAAAATACATAACAGATGGTGATTGGTAGAAAAAAGACTAAACAAGTGTAACGTCATGTGACACTGTTATTGCTTCATCTCAATTAAACAGTTTTTGTAAATATGGGAGGCATTAGTTGAATTTTGATTAATTGCCCATCTCTAGTTTCAATAATCTTAAACTTTTCTTTTCAAATTGTAAACTAGGATGCTATGATATTTAAATTATTGAACTGTGCTTCTGAAATGGAGCTTAGACTGTGTCATTATCTTGTGCTGGATCAATGCCATGGCTATGCAGTGTCTAAAGGCATTACAGAGATGCTTACTAATGAACAGTGAAGCATTATACATGTGTCCATCGTGTACAATCGCTTTGGTTTTTCTTTAATCCTAACATTTACTGAACTTCTCTGAGCCCTTTGCCCCTACAGCAGCAATATTCATCTCAGTGTCTGTGCTGGATTGCTCTTTACCAAAGTGGATCTGATTTCTGTGGCTAGTGTATTTATATTGACATGTGCTCCATACAACCCTACCTCAAAAAAGGAGAAATCATCTATAATAGATTTGATGTTTTCATTCTCTGATTCCTGTAACTAGTTGAGTGAAGAAGGTTTTTCGAAGAATTTTGTCTCTGCAACTTTATTTGTATTCTACTTCAATGTCCAGGAAAAAAACTCAAAGTTGCTTATAGGGTTGGAAATTACCACCCTCCAGGATGATGTTAGACAAGTGGTGGTAGTTTCGTTCAGTATTCAATTTATTTTCTTAATCTACCAGTCATTATAAGATCAATGAAAAATATAAATTGAATCTCAGTTTCCTGCTCAATCTGTACAGGCTCCATGCCTCATGTGCACTGTTGATAGTGCTCTGCCTTTTCCAAATAGTCAATGGTACAAAAGCTGGCAGAGGGATTTATTCAGGTTTGTAACTGTGTGTTTGTCATGCTAACAGGACAGCGTACTACACTGCGTACAGACAAGTGTACAGGCAGGATTATCAGACGGTGTACAAGTGCTGCCCAGGATGGTCTCAACTCAACGGAGAAGCGGGATGTCTTTATCGTGAGTACTCTCACTGTCTCGTATGTCTTTGTACTTTACTTTTTTTATTACTCATCAATGGTTTGTATATTAGCCACAGGACATGCATGGCTACAGCTCAACAGTAGGTCACTTCTTTTTTTTTTTTTTTTAATGTATTTTTTGGGCATTTTGTGCCTTTATTGGTAGGAGAGAGACAGTGGATAGGCTTGTGAAAGGGGATGACAGAGTAGGGGAAGACACTCTGCAAACTGGTTACAGGCGGGATTCGAACCTGGACCGGCAGAAGCAAGTACATGGGGTGCCTGGTTGCTAACCACTCCGCTAAACCAGCACCCCAACAGTAGGTCACTTCTGATATGAACTGCCTTATATGAATCAAACAGAGGTGATTACAGTGTATGGAAATAAATCATGAATTATTTCGTTGTTCTGCCGTTTACAGCTCTCTGGGTAAATATTTGGGTCTGCATACCTCGAAACAGACAACCAAACATTAAAAATGGGGAATGACGGGAGGAAGGGAAGGTGGTATGTCATTTGGTGACCCAGCAGGAGGAGGTTTGCTCTAAACAATACCTCCCCTTGGCACAAACCTGTGAATGAAAGGTTTTCAGCTAGAGGTCAAAAAGGTCAAGAGGTGCTTTGCCCATCCAGACCCTCAACAGATGTTATCAGTCAGTGCCATGTCCACAGCCTCATCAGTCCCTCAGGGTTTAGATGCGGATGTTTGGAAAAAAAACTGTGTTGACAAAGATTTAGTGTTGACATTTGTGTTTAGCTGAGGTTTGCATGGCAGTATTTGGTTCCACTCTCAGGGAAAAAACAACTAAAATCTTTGCTCCAGTTAATGATAGATGACCTGCCTGGCCAGCGTTTTTAACTTGGCTTGTTTTGTACTTTGAAGTGCCACTTAAAGCCACAAAATGTCCACATTCCCAGTCTCACTGTGGACCCATGTTTAAATCTTGGCTCTCCTCCATACAGTCATGCCACTCCTCTCATTTAGAGGTGTGATATGGCAGTGCAGGTCAGAGGATTAAATTACGGATATGAAAGCAGACAAGCCCTCTGAGTGTTTACCCCAACCACTCACAGTCATGGCCCCCCAAAACAATACCTATCAGCTCATGTTGGAGGGACCACCAGCTGATACGCACAAAAAGAAAGGAAAGGACATAAGGATCCCCCCTTTTTAATTCTAATCTTCGGGTCCATGTATGGAGAAGTGGTTCACTGGGGGGCTGCCAGTGGCTCATCTCTTTATGGATAAGCTTAGCTTCACACCGCTGAGACCAAGAAGCCTCCTTTGATGGGATTTTACAGCCAGTGGTCCAGATCACATAACCTGCATACCTTAGAGAAATCCTTGGCAAAGCCTTCATGTAAACAGTTTGTCCCCTGTCCCATAGACAGTTCCCACTTCCTTGTTCCCAAAATCAAATATAAAGAAAACCTTCAGGTTACACTTTTCTTTTTTTGCTGCCACAGCGGTCACTGTGTGCGGTTTGGGCCCAGGGGGAGTGAGGTGAGTGGGGAGGGCTGATGACTTCATCCTGTGCAACTGGCTTGAAACTGTAAAAGTGAGACTTGACAGGATGGATTTAAAAATAACTGCTATAGCTGGAGAAGTTTATTTGATTGCAAGAATAGTAACATATACTCAAATGTATGTCTGGACTTTGGAAGTGTTGTTTCTACTGCACATCATTAAAGTTCTGTTGAACATTTTCTCTGAAACGATCACCACCAAGTCTCTGGTGCACCCAAAGAGCCGTCTCATGCTGCTGTTGTACACAATGCTGCAGCTTCCTTCCTCTTGTGAAATCATTGTGCTTGGGTGACGCTGCTTCATATTCGGTTCTGAGTGTTACACTGCCCCCCTTAACTTATATGCTGTTGATGCTTTTTAACATGCATTTAGACCTCCACTGTGTATTTTAAACATTGTGTCTTGCCAACTGACAAACCCCCTCGCCCCCTTCCATCACATCCAGGGACTGCTTCCTGCTAAGAGGAGGAAGTGTGAACAACCATGTCAGGGAATTACCTGGATGGGTACTATCCTTATAATATAGTTTTATGTGTGGAAGGGCTCAATGCTCAACTTTTAAATGAAAAATGTTGGAAGTTGGAGCTTAAACATAAAAAACTTTTAACAAAACAACTCAATTAGAACACACGTTAAAGAAACCTCTAATTTTTCTATCTATCTATCTATCTATCTATCTATCTATCTATCTATCTATCTATCTATCTATCTATCTATCTATCTATCTATCTATCTATCTATCTATCTATCTATCTATCTATCTATCTATCTATCTATCTATCTATCTATCTATCTAGCTATCTGTCTGTCTGTCTGTCTATCTATCTATCGGTTTGTCTAATTATCTAATCAGTCAATTAAACATCGATTCAATCAGGGGCTTTCAACTGTGTGCATGATGATCCATATTTTGTTCGGTAGAGTCAACAACATGCTATTTCAATGAAACTTTACTGCTCTTTCAGTATCTGTTTTCACCATGTGGAGGTTGCACATCTGCCAGCTAAATTAAGGTAGTTGAGCTCTCAGTCTGCAGGGGCTGTTGTCTAAAGACCAACAGCAGAGTAGCAGAGAGGGGTGAGTCATGCTGTCCACCTTTGCAATGTAGTGTGATCAGATAAATAATTCTTATGTTTAAGAAGTAAAGAACAACATATTACATCATAAAACATTGGTGAGTAATAAGCTAACACTGGCTTAATAACACTGCTTGGTTGTAGTATCAGGGTCACTATCAGACGTTTGTTATGAGGCAATAATTTTATCAATGGCTTGAATATTAAACTTAGGCTAACACAATGGCCCCATTGACACATCCATTTCAAGCTGTAATATTTATACCCCTGTGACATTTTTCGTCCACTGTGAATGTTGTAGGAACTGAATTAGGGAGGCCAGTTGTGTTTCCTTCATCTCCAGAGGTAGTACCAGAGGCATAATGTTATTGAGTTGGTAGCACACAAAATCAAAGCTGGGAGAGTGTGTCTGCCCTTGTGTGTATGTGAAGCATGTGCTGTGCTGCACTCTCATAGCCCCTAAAGCAGTCCCACTGTGAACTAACACGAAAATTCCATCCTTGAATGTCTGGATGTGTAATGATGGTGGAGTTTCATTGCAGTGCTCTTGAATGAATGTGCTGCTAACAGTTATTATGTAAACCAGAATTTGGGAGGGTTGTTTGATGCTCCTGTCTAAGTGACACTGGGGCATCTGACAGCACTTATCCGCTATGTGCACCTCTTTGAGTTTTTCTCTCAGATGTGGCTCAATAGAAGTAAAACACAGCTTGGTCTCCTTAATGGTTAATGACTACAATTAAACAACTGTCTCTCTTTTTAAAAAAAGGAATCTGGTGCAGACATTGTGGCAACCAAGACTGTCAGATTCTCCACATCATATAGCACAGGAAGGTACTTATAGCGCTCTAGGGGATGCTCTACAAATGTGTGACATCACACGACAGCTATCATTAGTTGTTTTTAAACTGTGGCGTCTGACCTCAACATTAAACCTCCAAGCTCAGGTCCTACTGACAGGAAGTGGCTTCAATGGGGAGCGGGAGAAGAGGATCTCCTGAATGTGCTTGTCATCAGTGTCTTATTATGGCATCCCTGCTCTCTTCAAAGAGCCCTTTGTTTCTTGGGAAAAGGTTACAGTATTAAATTATACAAGGAAGCATTACACTGTCATTTTTTAAAACAAACCAGGCTCATTGCAGAGCACTCATAAAGAAATTTCTCAGAGAGACATTCCTCAGGGCCGCCCAGTGCCTCCCCTCACTTAAAGCAGATGGATGGGGTTTTGTGTCTCATTTTTTAGCGTGACAATGGCTGCTCTCTTCGACGTGAGGCAAGAGCTTTTATCTCTGTAACCAAAGACGTGGCAGCACTTTGAGATGGGACATACTAATCACCCTTTTCTCTGAGCCATTGAACCAGGATAAAAGGAAGCTCGCACCACAATCCTCCCTCTTTCACCCCTGCGCACTTTGCTCTGCACTATCTGTACTGTACCTCAGTCAGCACAATGCAATCTGTGGGGCAGTTTTCAGCAGCAACTCTGGCATTCAGAAGGGAAAATCTGCTTTTGCTAAATGTTCAGCTTTAGCAAATCCTCTGAAAACCCCCAAAAAGCGGGAAAATTGTGAAGATTGGAATGCTTTGTTGTAGATAGTGATTTAGTGTCTGGCACTTTTGAGGTTTCTTTCTCTTTCTGTTGTGTTCTCCTTCTTTCCCTGTGTGTGTTCCCCTAATAAAATGTCAGTGATGGGTAATTAGGCTAATGATTTGTGGGTATTGTGAGGCAGTGGGGCAGAATTGAGGCCCTTATTGTGGTGTAGACACAGTAAACAAAGCAGTCGGGAAGACACTACAAGTGAAGTATTTTGACCTCCTTTTGGTTCACCTGCCCATTTTTTTTCTTCATCCCCCTGTTGACTTCTCACATTTTTGCACTGAGCTGCATACATTGTTTTGTGATGTGCTCTTTCCTAAGCATCATTAGTCAAATGTTTAATAAAATCACGTATAACAGTAAAGAAAGTCTGATTATTTTCACATATTCTACCACTTTGAATGGCTCTCCTCTTTTTGTTGTTTGGGGTTCCTTTTATGGAACTTAATAGGTTTTCCACATGCAAGATATCATTGATTTAAGTTTTCATAATATTTGCAGTACTGACTGAGTGTGTTTCCAATTTGTGATTATTTCCAGCATTACGGCACAAAGAATGCTCAAAATGTTAAGCCAGCCTGAGACCGCTTCATTTTCTTATGCAGTTTGCAGAAACACACAACTCTCCAAAAATTACATGAGATAAACGCTTGATCAGAATAAAAAAACCCTCATGTTAACTTGCCTATCAGAAGATTCTGAATCCGAAAGAGCTGATTCAGAAAGAAATTCATTCTGAATGAGAAGGGAAGTTTACACTGATCTTTATTCTGAACAGTATTTATGTGATCACTTATTCAGATTAAGTCTTCCTGGTTCTGTCTGCCTCCTCTCCTCTCTAATCAACTTCTAATTTTTAGAACTCAGCTGATGTGTTAAATTGTGGAGAGGGGGGTGTCCCACTCTACAGCCCTACTGCTGCCAACCTCTTCAGGTCTCTAAAGAAAACACTTGCAGTATATGCTTTGGGTTCATTATGTAATATGAAATAAAGACATCCAAAGTCACAGACAACAGGACGGGCTAATATCTCTGTCCCTCTGGAAGAGAAGTAAGTGATGGACAGCAGTGTTAGTTTGTAACAGTGGTGGAGTTGGTGAATAAAACATTCTCATGTAAGGACAAATTGAATCAGTAACAGAGTTTAAACACAGCACAGAACATCATCTCTAATTAGTTTGGCCCTCATAACAGAAGATCTTGGTAAACATCAGTCATTGAGAAAACTGGATACATTTTTTTAAAACAATAATACTGACCAAAAAACCTTTTTAAACATAAAATCACTTAAAAAATTATGAATAAAGAAGAGATGTTTCATCCTCTGTCTCTCTAAGTGACAGCACTGCACATGCCCAAAGGCTTTTATTCTGATAATATGTTAGATATGTAGAGACAATATAGCAGTAATGTGATTAATTCTCATTTTATTAACCTTTTCATTGGAATATTTTCCCAATGGACATTTTGGCAGTTGATATTTTACCTGCCAGACATTGACATGAGAGACTGGACGAAGCAGGAACATTTAATGCTGTGCTGTCCTGTCAGGACATTGTGTTTACTGATGTTTCTACCCTGACTTGTGTTGGAGATACTGAGACACTGTAACCTGCACTCTGGGTCTGTATCACCTGAAACCAAAACAAAGGATACAGTAACTTTTGTGACTTGGGGTATCAGTAAGCAAAAATAATAATGGCTTTTATGTTTTTAGTATTTTGTCATTCCCATCCCTTCCAGTCTGTAAAAAAAGCCCAACAGACACATTCTCAGAGATCCTCAAATCTTAGTAACAGCCAACTCTACAGTATAGAGGAAAATATTATTCAAAACAGAGTAGATGTGACCACATACCAATGCTAATGGGGATCCTACTAAACAATATACAGAGCAGTTGTCAATTTATTTTTTCAGATTTATCTCATACTCATTATCTTGCAGGCAGGTTTCTTAAATGTCTTTGGGTTTTTTCTCTGACTTTTGTGACCAAAAATTAGTCTGGTGAAATATGGCTGAAAATTTTAGTCTCTGAAAACTCGAGTGCATATGAGGTGACTTTTGTGTATACTGTAAAAACTCCAATTGGCTCCATGTCTTTGCTTTTTGTTTTCCAAAACGAGAAGAGCTCTTGACTTTATGTTGGCGACTTCCTCCCCTTTAGCATTGGGAGAACCACTCAACTATAGAGCCAGAGCTCTTTAACTTAAGTATCTAAGCAGTAGCCAAAGGCCGGAGAGGATGGATGCTGGGGTTAGTTAGAAGTGGAAACGAGCAGTTTGGTTGATTGACAGCGATGATAAGCTTTGTGACAGGGGTCCAGGAGCCAGGGACAACGGCTCCTCCAGTTTGTCATCCTCGTTAGCTGCTGAATAGAAACTGGCCTCCTTTTGTGGTGGGAGATAGCTACATTAGACATAAGCCCAGAAGCCAGAGAAAAGAGGATATAGTCCTCTGTCTAGGCTTGGGTGGTCTGTTGGTCTGTGTGTTTCTGTTGTGGAAAACAGCAGCACCATGTCTGCAGTCATGGGGATGCGATTGTGAGTAGCTGAACACAAATTGACACAAACCCAGACACATTAAAAAAATGGATAGACATCATTAGACTGGGACAAAACACCAAATGATACACTAAAATCAATGCAGCCACTGACATTGTTTTCTTCTGTATATAATGATACTTCTTTTGATAAGGTGGATTACAACTGTAAGGTCAGATTGTCCCAAACAATGTTAAGCTACCATTTTAATTGTTTGCTAATACTCCCAAAAATGTGGACAGACACCACTTTTCTTCAAACAACATATGATCAGTTTGGTTGACTCAGAACAGGCTGATGTGGAATTATTGCAGATCAAGTTGAATCTGGTGAGCAAATGTGGCAAATATGCAAGCAAGAAGTGGACACAGACCTCATATATTGTAATAAAAAACTGTCCAGTTGCAGGAAAAGGGTTTGGTTTTGTCAGACAGACTGGTGCTGAGGTTGCATATTATTCTTTAAAGTCCTGGAAAGTGAAACCAGAAATGTGAACATGTACAGTATGTATGTAAGACTATGTAGTCTTATGTGAAAAGACAGAAAACTGTGTGCCACTGCATAATTAATTGAAAGTAGGGATTTTTGATGTTATGTCCTGCAAACCAGCAACAACCACTTGCTCCTGTCCACCGCTTTACCCCATTCAGCAGGGACTAGTCTGTGCTGAAAGGAGCAAGTGTGAACAGCCATGTGAGGGAATTATCCGGGCAGACAACGTGGATATTTCCTGAAAATATCAGGGTTGCATGTGTGGAAAGGGCTATGGAGACTCTGCTGACCACTGAATGCACTGTAAAAATAAAAAAGCTAAGAAAAATCAGACTTACCTTTTACATTGCATTACATTGGATAAAGAAAAGAACATTTACAAAGCACAATTATAAAAATGAAAATGTTCATCAAACCTTGCACAAGTATTGCTGTCACTGAAAGTACAGAAAAGAGAATGACAAAAGGAAATTGTCCTCTTTGTGTACATATGTGCACATACCTGTAATTGCAGTCATACGTCAACACATGTACATGCATGCATCCATACATGTGCAGATATGTTTGCATACAGAAAGGGGAATAGTAAAGAGAAATTAAAAAGGAATAATGACAACCAGTTAGAAGTAGTTATTCTTTAGAAAGAGAATCTGTGTACAAATGCACAAACCTCTGTGGGTGTGTATGTATATATATATATATATATATATATATATATATATATATATATATATATATATATATATATATATATATATATATATATATATAAAGAGAAGACAAAAAATGTGTTAGAAATAAAAATAATGAAAGATGATTATTAATGAAGAAAAAAGATCAAAAATCCAAAAATTTCAAGGTAACTGTTAGCACTGGATTTAAAAAAAAAAAGTTTTTTAGTTTGAAATTGTGAGAAAAACTTCTGCAGAAAAACAGTCCCAAGCAGGAATAAATCACTGGCCGTATGAAACATAAATGAGATGTGCTTGATGGCCTACCGTGCCACCAATCTTGCACCCATGGGTTCAAGTCCTTATGCGAACCATGCTCTCAGAGCCTGGCCTGAACACGTCTGACCCGAAAACAATTTTCTAAAGTTTTGCCTGCTTCAGTTGAATGAGGCCATCTACACAACTTTAAAATAGATATTTTTACAGTTAAGATAACTACATTTTCTAAGTTTATAACAAAACATTTTTGTCAAATAAAATATATTTTTATTGCCAGAAATCTTAGTTTTCATTATTGCACTGTGATCAGAGTATCACACCAACAAGAAGGAGTACAGAAAATGGTCCCACAGGGGCAGAAAGAAACATGAAATGCTTCTGGATTTGGCTGGTTGAGATGGTTTTCACCCAGAATTCACCCTTGAATTTCTCTTCTGGCCCCCATATATTTTTCCCATTCTACACTGCTGACTGATACAGGACCCACTTAAAGAAAGGATCACCCTTTTTAAACTCTGTAAATGTTAAGACGCAGTTTGATTTTTTTTGTGTGTGTGTGTGTTTTGTCCAAAAAGTTGCACTGAGTTGGACTTTTTGATTTTTCCTATGCCAAATGCAGTTTTTCTCTCCTCACGACTATGAAGTATATCCTACTTCATCATAAGAACATGTTTTTCCGAGAGAGTACAGACTGATTTAAGGAATACAGTTTTCCTGAAGTGAAGATTTTCAACTTGCAAGGTCTTGCACACTGACACAATTAAGCTAAGCATTATTGTGCCTACTTTGTCAAACCAGCCCCGTGCTTAGTAAAACTGTATTTAAAGTCTTTCAAAGAAACCTGTCAGAAATGATCTCCCATAGCTTGCCCTGGTTTTCTTTGAAATGACACATTCCTCTGTGCAGCACAAGATGATTTGTAACCTTAAAATACAGTGCTCTGCTCCACAATTATGGCACCAAACGGAGCCCGGAGCGCAGGCTTTTGTGTCTGGGACTTGCCCTAAATGTGGACTCCCTCTGGGTCACTCTCTGGGGGTTAAACAGATCGACGGAGCCTAAACAAACACAGGGCTGCCTCTGTGTGGACGTTGTCACCCTTAGAGGCTGTAAGGGCGACACCTGCTTCAGTTTGTCGGCGCGAGTCGCTGACCCCTGCTCGTTCGGTCTCCTCTTTCTGTGGAAGTAGCTAATCCTCTCATTGAAGGTGTCTTTGTTACAGAAAGGAGGCTTTCACACAGACACATGAGAGTGGGTCTTATTCAACGCTGCATGCCACATTAAAGAATTATATCAGGGAAGATTAACTAGCGTGCAGGACTCAGGACGGAGGAGGCACAAAAATGCACTGGTCAACTGCCAACAAGCTTGTGTGTCTCACTTCTCAGGAGGGGGAATGTATACACTCCTTGTTGTCGCTTAGCCTCAAGTGACTCTGAGAGACATCTAACCTTTCACGTTGTTGTTGGTAATTTAGTTAATTTGAAACATTTTAACTTGAATTTTGGAATGTCTCATTAATTTGATCTCTCACAGCTTGTGGTTATATAATTGTCTGGAAGAATTTGGATCTTTTGATGCTGTGCATTAAACCTGAACCCTGAGGGATACTTTGTTTTCATTCCTCTTGGGCTGTCACTACATCAATATTTTTTTTACATGAGATGATCACACAAACTTGGCCAGCTATTGAAATGTGCATAGACCTGCTGCTACAGTGTTTGCAGCCTCATCATTTTTGGAGCTGGAAGTCCACATGTGCAGATTTGGTACTGAGACTGTCTTCCTGTTCCTGTAGATTTCAGTTCCTCCAAAAATTGGACAAGATTAAGTCCTGAGCACAGGTACATGGATGTATTCAAAAACTGAGTCTATAAAGGAAAAAAAATGCTGTTTTTTTTCATGATCTAATATAGATCTTCGATGGAGCATTTAGCCCTCATAAGGCTGTGTCCACTTGTCGGGGAATTGAAAGTTTTTCTCCTCCATTAAAAAAAAAAATCCTGTCCATTCCATTTGAAAGTTTTCCAAAACATTTGTGTCAATGTATTTGGAAACATTTTTCAGGAATGTTGGTTATGGCACACAGAAGAAGTGATTAGATGTTGGTAGTGATATGAATCCAGATGAGGATCCAGGACCAGAACTGATTGGATTTTGGTGGTGATCCAAAACTGGATGTCAATGCAGGACTTTTTTTTTCTCTCCACATCTTTGACAATAACTCACCTGACAGCGTTAGAGGCCTTAATGGGGGTTTGTGCACTCAGATACTTCTAGTTTTCAAATTTTCCTTTATTCTGTTTTCAGTCCAGACCTACGTGATGAGCTAGTGCCAACATTAAAAATAAACTCTATTCAAACAAACAAATAAAATCAGTTTTCTCTTGTCTAAACTTCTGTTTTAACAATCGCAACCACAGACAAGGGCAGTTTATGATTTACTTTTAACACAGTCACTCTTTGAACGACAGCAGGGTCTCGTCCTAAATTTACTGCCTGTCAGTGGTATGAAACAGCAGTAAATTAGATGAATGACTGAAGTTGTATTTGTTTTAAAATAGTTAAGTTAGTCGTGTTGATCACAACAAAAGTTAATCAGTGTCCTCCACAATACAGTTCTCATGAAATCATGTGTAATAATGTTTGTTCAGTTATGTCACACATAGAGAAACTGGGGCACAGTGCTTCAACCTTAACATGCCATTTCCAAGTCTATATATGTACACCATAAACAGAGCATCCTGAAATCTACCTAGGCAGGTCTTGAAAGTTTCTGTGTTTGGTGACCTAAAATGATATGAGCATGTGTGCAAAAGGCCAAAAATGCATCCAAAAAGCTAAAATGAAGATCTGCTTGCAGGTGGACAAGGCCATTGAGGGACACTCGCTGGTTCTTTAAAGTTGTGTTTAAATAAATACTAAAGTTTTAAATAAATTAATAATTATGTATATTAATTGTGATTTCAATATCCCTTAAAATAATCGGGATTCTTATTTTTACCATAATCGTCCAGCCCTACTGGGTAGTTGTACTTTAAGTCTTACCTTTGTTTAAAGAAATAAGAACCAATGTTATTTTAGTTGCAGGCCCCACAAATGAAGCAAAGCCTGCGAGCTAGTTCTGGCAGACAACTCGAGCGGCGCTGCTATTCACATGTCGCATGTCACATGTCACATTCACATATCATACGTCACACTCCTTACATCAATCCTCCAATCACACTTTCCACCTCTCAATTTGGCGGTGTATTTAAACTGGGAGTTTACCCATCTCTCCCTCTGCTCGGGAAAAGTCTATGCTGCCAGACGCTGATTGCTGCGTGTTCTTTCAACCCCAACTCCACCCCAGCATCCACCTGCAGGCTCCAGGGGGTGTTCTCATATGTTTTGCTCATCACTGCTCCATGCCTTCATGTAAACATTTCTGCAAGGAGTGATGAGACGGGAGCCTGGACGCCAAACCTATAACATGTATATGCAGCAACAATAAAACAATTGAATGTGAGTTGACTGACTGAACTGTTTTTTATTTGCTTTTAATATACAGATATGCTTACTGATATTGCTCAATAATATTGAGCATCCCTAAAAAAATCAACATGTTAGATATCAGCAAGAATCTCGTGTATCCCTAGTTTACCATTTACTCATCAGACTGAAAGGTTGAAAAATTATGCACAAAACAGCCCAGAGTAAAACCACACATCAAATCATAGCTGTCATTCAAATAAAATAGGATTGACCAAGAGACAGAAATAATACATTCAGATTGGGTCTACCTCTCTTTTTAAAAGGCCATTACTAAATGATATATTCGCTTAGGAAATACATTTGAAACATGTCTATTTTAATTGAAAATTTTGCATGTTATACCATCAGAGTTCATTAAAACTTTCAATACCTCCTTGTCACCGTGAACAGAGCTTAAAATGACAAATCAGATTAGGTTTACCATTCTTAAGAGGAGGCATTTAGTTAGGATATGTTTTTGACGTGATGCAGTAAGTGATGGAAACCTAGACTTTTCAAGTGTATTTATCAGACAATTTGAAAATACAGAAAAAGCAGCCTGGTTTAAAAGCAAACATTTGTGATATAAACAATTTGCAGTTTTGGCTCAAATCCCAATTAAAGTTGGAGTCAGCATTATTACAGTACCAGATTTTTAAACTTCAATACAATGTATAAAGACCTGTTGTACAATATTGTAGTACAAAAGACTCCTAAATGGGCTAATTTACTGCTTTTGACAAGAAATGCAGGAAAACTTCCTCACGTACTGGCAATGTCCTTGCGTTTAAGTCAGTGTTGTCTTTTTTTCTCTTATAATGCTTTTGGCTAAGAATATTAAGATCTGAGAGGCTTTTAAAAAGTTTTGGTTCTTTTTGGTCCTGTTATTCATCAAACTAATGAAGATCAAATGGCATTGAAACATGTGGTACCAAGAAATCATGAAAAAAACATGCTCATGCCAAAACTTATTCACTGGTGCAAGACAGGAAACAGCAGAAATAAAGCAATGTGTGCCCGCCAGAAGATGCTCTAGAGCCAGTTTGACAAAGAATATCATCACACGTAACCCATCAGTAAGCATAACAAGTCATGATTGTTGGAATAATCTTCATGGAAATGAAATACTAAAGTATTAAAATGTGGACAACCTTAGTTTGAGTTATAGCTGGCATTTGATCCCATCTCTTTGCCCATTCATGGTCAGTAACTGGCATCAGAACCAGTAGCGCCTGCTGTGATGATTGGTCATGCAGCCTCTGGTTGGATTAGAGGTGCAGAAAAATGTAGATTTGGCAAAAGATGTATGTTTAAACTGTCTCTCTGTGGGGTTCTGCACCATCTGAGGGAGTGACTGGCATCTAAATTCCTCTTGTGAGTAAGCTGGACTATGCTGTTTTTTTTTTCATTCCTAGCGTCCACATGTTGCCAGTCAGGAAGAGCAATGATAGACTTCAATCCACTGGACCTGTCATCAGTAAGCACTGTACTCTGCACGGGAGAGTGCAAACAACAGGCCTGACTTTAACAGCTGTGTCTGACTCCACGGGGACGTCAGACTTCATGCACGTCTTATAAGCACACACGCAAGGAGGCTTCAGCACACATGCACTCTACATACACATCCCGTTTGGAGGCTAAGGACAGTCATGATTAATGTGAGCGTGAGGAATGTGATGGTAGATTCACATGTTCTTTGCTTCCTTGTGGCACTGGCTGTTTATGTGTCCTGGATTCTTTGAATTTCAGGAGTTAGACTCACGGGATTTATGGATGCAGGGCCGCTGGCTTAAAGAGATGGATGAGCTGCGCACACCCTGTGGCTCTGTGATTTCATCCCAGTGTTCACCTGTGCACATCTGTATGATCTTGCTTGCTTGTGACAACGATCAAAGTTCAGTTAATCAATCAAAGTTAGTCTCTGGTCTTAAACTCTGCAGGAAAGAGGCCCCCTGCCCTCCATATTCAATCTGTTGCTGCCACTCACTCTTAACAACCTGACTTTGAAAATGAAGCAGATCAAATTAACTTAAGTAGTAGTACTCTTAGATGTACCCTTATGTATTGACAATCAGCAGTTAATCACTTATTCAATCATATGAGATTAATGTTTCATGATCTGAGGCAAAGTGAGAGAAGCACTGTACCTTCAACTGTTGCCTTGAAAACAGCTCCGACTAGTCTGTCAAAGCTAGTTGGCTATCAAACAGAGGCAGTTTAAGGCCACATTATGATTTGTTTCAAGGAAGAAGGACTGTTTAGCATTTAATTAATGGTCTTGTAGGTAGAATGACCATCTTGGAAGGTACAAACAGAGCATGCACTACCATCATAATTTTACACTTTACCACATTTTTGCACTACCCCGCCTCCTCCTCTCATTGTGCTGAGAGTATGTTTACAACAAGCCATTAACTACTGTATATCAAAATATCTTAATTTAAAACACTTTCTTGTCATCCAGATGGAAACAAGAAATGCAATTTCAATTACTCTGTATGTCATGCACATACATAGAACTGAAAAATCCAAATGTTGAATCCTAGAATGATTCTATCAATGACAGCACTGGCTGAATCCACTTGAACATATTTTGCTTAAACTCAGGTTCATGTATTCAGATTTGGAGACTGCTAAGAGCAGTGATTCCTGACGTTTTCTCCCCAGAGAATACCCCAGTTGCAAAGAAACAGGAAAATAAATTACTTTCATGATAAAAAATGGGTCTATAAACACTTTTTTGTGCAAAGACCCTTAAAGAAAGTATGTTCTTAGTGTGTTATTGTATTAGTTAAAATCTATCAAACCAAATCAACTTCTTTCTTTTCAAGATAATTTTTTTGACATTCTGTGCCCTTATTGACAGGAGAGACAGTGGGTAGGCTTGTGAAGGGGAATGAGAGAGAGTAGGGGAGGACACTCTGCAAACTGACCACTGGATTTGAACCCGGGTCGGCAGAAGTATGTATATAGGCCTGGTTGCTTACTACTCCGCCAAACCAGCAGCCCCTCAAACCAAATCAGCTTTAAAACTGATACCTGAGGGTATTTCCACATTTGGAAGTTTCAGTTTTCACATAGTGAGTATTCCTGATCCACCTCTATTTTCCCTCTGTTTGTCAGAGGTCCTGTCAGACCCTCTTAATTACATGAACCCAGTCCTCTCTGATTGGTTGACTGATCTGCCTGCTAATAAGCTATATTAAGTCTTCTATCCAGCTGACCTTGTACATCGATAAATCTCCTGTTAGATCATGCACCATGTCAAAAATAATAGTCCTCCATCAAGTAGACCTTAGTTGTCTGTCTTGGGGCTTTATTCCTGCAACAGTCCTTTAAGTTGAGCTAATCAATCAGAGTTATGCCTGTTTCTCAAACTATGCAGAATAAAGGCCCCCATTTTTCTTCACATTCAAGCTGTTGCTGCCACTCATTTTACACACTTTAACTCTGTGAGAATGAAGCGAAAAAACTTCACCTACTTAGCCAAGAAGCTGCCTCTTCACTCAGAATGAGTGAGGCTGTGGATTCCTCTAACATTGGTTGGTGTGAATGGAGGAGAATCAAAGTTCCTCTCAAAGTGAGGAGGCTACAGGCCGATGATAAGGCTTTGATAGAAGGGGGGTCACTGTGTTTGAAACTGCAGACGTTGACATGCCGTGACAACATCCAGGTGTCTCTGCTGTACTTGCTAATCTTTTTTCTGTCTGTCTTTATTTCCTCCGTCTGTCCACACATTCAGCTGTGTGCAGCTACGGTGTGTGCTTCAATGGGGGCCAGTGTCGGGTGGGATCTACGCAGCTCTGCGACTGTCCTGCAGGGTTCAACGGACCCAGCTGCCAGTATGGTGAGTAAAAATACCCAGACTGTAGTAATCTATTATAAAATAGGAAACATCATTTAAAGTCTCCACAGGATTGATTAAAACTGATGCCAGCCTCTTATTTTATTAAAAATATATTACATTGGCTCTTTGCTACAACTCACAATCCTGATCCATTTTGTCCTACTTCCCTGCCAAGCTGTTTAATATGACAAAATAAAATCTCCCCACATAAGCAGTTGGTTTCTCCATCAGCAGCCTGAGTATTTTATCAGTGACCCTATTGTTGAATTTGAGCTGTTGAAGTAAAACAGCAGAGGATTCTGTTGTTTTTCTGATAACACCACACGACAGGAAATTCCTCTTGGTGTCAGCTTTTGACCAGAATCATCCATCTCAACCCGTAATTAGGCCATCAGAGACACTGCAGACTGTGTTACGTAAGACAAGTTCAAACTGAGGGGAGAAGTCAAGATCCCCTTTGGTCACAATAGCCTGACCCCGCAATCTGGTCACCATCTAGGGTCTCTAATCTCATCCCAAAGTCATGGGCCGTTATCTGATGTGACATATGTTGCTTCATATAGCTTAAGCACAGAGCAGTTGTTTCCTCATAAGCCTACAAGGCTTTTTAATCAAGACTTGTGAAATATAGCGCAGACAACCCTGCAATGTAATCAGAAGCCAAGTCAGGTTTCAGGTTAGATTGTCTTTGTAGGCTGGTTGTGGCTTTGAGGCGATAACACTTAATACTATCTGGTAGATAAAGCTATAATTAATGAAATGCCTGGGGGTGAATAGCTTGCTGATATTGGACATTGTGTTACTTAATTTAAATGTCTGGGATCAACACCAACAACAGTCAATAGCAATTTCAGCTTTGTAAATCTTCCTATTGAAAAATCATACAGATGTGTCTAATGTCTTATGAGAAGTTTGCATGCAGTTTAGGCCTATCATTCATGACGCTAAAAGCTGTGAGGGCAACGAGATGATGCACAGGCATTCACACATGCACTATGAGATGTCTAAAGAGCATCACTTTATTAACAGAGACTATGCAGTATGGATTGTTTCAAGTATTTTATCATAAATACTAAAAACAAATGATCGTATACGATTAATGTCCCTGTTCCTACAGTATTGCCGTTGTTAACTCTGTCTCACTCCAGCTCCTCCATTAGTACACTCTCTCTCATGCCTCAGACCCACTGCATCCTTAAAGAGCCCATATTTTGCCTTAACTCAGGCTCATATATTCAGATTCCATGTCTGCTAGAATATGTTCACATTTACTTATAGTCAAAAATCCTTTAGTTTTCTTCCACTCAGAACTCATGATTCATCAATATTCTCAGTCTGTCCGAGATGCTTTGTTAGCGCCCCTGATCCTGTAAGGCTTGTTCTTCACGTGGTGTGTGCAAATCCTCAGTTCCTCATGTTTATTGAATAGTCTTTTTACCAACTTATATTAACACAAATTAATTTGATGCATTGCATTGGTGTTTTTGTGTCTTTTATTGATGTAAAATGCAACTTACTAGCTATATCCGAGGTGTCCGTCTAATGGTTGGTCTATTTGGCTGAAATACTTAAAGACTAAATGCCCCCTAAAAGTGTCTAGCTTAAGTCTGGGCAGAATCTTTCACCACCCAGCTGCCAGGGGGTTGCAGCATGGTAAGAGGCCTATTGAAAATATGATTATTTCGCACTCAGTCCTTTTGTGCCTAGTTTATGATTATTACTGTCTTCCATACTTCAGCTGTTATTGGATCAAATGTGAGCCGCCTTGATCTTAAATAAAAAAAATATTTGGACTGCCTTCAATGACCTACTCTTAATAGCCAATGAAAGTGAGCTGATAGGAAAGCACCAACAGCTGGAGGTGATGTACTTTTACAGCTCACAAACATGGCAGCAATCATTAGGCATCAGTGCTCACAGCCAGTAATATTCTCTTCTTACTTTTAGGGGATGCTAAGTTTATCACATATTTGTTTTTCCTCTGGAGTCACATATGATCATGCTAGTTTCCTTGAGATCTTGTGTTTGTCTCATAGCTACTGTGAAACAGTTACTGGAAATGGCAGGTGTGTGGCCTTGCAGTCTTGGAGTCACGTATCAGTGAGTGTTCAGAGGATTATAATGTTGAAAATTTCTTCAAGTTCCTCTTGAGTTTTTGGTTTCCAATACTTAAAATGTGTCAAGATTTGGATGGTCCAGTGTAGATTCAGCCCAAGCTTACCTGGCTTACTTCTGATTACTTCATGCCTGAATGAAAGACTTGATGATAAGGACATGGTATTGATGTACCCGCTTACATATGGAGATATTTTTCACCATCAGATGGCATACTTAACCAGTCCCAGTGGACCTAGTTGAAGGCTTCAAAAAGATTGAAGCCATCTGCTTAAGATTTTGTTCAGAAAGATTTACAGTACATGCTTTGAAGTCACTGAACACATATAATTGCATTTGCCATGTGTAAATGAGATAAAAAGACAGTCATGGTGTTATTAGTAATTTTAATTAGTAAGTAGTAATTACTAGTATATTAGTGATAAAAATATAAATCAGATTGGATTAGATTATAGTATGGACTTATTAAATGTGGCATAGTTCTAAAAAAAAAGCCTATCTTAATGAACCTTTGGCTAATGTAACACACATGCATAACTTAAAATTGCAGTTAGCATCCTCATGTTAATTGCAATAGCACTAAGGTTTGAAATAAGCTGCGTGACTCATGGATAGATGCTGACTGAAGGTTAAGGCTCACTGTTGTTAAGCTACAAAAATTGTGACTGCAGCTGCACTACTCATCTTAACGTCTCTTCGCTTGAGCAGTGACAGAACATGAGGGCAATGTAGCTTTTAAAATATTTCATCTCACTTGAAGAATTCATATTTACTTTTGTGGGATTCATTTATTCAATGCCAACGGCTACAAAACTCGGAGAGTTTTCTCATACTGAATATCCCTGATCCACCTCTGTTCTCACTCTGAATAGCTCTGTTTGAGCTCCAGTCACTTTTAGGCCCCCTTTCCCACATGTACCAAGACTGTTCTGATTAGGTGATAATTGATCAGTTCAACAACTCTGTATTCTTTCAACAGTCTTTGCTCTCAGCCAATAAGCTCTGAAAACTGATTCAACAGCAGTAGGATGTCTTACTACAGGAGACTGGGAGAATCAGCCATTTCAGGCAGCTTCTTGTTACCCATCACTGAAATCAGGCAAATCCAGCTGCTTTGTAAGGTAATATATGGCAAGCGATCAAGAAAAACAAAACTTGATCATTTGGAGCTTCCAAAATGGAGTCATCTGTGGTAACTACATGTATCACATATTTAAACCAGCAAAAACTTCTACTTTAGCCAACTTTGCATACATTACATTTATTTGTTAGTTTAGCCCACCAGACTTTCATCATAAACCTTTATATGATCCTGATGAACAAAAACAAATGTATTTCTCTAGTCACTCGATGTGGTGAGTTTCTTTGATCATAGCCATGATAGTACAGAAGAGTGGCAGAGGTTTGTGGCAGATATTTCTGACACATATGGATGTATCATGGTGCTCTGGGGCCAGGGTCAGGGAAACAGTGGAGTACCATACCATTCATCTTTAAAACTCATCTTGAAGAGCAAGACAGTAGAAGTCATAATGAGGTTTGACTTCTTCCTTAAATAAATCTATAACCCATCAGTGAAACCCCTGTTTGATTTGGTTGATACATTTCAAAAGAAAAATAATGTAATTGATCTGAGGTTTCTTGACTAAGATAGATAGACCACTGCTCTGCTGTAGGTGCATTAGTTTCTTCCATCACAGTAATTATGAATCTGTCAAACTCTCTCAACCATCAGGAGCTGATGAAAGACGTGTCAGTGAAATGGGCGGATTTGTTTGATTTATGTCTCCTCAATGACAGAAGACAGACGGGGCACAAGAGGGGTTGTCAAAACTGTTGGTAAAATACTCTGTTTGTCTGGAAAATGTCAAAATTTTGTCTCATCTGTGTTTGACATGAAAAAGATAAGGAGAAAAAAAACATCTGTTCAGTTTGATTTGTTCATGAGTCATTCCAATTTCTGTCTCTGAAAATATTCTGAAAACATAAGAGCTCTGAATCTCAAAACACATACTCAAAGGAGACAGACTATTATCACTGATATATTCGGACAAAATGTATTTAAACAAAGCAGGTGTTTTCTTGACTTTGCTTTCCATACACACGTCAAACATATTACCTTTATTTTTAACAGTTAACAAATGTAAAGTGAATGAACAGAACAGAAATCTAAACCAGATCAAGATTTCTTGTGACCCTGTCTGACTTCACACAAGCATCAGTCTTTTGAGGCACACTTATAAATAGTGGAACTTGGCTGGTACGTTGTTCCAAACACCTTCTATAAACCACAGATGGTGTGTGAATGCAGACTGGCTGAAATCCTTTTGCCACTTCATGTAACCCCTGACACCGTCAATGATGTGGATCAGAGCTCTGTGGGGGCCATACCATCACGTGCAGGGCTCTTTGTTCTTCATTACACTGAAGATAGTTCTGATTGTATTGTTGTATCTGCGTGTATTTCTCAGGACTGAGGACCCCATTTATCCTGAACAAATCCTCAACTCCATTTGCAGAAATGCATGCAGCCCCAAACTTGCGAGGAACCTCTAACATGCTTCATTGTTGCCTGCACACTCATTTTTAACCAATTTTCAGCCCTTAGAGTAACAACCTGGCCTCTGCTACAGCCAAATATTTTACATTTGTACCCTTTAGTCCAAAATCACGCCTGTTATCATGTCAAAAATTTGATTCTTGGCTGCAGTCCTCCCCTGAAGTCCACTTTTGGCCTGGCTTATCCAGACTGTAGATGGGTGTACCTGAGTCCCACTGGTTCGCTCCAATTTTGATTGCACTACTGGATATTTTCAGTTTTTATCAGGAAGTTAACATGTGTCTTACATCTGCACATAGCTCTTAGTTTCTTAGTACATATGATTATCAATGCTGCCAAGTCTTTGTGCTTCATAGAGAGACTGAGCAGAACATGTTGATACCCCAGTCTACATTGAAATCTTTAGTGGGAGAGACCTCGCTGATGTAGTATAACGACCTTGTGTCTTGTTACTATCCTCAGTCTTGTCATGGCATATGACCTTTGGCATAAAAACTGTGTTTCAAAACTTGACATTGATAGCAGAGTTTGGCTGTCCCTCTTCCAGTTTTGAGCATCCTACACGGCTGTTTCTGTTGCAGTAAATGACTGGTTTAATCTGCATAGGAAATGATGATCAAAGGCAACTGTTTGATATTTAAAGCTAATCATAAACTGACTATAATCCTATAAAATCCCTGATTGTGCAGCTGTATTTATAAGAGCTGATACTGGTTTGAAGGCAATGGGAAAAATATTGATTTGTTCAGAGTTTTCTTTGCATTTTGTAAGTTGATCACTGCGACTGTTTTAGTCTGCCCTTTGCTTGTTTCTCTATTTGTGAGTGCCCTTGTGGTAATCCGACCATCTGACAGAGCCACTATATATATATATATATATATATATATATATATATATACATATATATGTATATACATATATATATTTATTTATTTATTTATTTATTTATTTTTTGGCTCAAAATATACCTTGGATGTAGCTACTGGCTAAAATGCATTGTAGCCTACTGACATCAGTAGTACTTCTACCATCCCCTTGATAGAGTGACAACATTTTAGACAAAAGTCTGTATTGGTAAAGCTGATGGTTTCTGTCTTCCCCAGGGTTGTTTTTAGGTGGACCCCTCATCTCTACTTCCTGATATTACATCAGACATCTCCTTCCTCCTTCCTTTGTCGTATTTTCAGATCCCCCGGTATTGTTCTCTGAATGATAGGTGTCATGAATGTGCACCTAAAGGCCCTTGCTAGTGGAAAGCTATGCAGCCAACACCCACTCCCTGATCCTCCCACTATTTGAGGCTATCAGCCCGTAAACTCTCTGGCAGTTATATTACCCTGTGAAGGGCACAGAATGGGCTATAGGACGAGGGGTGATGGGCTGTCAGTGACACTGACTGAGTAGGGGTTAACGTTTCAGATGATGGGTGATGGGAGTCAGACACAAGCTGAAATATCTCACAGCTGTCCCTCTTTTTTGAGCTTCTGCATGTGCCAAATACAGGTCAGCTTAGAGTCAAGAGGGTGAAGGAAAAGCCTAATTGAGAAACAACCATAAAACTACTCCCAATGAATGACTACTTGACTGAGTGATAGCTTTAGTGTATATTGTTAAAGCTACTAAAACACACTCTGGTTTAACTCTATCAAAGTACTGAGCCTCTGATAAATGACATAAATAAAAGATCATTGTTATACTTACACATTTTGCTTTGACATCATGGTCATGGTGGTGCATGACCAAGATAATACATTGTAAAAATGCAGAGCATTACTTGTCAATCTCAATACAATAACACACAGTAACCCATCAGTTTTCATCTGCCAATCCCTGCTGTTCACAATCAGCCACTTAGCTAAAATAAGCATTAAAACCAGTTAATGTTTGGTTGTGAAACTGGTATGCAAGCACTTAGCTACTTTCTAGCTAATGGCATTAGGACTAAGCTCCTTTACTGCTAATAAAATTGATTTGTTAGTGTAATTATTCAAAAATGTATTTCATAAGTGAAGCATCGTGACCTAACCAACAAGCATCAGATGTTGCACTGCATCGTGCAGCATGCTACATTTTAATTGTATTATACAATGAAAGAAAAGGAACAATTTATTCACATTTATCAAGGAGATACTTGATTTCTAGTGTAGCTGTTTGAAAATGCTATCAAATACATTGATTTTAGAAATTTAATGCTAAATTTTTAATGTGGTTATTAAAGTTTTGTGAACTTTTAAATGCTCACAATGCAATGCTTATGCTTTAAGTTATGTTTTCCCAAGGACTGTAGACATTATTGGACTTAGCCAGAGTGATGTCAGCTGTGGCAGCTGTCATATGACAGACTCTGGCTTGAACTAACTTGTGGGTAAATCAGTACCAGGGGCAATCTATGAGGCTGAAAATTGATGCACATACAGCTGTATTTTTTGGAGTTTCCACTTGAGGCTGGCTGCAGGAACCCTAGAGGTGTTATGATTGTGTATGGGGAAAGTTTTATATCCTAAATACACATCTTAAAACCTGGTTTCAATGTATGAATTTTCTCTGTGCTCTCTCTGGATAGGAGGTGAAGTTTTAAAAACGCACTTGTTTTTTTACTTTAATGGGGGTATCCTGTAATTGAAAGAGGGACATAATTGACTTGGTTGCTCCTCCAGGGAGTAGCAATTAGCTCGATGGTCTTAAGTTAGGCCTCAACTTGGCCTCTCTGTCTGTGAGTAGTTTCAGCTTAAAGGGATAGTTCACTATTTTTGACGTGGTGTTGTGTGAGATCCATACCGGCCACTAAGTACATTAGATGCAGTAGAAAGTTCACTCCTCTCCCTCAGCAAGCCACAGTCTGTCAGAGTCTGTTACGCAGAACTAGCCGCAGACAGGGAAGTATCGTACCAGGAGCATAGGGTGCTTTCTCTGCCTAAAAGAACTCCCAGAAGCAGAGTGATTCAGCGGCTCGCAGCGGCACTGCGTGGAGGAATACGTGACATGAGTCGGTTAGTTCCAAATAAACTTATATTTCCGAAAAGTTGATGCACTTAAAAACTTTGGTATTACTTTTTGATGGGAGTTCTTGTAGGTGGGGAAAATACCCTTCTTCCCTGGTACAATACTTCCCTGTTTGTGGCTAGTTCTGCTTAACAGACTCTGACAGACTGTGGCTTACTGAGGGAGAGAACTTTCTACTGCATCTAATGTACTTAGTGGCCATATGGAGCTCATACAACCCCACTTTAAAAATACTGAACTATCCCTTTAAATTTGGTTGACATGGCATGCAGCATCCATTACAAGGCATAGACATGTTTCAAATGCTCCTTTGGATGATAAAGGCTGACGTCACATTGCTTCATCCAAATGTTTTACAGTCTATGGTTGGTACCATAGAAACAGAGTTAAGTGTGGACTTCAGCCTGTTTGACAAAAAGCAACATTGCATGAGCTTGAAGTCAAGTCAACCATACCTCTTCTACAGTAAAAACAAAAAAAAACAAAACAAAACGGGAGTCCTAAAAATCTGCCCTCTGTAGTGTTAGGGCATAAAGATATGAACTGTCTAGTCAAAGATTTTTTTCTTTTCTTTATCCAAGCTGCAAAAAACACACACTCAACCACAGTATTTTTGTTTGCACTCCCTCGTCTGGCTTTATTTTTCAACATTGCATGATGCAGCTTTGCCCTTGCAATTGTGTGAAAATGTGTGAATGGCTAATAGTAATTCTGGCTTGAAGTGGTTGATTGCTAACATGAGCTGTAGTCAGACAGTGGCTGGTCATCAAGTCTGTTCATACCAATCAGTATCCAACAGTGAGTGTTCCTCTGACACATGGCCCTATGTTTATCTGACTTTTAACTGCATATTTTACTTCCAGTAGCATGATATTTGGAAAAACATACAGTATATAATTGTGCCATTCTGAATGTAGCAGTATGACATATCAGCACCTCTTCCCTCTGAGGTTGCTGTCAAAGGGCTAAATGGAGTAACATAAACCCATCTCCCTTACTGCTGCTGTGGTCTACATGCTTCACACAGCTGTCAATCACAGCTCGGTCTCTCTCGTCATGTTTACACACAAGTTACAACCACAGTTTAAGATGTGGCTTAGGGACATGTGTGGGGCTTCACTCATTGTTAGATGGATTTGGGAAGTGCAATCATTCCTCTGCTGTCACATGTGGTAATATCCTCTAAAAGTGTTTGATGTGGTTTGCCCATGTTTGTGTACAGAAATTGGTTCTTGTTTGTTTTTAAAGGGGGCCAATTAGTGTATTGCACTCAATAGTTGTTCGAGGTTGTCATCTGTTTTGATTTTTTAGAGGCATTCTGCCTCGCTAATGTGTAAGACAGTAATTACAGGTTTTCCTTTTTGTATTAAAGCCCAAGTCTGTAGTTACGACAGGATGGTGCCTAAAGACTTTTAAAGCTCCTTTAGAGGCAATAAATTTATATTATTTGTATGAGTCATGGTTCAATAGATAATTGTAAGCTGGTATTATTTACATGATAGAGACCTCTCACGATAACTTGTGCAAGGTACTCTAAGCATTTTAAACTTAACCTGGGAAAATTTCTTCAAGCTTCACTTTTTGGCTTTCTGCCCTTATGTAGAAAGTAATGGGCAGCGAATAGAATCAGAAACTTGAAGGACAGAAAGAGACTGAGTGATGAGGGGAATGAAATGTCTTAAAGGAGCCACAGGTTAGACTTTAGCTGAGGCAGCTTGCCTCAGGGAAAACAGGCTTTCATCTTGGGGATTTTGGCACTTTTGGAGGGTGCTACCCACATATTTAGCTGTGTTGCTCATTCCATGAATGTACGATCCTTACAAGTTTTTACTTGTTGTAAAGGTAACTAATCAGTCTTTCTAAAAATTAAAAATACAGTACCAATAGATATTATGAAAGGGAAGAAATAATCAACCAGAAAAATGTTTTTTTTTTTTTTTTGAGGCATAAACTTGAGTGAAGTAGCATTGACATGTGAGTGCTCTAAATGGGTGTTAATTTGAGTTATTGCACAAAAACTGGGTCTATAAAAGGGTCATGGCTCATAGCTGAAATAAGGCCCGAGTTCTTTCAGGTAAAGTCAAAGACAGATAGCATAGTGGACATCCCAGGAAGACAACGCCCCAAGAAGTCTGGTTCTTGACCCTTGCTTCATTGAAGAATTGTAGGCCTTCCTCCAGGGAATGAGGAGACTTTTGCTCATTTTTTGAGGGCACCACTCACATATTTGACTGTGTTGCCCATGCTACGTATGGACAATCCATAGAACTTGCACTTTATTTCACATTATTGCCAAGATTTTGACTTTATTGTTATTGATTGTCTTCTTTATTGATAAACACAGCTAAAAAACTTCCTCAAGTCATTTTTGTCACTGATGCCTGACCCCAATACTTTCAGTAGCTGTTCAAGAGAAAAACATTTGTAGCCTCGTATCGAAGGATGTAATCAAAAAATCAAATTATTATAATAAAATCATAAAGCAATGACACTGTTTTGTGTCACCAGATGCCCTTTTTTAAATCTAGTTTTTCTGCTCTGACAGCTCTTTTAAAACCCTCTGTCTTGTCTTTATTTGGACGGATTTAGTCACTTGTTGCCTGATGCACTCAGTATTCAGCCTGTCATCAGCGGACAAGTGTGGGATCAACAGCTTTCAAAGCTTTTAGACCTCTGGCAGAGCAGATGTCTTCATACCAGCTGACATCTGGGCTAAGCAGCAGACACAGACACACACACAGACAGACAGACAGAGAGGCAGGCAGACACTTTTTGTAACATGAAACTGGAGCCTCTGAGTTTAGGAATCTCAAAACTCTTATAAAGCTTCTTCTTTTATCATTTTCTCTGGATGAAGCAGGACTCATCCAGAAAACATTAAGTTAATGGATTGTGTTATAGAAATCACTTAAAACAGATATAAGGAGTCAGTGATAGGAAACTTAATTGTTTGATAGCAGTTCCAAATAGAAGAAACCTGATATGCATTTCTTCTTTCCCACAGGTTTATCCCATGTTTATTGGCCTTTTGCTTGCTAACGCCAAACTGCGACTTGTCTTTACTGAAAGGGCTTTGTCTCTGCTCCAGTAATTACACCCTGTTTGCCTGCTTTTTCCCTCTGACTGTTGCTCCATCGGCTCATATTTTGTTTAGGTTTAGGGTCATCGTAATGCCAGGAGGACGGACTTGTTCCAGGAATCACTCATGACAGACCCTCTACTGATGGCCATCACCATTATCATTACACTGTAACTGTAATGGTGACTTCAAAGCAGCCTCACAGGCAGCTTTTCTCTGACAAAACTGTGTTCTCTTTGAAACTATAGACAGAGCAAATGTTGGTCTATCAAACCATCTGTAAGGCTGCTTTTCCACAGTTTATCCTCAAAGACTAATGTTGAGTCGAATGGACTCAAACTTAATTCATACCATAGTTTTGTAAAGCTGATATCCAGCAAGTGCTGTAATTTGATCAATGAATATTTTGTAATCTTAAAATTAGAAAGAATTTTTCTTTTCAGTGTCTTTCGTATTTCTTTGTCTTTTAAAAAACATTGACAAATTAACCACATTTTGTTGATTGAAAATCAACTAAACATGAGAATGTTCTTGTAAGTCTCACATGTACCACAGTGCAGTGACTTGGAAGATGAAACATTCTCACTGACTGCTATTTGTAACAGTCTTTGCTATAATCCTCATAACACAGCACCCCTTTTATTAAATATAATGTCAACATCATTTTAGCTGAGCTAATAAAAGGTTGACTGAAGATTAAAAAAAAACAAGATAAATTCTTACAAAGAGCCTATCGGTGCATGAAGTGTTTCCTCTTCAGATGAGTGGCTGAGGTGATGAGAAATTTCACAGAGGGTATACCACTGAGATCAGACTCAAGTTGCATTACTCAATGCTAACACAATTTTTCTCTGTAAACTTGGTTCAGCTTAAGTGTTGAACTACTTAAAAATATATGGAGTACTTGTCGAAAATAATGCACATATATGAAATAGCTACCTGATGCTTCAAAAAGCGTGATGATTTGAGCATATAAAACACCCTGTAAAGTAAGTTTCACATAATAGGTAGCTCTATTTTTAGGAGATTGTGTTATAAAACTTGAAGCATATGGATTGAAAAATCATTTTAACTAACATACGCTATGTTCTGCACAGTGATACAGGAGCTTTTTTTAGCACTGTGGTTATTCTGGTTCTGTCTGGAAGATGTATTGTTTGGTCTAATGTTTGTTAGCAGGGTTGCAAGGTCAAAACAACAACCCTTGAGCTATTGTGAGGATTCACTGTCATGTTAAAAGACACTTGTTGAGTTGCTTGGAGGCTTTGATGTAAAGATAGACTTGAACAGGGGTCATCTGGACAGGAATCCAATGGAAAGGAGAAAAAATAGGCACAGCATAATCTGCATTTAGATAATGACCTTTTGATCATGATGTAATGGACTCTTTTTTTCTCTTCAGATACCAACTATTTTGGTGCTGCTGGCTTATTACAAAAGACAGCAGTTGCTTGTCTAAAAAGTCATGCTTCAGTTTGTGCCACAGTATGCCTGAGTTTGCATGTTGTAGCTATAGTCAAGGTGTCATCAGATGTTGCCCTTTAACTCTGTTCCACCTCTAATAATCACCCCGCTCTTCAATTATTCCAAAACTGGTGAAGTGGTCTTTCCTCGAACTCGTGGCCTGTAGTAACCTGCCTCTCGTCACCCCTCCTTTCACCCCTCACATGTGTAGACTCAGCAAATCATCTTGAAAGTTCCCAAACTGCTCTGTGTTTGTTGACTTTTTATAACGTGTATATCTGTCCTTCTCACAAATGTGTTTCCTTGTCTTTCAAGCTGCCTGCCATGCATGCATGGTTTATTCCTTTTTTGCATGATAATTACATAAGCACATTAAGGCCAAATGTGAGGAAGAATGTGGGTGGTTTATGTCTCCCAGATGTCCAAACGTAATTAACACGTCCCTGGCATGCTTGGCAGGAGTGTAGCAAGTAAAGCAAGGCCATGATGTGCTGGTTGAGGTTTTCAGCTTTTCAGAGGTCTTTTTGTCATTATCCCCAAGCAGAGTAAGCTTTCCTTCAATAAAGCAAACAGTCCTTTTCATATTAAACAGCATACAACAGAGAAATGGGTCACACTCTGAAGACACTCACTAAGGTGGTTGTTACACCTGCAGCTTGATTTCTTTGTTCTGAATCAGCTGAAAGAAGACTACAAATGTGTGTATTTCCTTTGGATTGTTTCAAGTTCACGCAGTATTTTGAAGCTTGGCAGTTCACGAAAAAGGCATTCGGTACATCACAGCCAGAATGCCATAACTGCAAATTTTGTTTTGCATTATTGGAAGAAAACTAGCAGGCTTAGCGACCCACAAAGCAAGACCTTGTTCAATAAAGGAGGTCAGATAACTCATAAGTGGTTGTACAGATGAACATGTTTATCAATCTATAACATGCTTTTTAACACTTGCCAGTGTCTACAGTTGACCATAGAGGACACCAGATAACATGATAACTTATCTCACCATAACACCTGTAGAAGTGGCTGCAAAGAGACAGTCAATGATGCAGAAAGAAGAGAACAGCTTATATAAGGATAAGATCTCCTGCTTGATTGCGCTGGACTTCATTCTGTGAATTTTTGCATCAGTCAGTGCTGTTAGGTCCTGTGATGATCTGACAGTAAGTAATGTTAACTTGTTGCTTATTTCATGGTATGTTGGCCTGTGCACTGAAAGTGACTCTGTTGGATACAAAACATTATCATCAAGTAGTACAGTACTTCACTTTCAGTCTGGTTGCCTGGTAGCTGTGATGCAGTTCTTTTTTCTACCACTGCTGCTGCTTATGTTACTACAGCAGTGTACTTGTCACCCTGTTTCTGTTGTTTGTACTGAAATAGGGATTAATTGTTGGGTTCAGATATACTCAAATGAACTGGGCCGAACAGGAAGCTCTCACTTATGTCGGAGCAGCTCCCCATCAGGATTTAAATGTTTTTGTTATTTGTCAGTTTATGGCATATGTGCTGTGTATGAATGTATGTTTGAATTTGAAGCAGGGCTGCCCCTGGCCAAAGGTTGGCCCTCATTAAAAGTTTTTATTTAACGGATAAATGTCATTTTAATACATGCACAAATAGAATCACAATACCAATAAGTGATGCTAACTCTCATTGTAGCTTATCAGAAATATGTTAATATGACTTTATATTGGATTCATTGCCCTGCCCTAGAACGTGATGACATCTGAGGTCTCCCCATGAGCTGAGGATTGCAGGAAGGTGGGGTGGGGGGATGGTGGGGCAGAGAGGTCAACTGTCAAACCAGCATGTGTGTGCCTTTTAAGTGTGGCCTCAAACCTCAATTTCTGCACTTGCCGATAATGAGCCACAGGGAGGCTAGTTGGCATCTAAAGCGGTTTAAATCTGTGCTATCATCACTGCTGCCCATCAAACTACCAGAAAGTGACAACGACAGGAGGCAGCAGCAATGACAAACACACATCATGTTTCAGGTCTTCATAAGGCCATGTTGTGAAAGAAAACAATTAGTTAGTATATGGTTAAACCATTCCACTCATACACTTAGTGTGCCCATTGATTACTAAAGACACAGTCTTTGGTTTTTCTCTGTCTAAATACACAGTGTATCTGGGCTCTTCATCTTCAGGACTACTCAGGAATGAAACCAGAGCGCTGCTTTCAGTTTGTCAGCCTTGAGACCCTCCCCATTGTAAAAATAAATCCCTGAACTCTTAGTCACACAAAGGAGTTTTTACATAGGATTAAGAGAAACATTTCAGAAACCCCCATGCTGATTTAGCTGAGCACTTCAACAAGTGACTTGAAACATGAGTGGTGGTCCTCCTTGCTGAAAGTTGGGAGACTTTCCTTCCTTTGTAAGGAAGATATGATAACACTGCCAAATTTGCTCTTGAGAAACCAAAATTAGTTTTTTGTTACAACTAAAACAAGTTATTCACAAAGATATAGGGCTAAAAAGAGATTCCAAAAATCTCTCAACCTCTAAAATGGGTAACTTACTGTTGACACTTACTTGAAGGGATTAGATAAGCAATAATCTCAGGTTATCTGATCCCCAAACTTTAAGATGAGGCTTTATTGCTAGTTTTCACTTGCACTACTACCTTTGACGAATAAAAATACTTCTATGTTTTTATTTGACAAATAAAAACATAGAAGTGCCTCAAGAGTAAGAACCTCAACCAAGGCTTTTCTGATATTGTAAATGTGAAAAACTGCCTTAAATCTCAATCTAAACCAATCCTTGGAAAAAAGAATCCTGAATATGCACCCAGAATTGGGTGCATATTCAGGATGCACCCAATTTAACATCATGTTCACAGGTCCCTGCGGTAAAAAAGAAAAATAAATGCACTACTGACTGACAGCTTTACCACGTGATAAATTATATACTCCTGCATTCACTTAGCCAAAACAAATTACATTACTGTGTAGCCGTGACCTGGTCAAATCTATTTTCATTTTGGCAGTTACACCACTGACATTATTCCAGGATCGTCACACCTTAAAAATCTGAGATGTGGCCTTGGCTTAAAGACTTGAACATGCACCTATTATCCGTTTTTGTATTATATTTTATTTTTCTCCGATTACCAGGGCAACGAATGATCCAAAATTACTGTAAAAGTATGTTGTTTCGAATGCGTAGAGTTGACCAGCTGCAGCAGTTTGTCTCTCATGACTGGTGTGTCCATCCTTCTCTGAAAGGTCAAACAGTGTTTGACATCAGTGCACTATGTTATGTAACTGTAGTGTAATGATTACCATATTTGTGTAATCTACCTTTAAAGAACTTTTATAAGTGAAAGAGAAAAAGTTGTAAAAGTAAAACGGCTGATAATGGGATAGTAAATGTCTGCAAAGATCACAAGAGGTGTAAATCATTTTCGGCGTCTCCTCTTTGCTCTGTGATGGGTTTAACAGTGACCGCTGAAATGGCTGTGAACAGGTTGACGTCTGCTCTTTCACTTAACATGCTGTGAGTAACGACGTGATAGATTTTAATCTTAAAAGCACAAGGAGAAAGTGAGGAACTTTGGAACAAGAGCTGTGTAAGTGTGAACAAGATCAGGAAATTAACTTAATTTTGTTACAAGACAATCTCCTCCATCAGCCATAAATTGACACTTAAATGGACTGCTCACAGAGTTACTGACATGTTTTCTGTGTTTTTGGCATTTGAAGCTATTTAATCCAGTCCAATGTGGATTATTAGCTGCAAGCAAAGCGTGACTGTAGAGCAGCTGAAGTGAGGGGGTCACTGTTGGGAGAAATAGATGCTATAAGCAAATGTTTTCTGACACATTCTCCTTAAATTTGACTAAAACTCCCCTAATGTTCTGCTTCTGGCCTGTCACATTTGGAGGAAATAGAAAAGCAACTAGCTGTGCTGTTTCTCAAGCTTTTGTACATACCAGATAATACTAATGGCACATACTGTATAGCCTTTCTCTCTTGACCTTCTTCTTTCATCCTGTGAGCCTGTGCATAAATACATTAATGCTGATTAACATTCATTTCGGACACTCGGAAACCAAGCTGACTGTGTATAAAAACCATGACCTGCAGTCATTTACTTACAAGCTTCTTTTGTAAATAACAGCCAACACATCATATTCGTGCCAAACATCACTATACCTCAACTCTTTAAAAAGGTATACTTCCCAGAGGCAATCAAATGCCAAATGGTAGATATATGTTTTCTTACTTTTACTCACATAAAACTAACTTTAGCTGGCCTCTCCTGGTATGTAAAGGAGGCTAAATGATCATGTTTCACTGCATATTTATTATGTACCTGTATAGTGATGCTGCTTTCAATGTTTGTAAAATAAAAGGAGAGGGTAAGAGATAGAAGATACAGTTTAGAGGTTCCCTTTAAATGTAAAATAAAGTGTTTTTTTTTTTAAATGACAACATCACTCCATAAAACTGCGGAAGCCTGTCTTCCCTTTGCTTCTGGGAGGAAACACCACTGTCGTGACATGTACCCCATGAAAGGGAGGACAGGCGTTAAAGTCAGCAACAAAGATATAATCAGTTTTTTATGCTGATGATCTGGTTTGCTTTTTAAGGTCATAAAACATCATTTAGTATGAATGTCAGCCTGTTTCATAACCAGCTAAAACATTCTCACAGGAGCTCTGGGGGTTATATAAGGGTACCTCATAGATACGAGAAGCATCGTTGGGCCTTGTTTTTAGTTGCCTTCTTGCTTTATTTAAAAAAAAAAAAACCAGACAGTTCTACTTGTTGAAAATCTTTTACTGGCTGATAGATAATTTATCAATGATTTTAAAAGGAAGAATATGCATTAAAGTCTTTGGTAAGCCTTACAGATAAATATAAAGTGTTTTGCTAAGATAAGTCCCACCTGAAACTGCTCATCGCGGCTTTATTGATTTTTTGGTCTTTGAATAGAGATGTTAATTGATGGTAATTGATCATATAATTAGCACTGAGATTTTAGCATTAAGAAAGGCTTATCACTCTGATTTTATCATTGTTTTTAGTTCCTTTTGCTAACTACGTTTGATCAATCCTTTAATCCTGAATCTGTCTGTTTTTCTCTTGCATGTGTACCATCCTGAAACTGAGATATTCCTTGAGTAAGAGCCCATCCCTGTTTTCTTGATGTTTGCAAAGGCGTCTCTAATGAGAGGGAGTATTTGGCAGTCAGGGTGGGGTACATCCTTGTCCACCTACCTGCCATTGCATCCTGTGCAGCACCCTAATCTCCCGTAATTGCGCTGAGTCTGGGCTCCCACCCCGTCTCATTAGGCTCTTTACAGCATTCCTGATGAAAGGTCGCTGCTGGTCACCCTGAGGGCAAGGGCATCAGGTTTGTGTAAATTAGCAGGGACAAGAGTTTGCAAAATACGATTAGTGTGTAATGAGCGCTGACCGATTCATTAATCAGCCAGCGGAGCCCTGATTCTATCTCTCCCACCTTCTTACCTCCATATCTTTAGTTAATTTTACTGAATCTGGCTTTGTTCTTTCTTATCAGCTCAGTGTGTATCCCGCTGAGCCAAACATTTCACCTATAATCCCCCCCCCCCATTGTCAACATTATCTCCTTGGTGTGTATTATCTCCATATGGAAGCCCACTTAGCCTTTGGGGAATGTCCAAGCAAGAGTTGTCTCCATTTCAGTGCACAATGAGTGTTTAACTGATGTTTTGTGGGGTGTGAAAAGCAAATGCTCATGTGAGGGAAATGTAATAAGACAGGGTCAGTCCTCTGTCAAGACAGGAGTTTTAATCTGGTTACAGTGGTTACGTTATCCTGAATAATGTCAGCACAGACTCATCCTCTGGCATGAATGCAGTAATTGTTCAGAATCATCATACCTAATCAATCCCTGGTGAAGATTTGGTGATCGGGTTGCTCTTACACACATTGAAATAATAATCAGAAGCAGGATATTTAATTAGCATAAATAATCAAAAGCAGCTACTCAACAAATGCAGTTTTGGAAATAATTAAGTTATATGCAAAATTGAAAAGTATACACCAAAAAAGTATAAAAGGATAGAGAAATGTTGAAAAAAACATTATAAACAAACCTATATACTCATGAGACACTTCATTAGGTACACCTTGTTAGCAGATGTGCACTATCTGCTTTAACATTGAACATCTTGGGGTGCTGGTTTGTGGTTCGAATCCAGCCTGTGACCACTTTGCAGAGTGTCTTCCCCTACTCTCTCACCCCCTTTCACAAGCCTATCGACTGTCTCGCTCCAATCAATAAAGGCACAAAATTCCCAAAAATACATAAAAAAAAACAAAACAAGAATGAGTTTTAAGTGGTTCTACAACTTGAGAGACATAAATTCAGATCCTCAAAGGTGGTAGACCTAAGTTCAAATTTAGAACATATGCTTCATTATGTAGCTCGTCTTCTACCTTGAACTGTGCCACTGTTAACATTAGCCAAAGTGTATTGACGACAACTGTCAAAATATTTTGGCTGTATCGATTCTGTAGAATCCGTATCGATAGACATATCCCGAAGGAGTGCGTGACGATATTTTGCTGTATCGATATTTTGAGCACAGGCCTAATACAGACCAATTTGGCAAATTTCCTGGCATTTGTACATAAAATGAAAAATAAACGAGCTTGAAGTACTTGTGGGCTTTGTTGTCAAATTTTCAAAGGTTGTGGAAAATGTATTTGTTACAGACATGTGCCTCAGACCAGGGGCTCCCAGACTTTTCAACCCCGAACCTCAAAATCATATAACCAATGTTGAGCTTGGGACTCCAACATTGTGTGTCTGGGAAGAGCTGCAGACCCCTGCACTGCCATTGTCATGTTTAAACTAATATTTTAGAATCTTTTTGATGTATTGTCCTCATATATGTATTCATATTGGTTTTTATTTCAAACATTTAAAAATAAAAAGTATTGGAAGACAAAACAAAAAGCTACTGCAGATCAAGGTCAGCACAGAATTCTCAAAACCTCCTTTTTGGTATTTTGCAACCTTTGAAGGATCTGACCCCCACTCACAGAACCACTGCCTTAGACAACCCTGCTGTAAAAGCGACCAGTTTTATAGATCGTTGTACACGACAGCTGCTCTTCATGTATAGTCATCTTAATTGCATTTTTCTTTTAATGAAAATGACCCTTCACTGCGAGCTTTGTCAGGTATTTGGAACCCAGTCTTGTTGTGACAGTCGTAGTGCCTTTGTGCCATCCACATTTGAGAACACAAAAGAAATGTCCAAAGCTAATTCCAAGTTCAGGAAACACTAACTCTGCAGATTTGAGCCATTAAAACAGACTTCCTTGCCTTTGAATTGGATGTCGCCAGAGGGATGTGTACTTGACTGCTGTTCCTTTCAAGTTGGAACAACTGCGAACCATGTAGGGCACGTGAAGCAATAACCAGAGCCTCAATGTTTATAGCTGGTGTACACCTTAAGCATGACAATCTGTCATGTATCTGCCACCTCCTGCCCTGTAGGTGAACAGCTCAGAGCAACTTTCCGTCCACCAGGACTCTGAACATACCACAACAGAGCATTTCACACGAAAGACGGAGGCCGAGACGGACTAGAAAACCACAACAAGCAATTTTTGGATTTATGCTGGCCCCCCTGTGTTGTCCCAGGCACTCCAAACTCCTGGGTCAATGTTGGAAAAACAGGCCCTTACAGGTACAGGAGAGACAGAGCACACGCAAAGGGTCAGAGGTCAATCCCCTGAGGTCCAGCAGGTATTTGTTCCTTCTGTGTAGATCATAAAATGTTATTCTGGAGACATGCAGCTGGCCTACTTTCTTAACATTTACTGACTGTAAAAATGAGTGACAGTGGGCAGAAACCTTTGGCTGATTCTTCGAGTGTTTGTAGTGACAAACTGCCTTCAAAGAGTTAGACGCCTTAAATCAAACCATTACAGTCAAAACAGTGGAAAAAATCACTATCTTTAGAAACATGCAGGAATGAGAGAGAATCAGTCAGCTGTGGTGACAATAAGGACGAAAATTAAAAGCTTACTGGGGTGAGTAGCAGCTGCCCCGAGGAATTAGGATATCCCAAAACAGACAAATAACTCCAGAGCCTTCACGAGACACACACTTGCATTCTTACCTCTTGGTGCAGTGAATTGGATCATCCGTACAGAGATTAGAGGAGTTACGTACTCAGTGAAGCAGAATATTCACCAAACACACTCAAACCCTGTGTTTAGGAGTCTTTGATGTCAAACATAAGCCTCTTGTGGTCAAACATGAAAATAATAAATTTTATGGCTCAGTGACTGCCGAGTCGCTTGATTGATGTTTTTGGCCCCCAGAGTCGGACTGCCTCTCTCAGCACATCAGTCTGCGGTTTCTTGTCAACACACGCCTTGTGAGGAACAAGTGTACAAAACAAAATACAAGAGAGGCTTAAATAAGCAGATAAGCAGATAATCTTCATTTTAAAATCTACACTTTCACATGAGAAATATTCAGCTGAAGGAAAAGACTCATGATTCACTCACAGGTCTGACACACCTGCCTGCAGAGCAAAACATGTCATGACATATGCTACTGTTTTTCACTACTGTGGTAATGGTTTTCAGATGTGAGGCTCAACTTGTCACAGCATCTGATCTTTAATGTTTTAGTGTGTCAAACTGTATAATCATTGTTTTTTACTTATTTATTTTTCTTTACTTAAGCAAAAAAACAAAGAAGACTCACCTATTTTCAATATTTTATTTTTTATACATATTTTTTCAACATGTAATTCCATAGGTAAATTTACTGGCCATTCAACAAGAAGTGCATTCCTTTAGATGATTTATGAATAAACATGGGATAAAATATTTTATGGGAAAAACTATGAGAGAAAAAGGGGGGTTGAAGAGGATAGAGGTGGAAATCTCTAAATTATTGACTGAGTTCATTTCTCAGTGTCACATAATTCTACATTTTTCATGACTCTTATACTTCACACTCAAAATCATTCTTACAGTCCTTACATTTAAATGTTTGCATAAATTCATCCACCCACGTATGTATTCATATATTCATGTATACACTCTTGGCTTGGATCTACATTTATATATTTCTGTCATTTGTTTAAATGTCCTAAACAAACATGTACAGTAACTAGGGTTTAAAAATTTGGTTATGATTAATATTTCAGGTGTTTTTTTTACACAAAGCCTAAATTTCTGACTTTTATCAACCTTTCAACTCTCAAAGAAAAAAATACTTATGACACCAAAATTAAACAAATCAAGTTTCACTCCAATGCCATCGAAATGTCTCAAATGTTCACTAAGTTATTGAAGGTGCAACTTCTTCCCCTCATTATTGCATTTATTGAATGTAGATAATGCATACAAGATGAAAAGACACCTTTGTGACTTCTAAAAGATAAAAAACAACAAAACATGACTGCATTTTGTTGATTTTTTATTCTGCCTGGCTGAATTTACAAAAGGACTTAAGGTTCACATTCCTGAAATGTTTCGTTTTGCAGTTGTTTCTTGGTAGAAACAAAAGGATTTGAAACAGGAATTATAACTTTCCTTAACTACCTTGTGTTTTTTCCCCTAACCTTTAATTGATAATTACTTCATGGAAAACTTAAATGATAGTTAAAAGGGGCATTAGTCGAAATAAATGCATTCTAAAGACCTGCAGGTGGTTTTAACTTCATCATTTAATGCAACACTGTTACACCCCTCTTCCTCTAAGAAAGCCACACCACATTTGAATGACAGAGCCACTTCACAGCTCAGCTGCCACCACAGCCAAAATTACAGAGCTCTGGGAAGAATTTTGTCCCAAACTGGCACTCAGGCTATATGAAATAGGAAGAGGCGTGGAAATTACTGGATGCTCTTTTTTGTTCGTCAGAGCAGTTAACCAAACTAAAAGATTTTTTTTCCGTAGCAGTTGCTTTGACACGTTCAGTTTGGTCATCTTTGAATTTGAATTATGATATTGTGGCAGCTGTGTTTGGGTTACATGTTCAGTGATTGAGAGCAGGTTCAGCTTCATAAGCTCACAGCAGCACATCTGGACTGTTTCTGATTAAGTACAAGGATAACAGCAGGGGGCAGTGTTGAACTTGAGCTCATGCCTGACAGAGGGGATGGATAAAAAATGACATCTACTTTTGTTTGGATTTTCAAGTAAAAAGATGGTCCAGTTCTGACTTTATAACAGAAGTTATGCACATAATGGTCTCTATGGTGCAGGGGGATTAAAAAAAAGGCAGAAAATATGCTTACATGTGGACTCAGTGCAACAACATGATTATTAAATGACAACATCTTGGCGTAGATTTTTCTTCAGGGGATCATATATGAGCAATAGTGGCCATACAACTAAATATATAGATACATATAGATTCTGGATTCCAAAGTCAGATCACAATGTTAGCAGATGTGAACTAACATTCAGGAACACCTGAAGCTGGGAAACATGTTCACAAAGGTAAATGTGGAAGTTTTTGTAAAGTAAAAACATTTCATCAGAATATAATATTGCTGTCAAGCAGGAACCTTCTGTCCTCAACTTTTCAGAAAATGAAAGAAAAAAGGTGAATATTTCAACTAATTAATAAATAATGTATTGTCATAACTGATTGTGGGATTTTATACATCGGTTTGTTTGAAATTGATTTAAAACACTTGCAGACATAGAAGATGGCCAATACTTTGACTGTGAAAGATAATGAAGATCATCAGAATAAAATCAGCAATATTGATTCCACAAGAAAGCACTCGGAGAGTGCAAACCTCTGCCAAGGTAGTTCACATATTGCTGTATAGCTCCATGATAAAGTTACCATCATGATATGATTCATGAACCTAAAAACACACACCCAGCACTCAGAATCATAATGATATCATTATAAGTGAGACCGTTATTGAGCAAAAACAATTGTTCACTAATGGCAGAAAAGAGAAACAGAATCCAATTATTAGATTAAATTAAGGCATCAAAATGTTCTGTATAGGTAATTGATTTATTTATAGTCGTTCGTAAGGATGGAAATGTGTAAGACTTTATCAGTTACAACCTTCATCAATTCCATGTATCAATTCTAGTCTTTACTGATTCCCTCATTATTGTGGATTTTATGTTTGAAAAGATATCTAGGTCTACACATATTTTCTGTATCAACAATGTCAAACACAAGGCATTTCTGATGATAACGACCACACTATGTTGGTAAATGTTTCAGTATGTGGCTGGTGTTTATTCCCTTGTCAGAAATGACAAAACTGCTCTTTGTGTGGTTGGTTTTGTTTAGTGTGAGATTAAACTCCTTAGTAGACAGCTTCTACCTCCTAATTTCCATAAATAAACCCTCCTCTCCTTTGTTGCTGACCGTCTCATGTGAGAGTAACATTGTTTCTTTGGAAGGCATGAGGACCTACGGGAGGATATTGATGAGGGGATTGTTGAGCACTGAAGCAAATTATATCAATGCCTCAAGCTAGTGTGAACTGGTTCACAACTTGAACAGTTTTCAGTCCCTTCTCATGTGCAGTGATTGAAATGCATTCTTAAACTGAGAAGTAGGGCTGGGTATCGATTCAGATTTTCTGGATCGATTCGATTCGATTCGATATGACAAGGTCTCAAATCGATTCGATTCACGATTCAATTTGATATTTATTCAGTCTGGGATATCTTAGTTAAAATAGTGCTATAAATTGAAAAAGTGACCTTTTGTCCTGGTAAATCATTAAAAATTGTTTTAACATGAAGAACTAAACCCAAAGCAGTTACATTAATCATATTTTAATGATATGCATTAATGCATATTCTGCATATTACTTGTTTTTTGTCCAACTCGTATTTTCCTTTGTACTTGTTAAATTTAAAATACTGTACATCCATACATCAGCTTTTAAACTTGCCAGTGGTGCCCATATAGTGCTCCCACCATGTTTGTTTGCAGTAACATCTCATGAGATCTTGTTCAGTTGAAAGCAGTGCTAAACGCTTATCACATGAGACTAGCAGGGTTGATACCACAGGCTGCTTCTCTGCACATCCAAAGAAGAAAAAACTACCCAAGTTAAGAGATCGATCTTTGGATTTTATGGATCAATTATGAACCAGTTAAAGGAAAATCGATTTAAATTGATTAAATCGATTTTTTTAACCCAGCCCTACTAAGTAGATGTAATTATCTTATGTTATTGGAAAACAAAATGTGAGACAAGGAAGTCACCATATATGTCTGAAGGATGTTAGAACCTAAGCCTACTCTGAAATTATCTCAGTTGGAACAACACCTCAAACTATGGCAAGAGTAACACCCATCTTTAATCCTGTTGTGATTATGGTTTCTGCAACATTGGTTTATGTAGGATTAGTTGGCTAAATGCAATTTTATATTTTATGTAATTGCATTTGAAATCATTGGAAAAGAAACATCCCTAATTTAGACCCTAACCTACTATCGAACATACTAAACCTGTGAGTATCGTTGTCAGCCACGTGTGATCGCAAACAGTGCAACAACATCTCAGACTTCTCCATCTCTGCTCTCTGTCTCTGCATCCTACCTGTAAATGTTACACATCACAGAGACATCAGTCTGGCAGAGAAGCATGATATAGAAACCTTAGAACTAAATTACTTACAGAACACAGACACAGTGACCTGAACGGCAGAGGCACAGCTCAGATAAAACACTTTAATGCATATTTGGGATTTACATGATATCTGAGAACATGCATGTGAAGTCCAGGAAGAGTTACGGGGCCCATAAAATAACTTTTATAATAACTGTTATGAGTTTGGATGAACATATTTCACTGCTTTATCGTTTCATTTGAACTTCTCTTAAGACTTGTGGCCCTGGAGAAGAAGGAAGAGTTCCCTGTAGGTAAAGAGAGGAGAGTATTTGTGTAACACCTTTTTGACAGCTGAACATTTGAAATTGATGCTTGGTGAAGCATTTTAGGGTCATTTATTCCAGATGTCAAAGGTAAGGATGTGTTTCTTTGGAAAGAGTGAGAAGTAAAGTGTCAGTTTTGCTTCATAGACAGTTTTTGACTCAGAATAGATGTTATGAGTCGTCACGCTTCCACATGTGCATTCACAGAGAGGTCCTCATCCAAATGATCCTCAATGACTCAAACACATTTTAAAGGGTCTCCAACCAATGGTGGTCTTTGCAGCACCTTGTAAATGGAAGCAGCTGTGAGGATGGCAGGGAATGCGAGCAGGAATGAACCCTAGCAAAGCACATTATTACACCAGCAGGCTCTCAGTTTAAGGCTCTAAAAGGAAACAGGTTAGGCTATCTCCAGACTGCTGATCCTCTTTGAATACTGCAATTTTCCGGCCCATGACCTCCTGAGATAGCATCGGAGGTCTAGCAAAACTTCTTGGCCCCTCACAGTCTACCGAGACCTGAACCCCGTCCCCCTCCTGGGAGCAGTGGCTGTCGCTCTTATCACAGGAAGACACACAATACAGTGGAGGAATGTAAGCCAGAGCTGAGCTGCAGCTGAACTTGCAGAAAGACAATCAGGAGTTTCAGTTAAATAACATTTTGTTTTTAATTCTTTAGCTGATTACTTTGGAACAGAGCCTTCATTACAGGGAAACACTTTTTTTTCAACTATTATGCAGATGTGTTTGGTATTACATTTAATTTTCAGAAAGACATAACAACTATGAGCAGTTTGGCTCCTGCTGATTTGTTTCCCTCGTGCTACAATGCATACAAACCTCACAATCATAATATGCAGGATTTGTACATGTGCTTGAAATCCTTGAAGAAGCTTGAATTCTATTGCAGTGTGTCAGGTTGAAAAGGCCTTTGATTTTGGAGGGAGAGTCTTGAAACTTTACCATTCTTACTTTTTTAAATAGACATTTCAGACCACTTACAGTGTGTACATGCACTGATGTAACAGAGCAAATGGTATGGGGCAGGACAAAAAGCAAACATGTTAGGCTTTCTTTTGGGCCATTATGAGGTTTCCCGGACAGGATCTTAATCGTTGGTCGCACTTTAAGTGTATAATCTTGGACTTTTTATGCCTTTATCTATACAGAGACAGAGAGAGAAAGAGGATAGGCTTGTGAAAATCAGTGGAGGAGGGCAGGGAAGGTCATTCTGCAAATGGGCCTCAGGCTGGACTCGGATCTGAGCCAGCAGTAGCATACATACGTGATTACAGCTGGATGGGTGGATGAATTGACTACATTTTCAAGGTCAAAGGTCAAGGTCAGTTATGTTTGTGTTAATTTTTTGCTTGTGATCATGATAGCTTGCGGACGCTTGAGAGGATTTTATTAAAACTTTGCACAGATGCCGACCTTTTGTTGCTCAAGGATGGGTATCGCTGAGTTGCAAGGTCAAGATCACTGATAATATAATGCGTAAAAATGTATTAAAACACTTTTTTTAAAATGTAGCAGGATTCTCCACATGATCTTAAAGGTAATCTGATTTGAGGCTGGAGATTTTAGAGGTAATCGCTGCTTCACTCTACAATAAAAAAAGACCTTGTACTCCTCTTCCGTGAGACAGAAGTTTTTGATAGACTTTGTAATAACTTCATCTCATATGCATGCTGCTACAGACAACCTTTGTCTTGAAACGGAATAAAATGGACAGATCCCATTTGAAAATAATCAAAGGTCTCTTCTCTTCACAAGATGAACTTTACCTTTAGATGAGAATTATTACTTTATTTTACTTGAGGCACACCACAGGAGTTTTATTCCACTAAGGAATTGGAGGAAATACACCTAACGGCCTGACTACCTGCAATCAAGCATCAATCTTAAAATTTAACAAAAAGATAATAAATGCTGACTGCATGTAGCTTTTGTCTTCAGTCCAATGTTTTAAACCACCTAAAGGGATTTTCCTGCCAAAATAGAGAAAAGGAGCATGTCAGTGTGAAGTCTGTTTCATACAAGATTTGTGAGTGTAACTTTTAGCTGACTGTAAAATATCCCTTGACTGATAAGTTTATCTTTATGAACTCAAACTGCCTTGTATCAGATGATGTTTTTATACTCTGTTTGAAATAAAAGAGGGTCCAAACAGTCATGATGTAAACTCAGTCTCTGGGTCTCGTTGTAGGATATTTTTTATATACAGTATATCCGCATAAAAAGTTGGAAACATTATTTCAATGATGATTTCTCTTCTTTAATGATACCAGTTGATATTGTATCTCATATTGTTGGACAGACTGATAAGTCACCAGTACAATGAGATAGAACTTGTAAGGAACGTGCATTTGTGGAATTGGCAATACTGCTAAATGTGTGGGTAGAGCCCCCCCAAAATGTGTCAAAATACCCTCCTCCTTTGGGAGAAAGCCTACAGTTCCTCATTTATGCAAAGGTAAGGAACTGGTCTTCTTAGAGTGTTGTCTTCCCACATGATCTGCCTTTGACTTCACTAGTCTCACAGAAATTGATCCTGAGTATGGAAGTATAGTACCACAGCAGATGCCACATAATGCTGCCACTTTGCACAGTGGAACACTAGCTTCCAGTTGCAGGGGATTTTGCCACTTTTGGGGGGCATTGCTCACTCACTTGGATGTATTTCTCACCCCAAGAATGCACAATCCTTACCTCACTGTAAAGGTTGCTATATCAGGCTTTCCAATGACATAAAATACAACAGCAACTGGCATTTTTAAGGTGGGTAGTGCCTTGCTTTATGCTAAGCTATACTAACTAGGCTCTGACAAAAGCTTTTGAGATACAGTATTATAGAGGGGTGACTTGACAAGTGGTCAGTTTGTGCAGCCATTTTCAGAGGTTGTTGTCTGCAATTTATGCAGCCTGGATTCAAATTCAACATGTTACTCCTTTCAAACATGTCATCTCTCATCATTTATTCCCCAATTTCTTCTTTGTCTTCTCCTTTATGTCAAAAAAGCTCTCGATAAATCTTATGCATTTAAACATGAGAATTTTCTCATTTTGTGACTCATCGAGATGGAAAAAGAATTGCATTCCCCTAAAGGGACTGTCAGGAACTTTTGATTTGTGTCAAGTACCACTTGTGGACTCGGCTGTACATTTTATCTCTCAGTTTTACGATGTACATGTGTAAATCAACAACTAAACATTTAAAAAATGTAATACGCCTCTCGCTGAAAATATTTAGTGTTTAAGAAAAAAAGTCTGTATCTGCAGCAGGCTTTTAATCACTCATGTGACACCTGCCCTGTGGCCAAAGCTTCATGCATTAAAATTAGTAACACAGAAGTAATAAATCTTTATGCTGATGGTTTCATTTGCTCTGGCAGGTCAGCGAAGACATTTAATTAGATTCAGACTGTTTCGTTATGTTATTCAAAACTCTGAGAGCAGCTGTTGCATTTCACAATGATTAGTCTTTGTTATAATGTTTTACTGTGTTTGTAATAAATTGTTCAGGTTGCTTTAATATTTCAAAACTGACTCTTATGCTGTCTCTTCTCAAAGTTGTTGAATAAAGTTTTGCCCACCAAAGGGCTTTGAATAATAACTATAACAAAAAAACTATTTGAGAAAGCAGAAACTTGAGGGTTTCCAGCTCTAGAAATAGTACATAACACTTAATACTCCTAGTGTTTTAAAACCTCTTCTTGCAGAGGCAGATTAATCTGAAGTCCATCCTGCCTGCCAATGTGTCCATGATCAGAGTAATTGGGACTATAACTTATGATGTACTTTTCATAATAGAAGCATATGGCAAGTTAGTGATTTATTTATTTATTAATCAAGAAACTACCTGCATTCAAGCACAAGTCTTTTACTCTGAGTTTGTTCACTGGGCAGTTATTTAGTCATTGGCATCATCAAGAGCGTCATCTCAAACTGTGATATTTACAGCATTATGATGTTTTGGCTCCACTGTGAATAATGCAGAGGTGGAAAGGGGAAATGATTCAAACCAGCTCTTGACTATCAGAGGCCAAGTACATAACACTTAGTACAAGCTTGCCAAGCCAAGGGGAGAAGTGTTGTGAGTGTGTTCCTGTCCTTGTGTGTCCTCTGTCATGTTCCCCAAAAATTACATCCTGTTGTGAACTGAAAACAAATTTTCCTTCTTTCAAAATCAGTGTGAACATCCTGAGACATAATGACAGCAGTCTGTTTGCTGAACTTTCCCTAAATACAGTTTGATAAGAGTTATTGTGTACTTACCTGAAAGTTGCTTGACACTGTCTTTGGTTTCAAGCTGCATGGTTAAAATGATAGTAACAGATAAATAAATGTATCTAATGATCACCTTATTACCTTTATAAACACCATTTGATCAACTGCAGCATCAGTTTGGAATAATTTTTCATTATTTGGGATGTTCTTCTTACTCTGAACCTTCCTCTCTTACTATTTACCATCCTGAAGGAAGTCATTTGCCAGCATATGTCTGTTTGTTTGTCAGTCAGTCTGTCTGTGCATCTGTGTACAAGATAACTCAAAGTTTTTAATCAATCATTTAAAATGAAGTGATAAGATTATGGTTGTGATCCATATACATATGTGAATCAAAGAGTTTTATAAAGGATTTGTTAGTATTTAGAGTTAAGGCTGTATTTTATGCTTTGGTTATAACTCAGTTAAGCAGGTTATAAAATGTGTGCTTTACTTTAGCAGATGCTGAATTAACTGTAAGTATAAACGTTCCGGGAGCACAAACCTCCACCGAGGCATTTCTGATAGCATTAGCCAAGTCATTTGCAAAATGTGTAAAACTGCCCCATTGTGCAATGTTACTATTTTATAAATTCTTTTTTAAATTCCTAGATCTTGTGCCATGACCGACATTCCCTGAAAACCTCATCAAAATCCTTTGAGAACTTTCAGAGTTATCTTACTTACAGGCAGATGGACAGACAAACAAGAAAAGCAAACAAGTGCACGTATACTATTGTTTAAGTGTTTCTTATTTGTTTGTCCCCTCTACTGTGGAAAGCGACCTTGGGTTCCTTGAAAGGCGCTATATAAATTTAAGTTATTATTATTATTATTATTATACTGTAGGTAGAATCTCCTAGCTGGAGGTGATAGTTTTTTCTATTTATAAGTACATTATGAAAATACAATTATGTTACACCTACAAAAGGTTTCTCTATATTAGAACACTTTCATGGACTTAGTCATTATTACACTTATATGGACGTTTTAGTGCTAAAATTCTATGTTACATCATTATGGCGACCTTTGTGCCTCATTTATCCTGAATCTCAACACCCCCACTTGGTGAAACAGTCACTGTGTTTCCCTTTGCATGGGTCTGACCCTGAGCTTCGGCCTTTGACTCAGACCCCGGGCACAGATTTGCTGCAGACACGATACTGTGTCTGTGCTTCAGGTATTTGATCTCCTGTGTGTACACCCCCTGTCCCCACTCCAGGAGGCTGAGGTCAGGGAGAGGAAAACCTTGGAGATGTGATGTTCAGAGAACATGGCTGATCTTTTGACGCCGTCTCTGTGTGTTAAAGAGGCTCCAGCTCTTGTTTCACTCCTTCAGATGCGTCTGATCACCCTCCTGGAGGTGCAGCATGGTGACGGATTGATGGATGGGCGAGGGTGACGTAAGATGAAAAATCCTCGGCGTTGCCCCCTGGAGACAGGTGAAGGTGCATTCTCCAGACTCCATCATGTCTCCGGAGGTCAATGAGTTTAACTATCACAGAGGGAAATGTTTGTGTTGGGAAAGGCTTAAGCAGTGATTTGCGTTAATAAAAAGGTAACACGAACAATCCTCATTCCTGTCTGTAACCACTTAGTAACACAAGTATGTGCAATCTTCCTCTTTTATTGGCAGAGTTCTGAACTTTTATTGAGGTCATTATTGCAGATGAAGACGTGAACATGCAATATTAAAGGCTGTACGATGAAAACATCCTAAAAGTGGTCATTAAAGGTACATTTCCATAAAAAAGGCATAAAGTTAGAGCATCATTTTCTTCAATGATGAGTTTCCTTTGCCCTCAAAACAAAAGCTAGACCTCAGACTCCGTCTTTAATACATTATCGATTCCCCGCAGACTCTCAGTTTCCACGGCTGCATTACATTTTTCCTCCTAACCCGAAGCGCATCAACATTCCTGCTCTCTTATTGGGCAGAAAGACTCAGGGAATGATGAGCATGACTCTGACCCTGGGCAGACCCCAGGTTTTCAGTGCTGTGCAGGTGTGTGACCTCAGGGGGAAAGAAAGGGAGATAGGCGTCCTCTCACGCACTTAGCACCACGCAACACACACTGCTGATACAGACAAGTGCCCCTTAGGGTTTTTTTTTTTCAGCTCTGGACTTCAGGTCACATCTTTCTTGGTCAAAACCATTTGTCTGTTTGTTTATGGCTGTGTGTCTGCATATGTGTAAATACAGACATACAAAAACTTCAAATAGAGAAAAACAATTAAACTCAAAATAATGAGCAACAAGCCTGAAAAGTTCAGCATAGCATAGTAAGGTGCAGTAATAGCCCCGATAACCTCAGTATTTTGTACTGGAATTGCCTGTAATCTCACTTTTAGAACACTTCTTAACCACATTAATAACTGCTAGGTTACAAAGTTAACTTTTGTGTTGGTGGTGTCCATTCAGACTGTTTTAAATAGATGTATGTGCTTAGTATTACCCTTTGTTTAGGAGAATATTAACAACTAGAAGTGTTCAGAGAGCTCTGCCAAGGCATTTCCAACATTGGTGGGTGAACTATCTTTAAATTACAGGAAAACTGCCCATCTCATGCTACTTAATACTTGAGAAAATTCATGAATCCACATCTATTTACTAGATCAACACCAAGATCTACTCACTTCTCCCCTTTGCCATGCCCAATTTTCTCTGAAAATGTCCCTGACGAGTCAGATTTGTTTCTTCTCTGCCTTTTTTGTTTAAAATTATTATACCAGAGTTCGATCTTGATCTTGATTTTTATGTAACAGGAAGGGAGAAATGACACTGATAAATCCCTTCTCACACACGCAACCCTGAAAGTATCAGAATAATACCTGGGTAATTCCCTGACATGGTAGTTCACACTTGCTCCTCTCAGTCACTCAGCATCAAAAATGTTTTTTGGAAGTCTGTGTTTTCATAATACAGCACTAAGGCAGAACTTTACCCTACAACCACAGTTTACATCCTAACCTCAGTGATACACTTTAAGAAGTGTAAAAGTGTGAAAAAGTTGAGAGGATCATTGTAGCCTGCAGATGTGAATATGAAGCAGAATCACTACATGCACAACCATTATACCGGAGAAAGGAAGCTGCAGTGTTTTGGCTCTGTGTCCAACAGCAGCAAGAGAGGATCTTTGGATGCCCAAGAGACCTGGTGGTGATAATTTTAGAAAAGATGATGGATGAAACTTATCTGTTGTACAGTGAGAACAACACCTTCAAATGTACAGATGCACATCTGAATTTGTGTTACTCTCCTTACAATCAAATATATTTCCTCCACTGCATCAGATGTTGTTTTCCATCCTGTCAAGTCTCACTTTCTGATTTGCACAAGTTGCTCAGGGTGATGTCATTAGTCCTCCCCTTGACTGATTAAGAGACTTAGACTTTTCTTTGCTGCATTTGCATTTCAGCCCTATGGGTCTTCTTGCAGATAAAACACTAAAAGGGGCATTAAAAAATAACCCAGGTACAAATCTGAATGAAGATTTAGTTTGGTGGTAGCATTTTTTTTGACTGAGTGCAGTGACAAAATGCTTCAATGTTTTTTGCAATCATAAAGCCTAATACTATGAATGCTTTGGCACAGTTGTTTTGTATTAAATAAAAAAGGTGCTGCCATTACCAAATCTAAAATAAAGTGTTGCTTCCACCCACAGACTTGAGGCTTGACTTGAACTTGGTATTAAAGACTTGAGACTTGGCTTGGATTGGAACAACTGTCTTGTGCCCATTTCGGTTATGGCGTTATGCACAGTGATTGAGATCATCAGTAATTACTTGGATTTTTGGAACAAACTCATTATGGAATCAATGAATAACAGTTTTTGTGATCTATAAAAAATACTAATCAGGTCTTCAGTCTTAATCACGTTGGTGAAAGTGCACTGAGAGGTCACCTTCTGGACTCAGCTCATCTTCATTAAGATTGCTCATACTGTACTGCCTGCAAATTTCCCAAGAAATCTGTTGTCATAAATACTTCAGCAGTCCTTGGTATAAAAATAAACAGTAGTAGAGAGAACACGGCCCTACTGGGAGCTTTTTGGAAAGAGCATTTGCAGATCAAATGAACTCTCAGAAAGGGCAGTTTTTGTCATGTCGTGTCCAAATTGATCCACTCAAATTAGAATTTTGGCTTCGATTTATTTAGTCTGGATGAGAATTCATTGGAGTATTAGACACATAAACTGATTAAGACTCATGTTTCATAGCATCATAAAGTGTATTCCCAGTTTTAAAGGTAATATTTATTAAATGCTATGCGTTTTTCATGGCTCTTGGCTGCAGTATCACAGCCCTGTTTTTGGTGTGAACATTTCCAGATGCTGTGAACTCAGACAAAAATCATTTAATTGCCCAGCTGGCATTACAACACACCAAATATGTGCTTGAGGGAGGAAAATGTTCTAGAAAGCATTTTTCCTAACATCCAGACTCTTCCTCTTTACAGTAACTACTCTTTTATAGACATGGAGAAAGTTTACAAGCCGATTAGTGCCAAGTGGAGGTTCGCTCCTCATTTTCTCCTTTATTTTATGGTCCAGGATTCTTCTTACTGGCACGGCGAAGGAAACTGAGCAGTGTCGTCAACTTTTCTCCAGTGTAATCCCACCTGACAAACCCCCATGTGTAGAAAATTTAAGTTTAATGCAGCCAGTGTGGAACTTGTTCTTTAAAGTGTAGTGAAAAAGCAAACTTCCTCTAACATGCTGTTTTTTTTTAAGTTTAACATCTCTCATTACACAGAAGCTCTGCAGCTCGGATTAGACTACATGCATAACTGTCAGCACCTGTATCTGACCCCGGTCATTATGTGCTGTTTGGAACAGGAGGGAAATATTTTATCGGGTTTACTTGATGACAGCTTTGGCAACATTTTTAGCTGATGGAAAAACTGTGACTTCTTGTTTAAGAGTGTCCGGGATTCTGCATAAATTTCAAAGTTCACCCTAGTTCATAATAACTATTAGGTTAGAAACAATAAGGATGACTGTGTTCTCTGCTTGTCTCTTGTAAGTTTTACTCAATTTAATAATTTTATTTTTAGTGTTTTTCCTTTCATAGAGCTAAAAAATCAAATGAAAGCATGGCAGCTTACACAGTCATTCACATAAGTTTCCGAGCACTTCATGTCTTTCCACACTTTCAAAAACTTAATCCAAATATGTTCCTGGAAAATGTCAGAAGTTTAATCAAAATGACTTTTACATTTTCCACTCAGAATTAAACACTGTTTTTGCCAAAACTCAAAGCTTTGAATATGTTTAAATGTTAAAGAAGGGCCTTTTTACCACTTTTCTTCTGCTTTTGATTTTATTGTTGATGACTTCAGGATTGATTTGTCCTTTTTTTATTTCCTTCAGATGTGAACGAGTGCGAGGAGACCAATGGAGGCTGCGAGGCGCTCTGCTGTAACACCATTGGTAGTTTTTACTGCAGGTGTCCACCTGGTTTAAAACTCAATGAAGATGGAAAAACCTGTCAAGGTGAGTTCAAATAAAGTCAGGGTTGTTTACACATTCTTGAATTGGAGGAACAACAATCATTTATGTGTGTTCACACCAAATGCGACTTTGCAACCAAGAAAATGTTGCAAACCCAAGTCCTGTCAACAGTACTTGGCTCTGTTTGTTGACGTCACTCAGTGATGTCAAGCCTGCTCCAGTTTCATTTCGCGATCATTCATCATACAATAGGACGTACTAGCTGACATTATTCAAACTGAATCCTTTCACTCACTTACCAACCACAAAACACTGCAGCTGATGGCCCTGTAGCAGCATCGTCTGTGAGTTTTCTGTGGTCCATCTAGGTGGAACTAATGTACTCACAAACTGTTTCACACACGGACATAAGACTGTCACTCTGGGAATCGGAAGACAAATAGTCTGTCACTGGTGTCATCATGCACCTGCGCAATGCTTATTGGCTCCCGTGGCATGACATCGCCTGAACAGTTCAAATTTTTCAACTTTGTCGACCGAGCGCTGCGACCTGCTCCATGTCCAAAGTGACCTCAGAGTTCCCATCTGCAGCAACAGATGTCATGTCATGATGGTCTACCTCATCATCATTAAATGTCCCCTTTATATCCAATATGTCATCTATCAAAGAACAAAATGTTGTTGTTTTTTTGCTTCACATCTTTGCTTACACAAGCAGATTCTCACTGTTAAAGGAGCAGGTCAATTTTACTTAGGTGAAGGCTTTGCACATTGGATGAAAAAAAAGTGTCTGAGATAATGAGTTTGGAAATACTGGCATATTGAATATCAGCAATGTCCAATGTCATGCATCCAGCATTTTGGGATTACTGGCAGCATCTTCTTTCAGATTTTCCTGAATGTTCACTTCCTCAAAAGGATGAAGTGATTTGATTTTAAAGTCGGAGTCAGTGAGTCTTGTGGTCAGTTTTTTGTTTGGGAATAAGAACTTGTGATGCAAAAAAAATAAAAGTGTGATGCACCATGTGCGGTCTGACTCATACATGGACTGACAGCTTTTTGGACAGGGTCAGAGTTCAAAGTCTATGGCCCTTTGTTCGTCTCTTGCCTTGGACATTTTTGCAAATCACTCTTCCGAAAAACAACTCTAGCCTTTTTTGACCCACCGTTTTACTTTCACTGCCTGGTACTTGTACACTTTTCAGATGCATAAAATTGCAGTGCTTTGGCTCTAAGTACCTTTTATATAGTGATTGTGGATTATTCAACCCTTAAAATTGTTTTGTTTAATTTGCCTGCAGGTCCAGATCTGTCTCTTTTTTTACTTTTGTATAGATGATGCATGGAACTCTGACTCATACTGTTTTCAGATTAAGGTTTACCTCCCTGTCCATCATAAGTTCAGGATCTCTGAACCCGCTCATCAGAACAGAGCATCTCCCAAAATTTTCCCATGAGATTTCTTTTTTGCTCCATCATATTTGATGTTTCTGATTAGAGAACCTCTGCCAGAGTTCGGTGTAATCAGAATAATGATCCCTCTGTGCTGCCGCCAAGCCAAGAGGATCTACTCTTCAGTGAGGCGGTCTGCAGGAGGAGGCATTGAGAGATCTGATCCTGGTCACGGTTATTAGCGGGGCTGATGGGAAACGTTGTCACAGCTGGCCTTCATCACTCTCTGCCCTGTGCTACTGCTGTGTAACATAGAAAAGAACAGCTACCCGAAGCATTAGTGTCATAATTATCCGTAATAGGCAGTGGTATTAACAGGGGTAAAAGAAGCTGGATGAATGTTGTGGCTGTTTGAGTCACGCTGTGTGTGTGCTGCTGCGTCTGCAGAAAGTGATCAGCTCTCCTTCTGCATGAGCGCCTGTAGCAGCAGAGTTGGAGCCTACATGAAGGAGAGAGCAGATCCATTCATTGAGCTGTTTAAGAGTAAATGGTTCTGTGGAGCTGGATCATGCACGACCACATTAATACTTTTGAGGGAATCCTATCCTTGGCAGCATGTTGTAAATTTTCCTAAATGAAAGACATCTGCTGGCATGGGAAAAAGACAAACAATTGAACCTTTTGTTCAGAGTGAAAAAACAGAAATAAACTACTGAATATATTATTTCATCCCTTGAAGAGAGTTCCTGATGTATTTCCACATTGCCTGTTTTTGAAAATGCGCAGTAAAAGCTGCTTGTTTATGGCAAACATAATAATCATTATTATTTCAACTCAATTTGGATCAAGATCATTTAATAAGACTGTTGATTCTGAAACAGCTGCATCCTTGATTACATTTCAAATTCTTTAAATAAATGGTATTACCTTGAGAGGTAGCCACAGCTACATTTCATATTTTTTATTTTTATTTTGGATGGTCACAAAAAAAAAAGATTAATTCTACATGGGACGGCTTGAACTAAGTCACAGTTGATAAATCATGATGTAATAAGCATAAAGACTGTTGAACCTGTACGGGGTGATGAAACCTGCTGAGATAGTTGGAATTAAGCCTTCATAAAAAGACATTGTTCATATTAAAAATGTGTACCTGACTGAGATGAAGCACAAATACTACATCAAAAAAAGAGCATGAGTTTAAAGACCCCATCTCCTGGTATGACTGACCCTTTACATCACATCTTTGGTGGCTACTAAGCAAGGATTTAATTTAGGTTGAGTAAAAATGAAATGTTTTGTCTCTGTAGAGGAAAAGATGAAGCTCTGTATCTTTCCCCTTTTGTAAACACTTGGATCTGAGGGGACTAGGAGCCTACGATGATGAGCTCTGCGCAGATTTGCTGTCCATCGTTTGGTTGAAGGAAGGGTTATAGGCTGCAGAGAAGACTTTTAAAACAGTCACGACGTCTACCTGTGATGAGCAGAAAACACACATGTAGGGTTTCTTTTTTTAAGAAGGAAGTTTAGAAAGGGCCTCCAAGAAAGAGGAACTTTACAAAAAACAAATGGAAACTAATTTAGAATAAAACATTGTGTGGATACATAACTGGTTAAAGTATATAAGGTTATTTTTTTTAAACACATTGTGGAGGTTTTACAGTGCCTCACATTCCCACCCAGAATGTTTTGAGGGGTAGGATTCAGGCTGCTGGCTATAGTAATTTTGCTTCAAAGTACATAGCTTACACCTTAACACTTATTTTGTTGGGCTGAGCTACACTCAGATATTCTTGTCTTTACACCGGGCGCTAAACGATTCACCTCTAACCAAAAATATGAGCATGTTTACCCTGTTCTGTCAGGGTTGTCGCTGTGCTGCAAGAAAAGGAAGGGTGTGCTGCATGTTTGGCACATGACAAAATATAACATGTAACTCTGTTATCGTCTCATGCAGAATATCTTGCTTTCATGATCATAAGAGGCTAAAATCATAGCTGTTGTTAAAGCTTATTAATTGCCCACATCTATGTACAGTTTGTTAATTCTACCACCAGGGAGCTCTCAGTCAAAACATAGCATAAAATGACATATTGTGCCGCTTTGTTCAGCCCATCTCTCCTGCTGCTTATGCTGATTTTTCATAACTGAGGACTTTTTCAATTAAGGAGCTCGTAGTTTGACCCAGCTCAGAAATCCCCTCCAACTGGACGCTGATGTTCCAGTACGCAGGGTGGCAGCATTATTAATCAGCCTTGGTATCATTTCATTTCCAAACTTAGGAAGAAGTTTTTTGGAGACTGGTGAAGTTAAAGACAGACTATGATGTGGACATCCCCGTGAAGATAATGCTCCTCCTCACCCTTGCTTCACAGACAAACCGTAGGCTTTCTTCCAGGGAAGTAGGGGATTCTTGTACATGTTTAGAGACTCCACCTACACATTTAGCTGTGTTCCTCATTACGCAAATGCATGAACCTCACAAGTTGTACGTCATTGTAATGGTTACAAATTAGGCTTTCCAACTATAAAAATACACATACAACTGGTGTTATTAAAGGGGAGAAATAGTTAACTATAATAATGTCTTCAAACTTTTTTTTGAGGAGTGTTGATTTGCATTAGCAGCATTAATACAAGAAGTCCAACAATAACTGTGGTCATGTGGGGTGCAATACTGTGCAGAAAGTGCCAACATTTTGAGCTGTCATGCTAAGGGAACTTTACTGCTCAGGCCAGCACTAGCATGAAGGTGAGGGTGATGGTCTGCCAGCTGTGACATCTGTCTTAATAGAGAGCTCTGCCCAAAATCAACAAACATTAGATGCTCTTGTTAATGCTGAGAGCAGAAGAGTTCCCGTAATGACTTTAATAAGAAAAATACCTTGGAGGCTCCAGTTTCTCTCCTGGATTCTTCCTGGTGTTTTATTAAGATTTTTACTCCTGGCTCAGTATTTCTCAGTCCTGGCTGTGTGCCTATCATCTGTCCTCCATGCCTGTGTGAGCTGCTTTTCTCCTCACCTGGCTGGCATCTTTGTCTGCATGGTTCTGAGGTTGACACAAAAATGCATTTTATATGCGGCGTGTGAGTATGTTGAAGTTTGGTGTCACAAAAATGATCTGTATCAGTTTCTGAAAGCCTGTCTAAGCCTGGGTGTTTGTCGGATGCTTTTGGTCTGATGTAATAACAGAACAGGTGTTTGTTACAGAAGCATAAATGTACATTATGTAGACTTTTAAAATGAAATACCCGGATGACTAGTCTTGGATTATATGTGTTTTTAGGTAGATACCAAACTTGTACTTCATTTCTCCAACTGTTCTCAAAGCAAGAAAAAAGTCTTTGACATTCATAGTTGTGATGGTTCATGTCTGGTAATGGTGTGATTTCCCATGACAGATTTGACATGTTTATTGTTCCCATAGAAGCACTGGATGCCATGTCACAGTCCTCTACATGACAGTGGAAACTACGACTAAAAGCTGCTGTTGTTGTCTTTATATCCTGTTCATGTTCTGTGCGGCTTATTTGTGATGGACCGCAAGAAATATGCAACTCCACGTCCTACTCCCTGTCCCTGAACAGTGGGACCTAACCAGATAATTCAAAATGAAATTCAGAGGCAGTTGGCTCAGTTCACCTCTGTTGCCCACTCGATCCAGTCGAAAGGTGTATTTTAAGGATACACAGATGCATCCATTTAATATTTGCATCTCCCACTTTTAAAACCATCGGCAACTGATTTGAGATGAGCAGATGTCAGTTGCAGATGTTTAATTGCAGATGTTTTAACAGATAAACTGTTGGACAACCTGATCTGTTTTTATGATTAAGCACATGATAAACTATGGCATGGTGTGTGCAGTACAAATGCTAAATAGTTATTTTAAACGTTAGTCCTACTGGTCTGGATTTTTCCAATCACTGCATCTGTTTTCAAAGTACAAGCAGAGCTAAATTCCACATAATAAGGAATATAAAAAATGAGGTGTATTGGTTGATTTAGATATTTATCATCTCATTCAGGACCACGCTGTTGAATTGGCTTTCCTTGTTTACAGACTTTTTTACTGAGCAGAAGTAGTTAAGGCCTTTTATGTTAGATCGTCTTACCATCTTCGAATGAGATCATCACCTAGAGAAGTCTGTGTAATAGTATTTTTAATTGGAAGTTAAAAAGGTGGTTAAGATTAGCTAATTTTGCAGTGTTTGACACCTGAAAGGGTTTCTAAGAATTGTTTTTGCCTAAACTTGAGGTGATTCTGTAGCTCTATAAGATCTATGAACCTCATCTTGGTCCTGCGGCTGTGTTTGTGTGCATTTCTTGGCTGCAGATGAGAGAGCACGGTGCCTCCTGGACAGACGATTTCACTCCGAGCCTCATTCCTTTCTCAGCTGTTGGGATTATAAATTCTAAATGTGACTTCTGGCACTTATAAAGTCTGGCCTAATTTTCATGGCCACAGATGCTTGATTGAGATGAATGCATAGATGGTGCATTTTTAGGTGTGTTAACAATCTTTAATCACCTGCAGTGAGTGATGTGCAATCATAAATCTCACTTTTTATCTCAGAAACATTTGTTAAGGTGACAGTAAAATACAGTGGCACAGTTGTAAAATGTAGTAAATCCTCAAGAGAGAAACATCAGTCATATTAAATTACAGTGATTTGTCGTTGCTGGTCGTACTTTCTGGTGCACAAGAGTTTATGTTGGGGCAAAAGGGAACTGTAGGAAAAGGGGGGGAGGATCTGCAATGTGACGGACGTTTAGATGGGAGGGTGAGAAACAGAGGGACATGGAGAGAAAAATCAGGAGTCAGAGGCAATGAGAAGCACTCACCATGTTACATCAGGAGATGTGACACCGAAGAGCTTATTTTTCTAAAGCATTTTTTTTGTCTTTTTTAAACATTCTTCAAGTTCCCTTCGAGAAATCTCTCAGTCATGGCTCTGTCATCAGGATGTAGGGTTTTATTTTTTATGTCAATCACAGTGATGACGCGTCTTACAGCACCTGCAAACTATCAACATTACTACAGACGGATTTGCTATAGGCCACACTGTTACCATGGATACAATGGCTACAATATGGGTTACCTGTCGGCAGGTAAGTGATGCAGGTGATGCTGCAGAGAAGGAAATTTTGAGCTTTTTCTGTGGATTAATGCTTAATTACAACCTTGTATAAAAGCTTAAATCAGATTCTTTATGTTGTAGCTCTTATATTGCAGTAGTGGGACATCAGGTTTAAAGTTTCACAGATGAATGGATATTTGTTACACTAAAATAGAGACAAACAGTGTTTCCTGCAGGACGATCTGTATTTTCAGCTTAGAGATGTAGGATGGCGTTGCCTGGCCTGACAACTTTCTCAAGCTTGTTGTGTTTCTGTTCTTTTAACAGTGTTTATCAGCAGTACATTCTATAAAGACTAAAAACAAAACATTTTTAATTTTTTTTATATTTGTTGAGGGATATGTGTCTGCATATCCACAGCATGGTGGACTGATTAAATTATTATTTTCAACACTACTGTTTTTTTTTATGTATTGAAAAGTTTTGAAACGTTATTGAAAAAAAAAACATGCCAAAATCCTTCCCCTGGAAGATGGCCGACTGATCCTTGCTGACCACTTAATGGTGCGTCTTTGACTTCACCGGTCCCACAAAACTTGGTTCCAGGTTTAGAAATGGTACCAGGACTGACCCCAAATAATGCTGCCTCTTGGCATACCAGAACACCAGCTTCCAGTTGCAGGACATTTTGGCACTTTTCTTTCTGCCCTGCCCACACATTAAGCGGTGTTGTTCATTCAACGCATACACAGTCCTTCAAAGTTTACCTTGTTGTAAAGTAACTTATAAGGATTTCTTATGAAATAAATACCCAATTGGTATTATTTGAGGGCAGAAATAATCAAGCAAAATAATGTTTCAAAACTCTTTGAGGAGTATACTGTATAAACCCATTCCTGCAGTAGGTTTCCAAACATGGAGCTGACAAGCCATTAACCTTAGTCCCCATATTACTTTTTTGCTTTTTTTAATAAAATAACATTATACATTTTTTTGGACTTCTGATTATACTTGTAGAATGCAGTGACGTGGACAACAAGCTAAAGTCCCAAGTTTAACCAGAAGGTTTTTTTTTACATGAGCTGTGCTTTACTGATCATTTCTAAACAATGCCAGTACTCTAAACATACTCTAATCCTGAATGTATTGCTTGTAATGTCCATTGACTTTTGTTGCTTTTTTCCTATTCAGAGAAAAATTTGGACAAGGTTTTTCTGCAGAGAAAGCACTGAATATTTGGCATCCTTGGTTTTGATATTTAGTGACAGTACCAAAGTGAAGCATTAATGTCTGGATTGTGATTTGGTTGGTAGCAATACTGCATTGGTATCTTTTTGCAGATCCTCCTTTGATATGACTTGTTAGCTTGTACTTTTTGAAACAACCTCATTAGAGATGATAGTTGCCAAAGTTTCTTTGTCATTGTTTTGTTTTTTACAGTTTGGACAGTGAGTCGCAGTTTGTCTGATGTTTTGATTGTTTTAAACAAAAAAAACTGCTAAAAAATCTAAATGTACTGAGGATCAAGATTCAAGGTTCAAGATGCTTTATTGTCACAAGATAATGTGCAAGTACATACACTGTGAAAAACTTATTTTGGGTTCTTTGCTCCGTGGTTTAAAACACAATACATAATAATAATACTGGAATAAAAATAATAAGGGATAAAAGCGGGTATGTTAAAAAAAAAAAACTAATTAAAACAGTTAAAGACTCAAGGCAATATACAGTCATGACTGTATATCATATAGGTATGATTTTACTCTGTGCATATTCCCTAGCCTTACTTTGCAGAGAATTTCTTTTACCCTTTTGAAAACAGCACCAAACATTATCACAAAAACCATATTTTTCTTTTGGGATTCATGTTGAAACATGAAGTTTAATTCGATTTCATCACTTCCAACATTCAGTAGTACTGTGGATAAGAGGGGAGTATTCCTACAGTTGTCAGATCGTTTATTTGCACCTCCATGCAGCCAGACTTCAATCAGCCTCACAGATAATATGTCTTTATGTGCTGTCTGGCACTGCACTGATGTTTTCTGTCTTCAACCAGAGGAGACGAGGAGAACTTTTATCTACACACATGACACCAGGAATTACAGGAGAAGCTTTAATGTTAACAACGACATGACGACTTCTCATTAGAAATTTCATTCCTGGCAAAACCTTGTACTCTTAGATCAATCCAGGAGTAGAAAATGTTTACATTTTATCATGACCATAATGCTGATAATCCTGTTGAAATGCTATGTTTCTAAAAAGATAATTTCCAAAGATAAATCTCAGCTATTAAGAAATAATCCATCTCTTGTGCACGAGGAACAAACCACCTTTCGCTCATGGACCAAAATAGTTTTCCATACAGACAACATGTTGCTGTAGGTGGTTTCGGGCAGAGAAATTAATGATCCTTCTGTTTAAAGCCAACGTCTGCTGAGGGTTTGGCTCCCGGCTCAGGGTGCTGGATCATGTTCTGGAAGTGGAAACCAGACTGGAGGGGATCAACTGCAGTGGACTGCAGAACAGCAGCACCACATCTCTGGATCAGTTTCTTGAAAAAGAAAACCCAAACCAAAGGACGTTATGCTGCAGGGATGGAAAATGAAGACAGATGGCTCTCGCCAGCTCTCTGGATGAAAGTGAAGCTGAAAGTTTGGCAGAAGATACCAAGAAGAGGAAAGTTTAGAAGCTCTCTTCTGCCCCAAAACACCATATTTGAAGTTATTGAGGTTGTATTATTAGGACTGTGAGGCTTAAAAGAAGGATGTTTCTATAATTTTGCTGTTGTTGGCTGCTTTAACTGAGACTATTTGGCAAACACTGTAGCTGTAAGGTCCTATGCATTACAGTTCTGCTGCCATCATTATCCTTTTTAACTAGGAAGAAAAGAGTCATGTTTGATACGTCCCTCTAACCAGTAAAAAAAAAACATAATTTACAACACTCTATGTTCTTTATAACGATCTGCAGCATCAACATTAAGTGTTTGGGGTCTGTGATTTTTTGTAGTACATCATTGTTCATACACTGGAGAACTTGTGTGCACTTTTAGAGTAAAACAGGAGAGTAGGTGTTTGACTTAACACCTTACATGATGATTGTGTATTGCTTACAGTATGACACAAGTTTTTCACAGCCAAAATCTCTTCCCTTGTCAAACCAATTCCTTTTTACTCCTCGCCACATCCTACTGTAGAGCTGCCATAAGACTGTTTTTACAGTGACTTGAGTACATATGAGGGGAAAGAGTGCTCAAATCAAAGAGCTACATCAACTCCAAGAAATATATCCATTTGTTCATTAAGTTTTATGGTTAACTACGAACGCTCTCAAAGATTGTATTTCCAGCAGCAGCAACAGCAGCAGTCCTGTTTTCAGCTAACATGGCTCTGCCATGCCACCAACACGCAGTACAGATTAGAGCTAAAAAACAGCTGCCAACATATTGATGCATTTACTTGCTTTAGATGTAGTATAGTGAACTCAGAGGAGGCAAGAAACAGAGAACCAGCTTGGAATTTTCACCTTACATTCAACAGGTGGTCATGACACAATGCCAAATATGTGCTCATAAGGCCTCACACCTGCTGAATGTTTAAATTAGTAACTGTTTTTAACAAGTTCACCCTAAAAGGTAATGGTATGTGGGGCCATAGAAGCTTAAATGAGCCATAAGCAACATATCTGAGCAGGCAGGAGACACTTTCGTCAGAATCTCTACTTCCTCGGTTCAATAAAGAAGAATTGTCTGTATAGTTAACTGCATAAGAAGAAGATTCAGACTTTTATAAGTGTTATTTTGTCCCTGTTGTTTACACTCTACACACAAAGGACAAAGGGCTCATACTGGGTCATAGCTGCGCACACAGCAACACTGACCACAGCGGTTTCAGAAACTCCTTTAATTTCAAAGTGTGCCTTGTACAAAAGCTGATTCAAATGTTTGAACGTTGTGTAAAACATTGAAAAGATAGAATACAATGAAGACAACTCATTTGACATTCAAACTAGGAATGCACAATATTTTGCAATATGATACAAGGTGATAAGTAGCTGTCAGTGAAGCCACAGAAACCCACTTTTAGATTAACACAACATGATGAACTCCAGATGCTACAGTGAGATTCTTTACAGCATTTCACTTCTGGCAAAGCCTTTGTGTTTTAAGTCTTCTTTTGCTGTGACGTAGAGATTATGTATCCCTCCACCATCAATTTGTCAGGTAGTGAGGGGATACAGCAAACATTAACTTCACTAAAACTGAACTAAGATTAAGTGATTTTGACTCTACTAATGGCGACGTGACACTAGTAGTGGGTACAAGAGTCACAGAAGGATATCCTCAGGTAGAAAGGAGGACGAGAGAAACTGTTGTGGCAGCAGGAGCAGGACAGGTCACAAGTTACCTGGTGGTGCAGCTGCATGAACTGTGAGCCCATTACCACGAACAAGGAGGCCTGCAACTGTCACGAGTGGGACTTACTAACTAGCGTCTTCTGAGCCTCTCAGCAGAGCTTTTTTATTTTGCTAAGTCTTAGGGGCCGTTTACATGACGCCGAAAACGATCGATTCCGCAAACATTTCGTTGCGTTTTGGCCTTCTGTTTAGATGAGACCATGTTGCGTTTCCAGTGAAAACGGAAACTTTTGACACCGCTCCCCAGAGCGGAAAGATTTTATTCCGCTCCTCTATCCTGCCTCGTGTAAACACAGAGCAGAGCGTTTCAGGGGGAAACGCTGACGTCACCGCATGCGCAGTACTCTTTCACATGGAGGCTGCGCGTGCATACCAGGAACAACAGCAGCTTCCTCTGTCCGCCGGGTAACGTGTGAGTGTCTTACCGTGCTCGGTTTGTTATCCAGAAAAAACTATCCAGACAGATTTGTTGTCCGAACTGATTTGTTGTCCAAAAAAGAAACTCCTGCTTCTCTGTGCGTCTGTTCGCCATTGTTGTTTGTGAAAGGTTTTCTTCTTCGTTCGTGTGTTGTAGCAGCGCTGCAGCTCTGCAGACCTACACCGCCATCTACTGAACCGGCATGCACACTACAGCGGATTTACAGGGGATTAACTCGTCTCCGAGCGTTGTCATGTAAACGCAGAAGAATTCGAAAACGGAAAGGGAGAATCTTTGCGGCTTCAAGTCAGGAGTTTCCATGTAAACGGCCCCTTAAACTGCCGTTGTGTGTCGTAGTCCTGGTCTGTAAACTAGGCACTGCAAACACAACACTGTTGTTGCTGCAGATTTGGGAAACCTGATGTTCAAATTTAAAGCAACGAGTCAAAATTGGCAAAGGCCCAATCCACATGACATGTTCCACATTATAGGATAATTGTTTCTATTCTTTTTCACATTCATTTGTTTTCTTTCTTATTCTCATGGGTAAAAAAAAACATGCAAAGGGGGTTTCGAACCCACTGATTAGATTTCATAATGTTGCTAAAGACAAAAACAATTTCACCCAGGCAAAAGAGAAACTTTTCTTTGACCCCATTTAGAGTCTGTGAGAGAAAACTGCACTGAAAGTTGAGACATTAAGGAACTGTAAACGTGAACAAATTACATTTCCCGCTCATGGTACAGATTGTGTATTTATTTTTTGGATGGAGGGGGTTTACACCGTCATACTTGGTGAGAAATCATGTATGCAGCTTATTTATACTGAGCTATTTAAAGCGGTGTTTAAAATAAAGACATCTAAGACATTATGTGTGGTCTGCGATGAGTGTGACGGGCAGTGAGTTTAACTCAAAAACACAGAAAACTGTTAATTTTTCTTCTCGATTAATTATATTACTTAACTAGTTTATAAAAGCAGCTTGTTTTCACAGGACCCCTCTGAATTCTTTAAATAGTTCCTCGCTGTAAAAAGCTGCCTGGAGTCAGGAGTTTGCAGAACAACACATATCTCAGCCACACTTCACACTTGGCACTGAATAAATTTTATGATGTGTTTGTGGGTTTTACAGACCTTATGCAGCAGCCAAACACATTCACACTCACCTTCTTAATGTGTCATGTCATTTATTCAAGTCAGCAACATTTTGAGTGATTCTTCTCAGCTAATTGTAGGTCTGCCGAAGAAAACAGGTAGCCTGTTTTATAACTTAAGGTGAGTCGGGTTTGAGTTTGTGTCCTAGTTTTCCTAATGATGACGGAGGCAGACCGGCTGTTAGCAAAAGTCCAAACAACGTTTAGGTTCACAAATCAGCTCACATCTCTCAGGGGGTCTTCTGAGGAAAACAATTTACTAGTCTTTGACCCTTAAAATCAGAAATATTCAAGTGTTTCATTTTGTGATCTGGTCACACAGAGAGGCAGTCGAGCCCTCTCTCCAACACTTTCTCAGACTAGTATCCTTCCTCTTGTATTTGTTTATAATCTTTATGCTTTGCTGAGAAGAATGTGTATGTTTAACGTGCTCTGATTTATGTTTCCATATGGTCACTGCTCCCAGGGGGCTCTGTCAAGATGCAGAGGAATGTAAATTTGCTTTTAAATGTTCAGTAGTTGCTTCCACATGGGGGATTTGTTTGTTTGAGCTGTAGTGCACTTGCAGAATACTTTCTCTTCTCATCCATCATCTACTTTCTTCTCAGAGAACATCTTTATCCCAAATCCTGTTAAAATTCCTCCCCCAGCTTGGACGCTCTTCTGGGATTTATTCTTTTTCCATATAATGAGTGGATTTGGTGAAATTACTCCCATTTCTCTTCCTGCTTCTGTCTCCCTTCTCCCCCACAGATATTGATGAGTGCCAGGTCCATAATGGAGGCTGCCAGCACAGATGTGTGAACACTCGAGGCTCCTACTACTGTGAATGCAACCCAGGTTCTCGCCTGCATGTGGACGGACGCACCTGCCTAGGTACGAAATATTACAGATTTGTGGCAGTGTTAAAACTGAAGCCAAGGTCAGGCTACACAATCCTTATGTCTGTCCCAAAGGTCACTGTGTCAGATTAAGGCATCATAGAATTAATCTGTGCCATGATTTTTTGACAGTCATGACGTTATGGTACCCAGCCAATGAGCAGGACTTATTTGATGAGGTCAGAAGGTAAAGGAGCTGGGCTTGATGACCCCCAGAAAAATGGCTGTAATCACAAATTCTGTATTTACTGAACTACATTATAATACTAAATAAGTTTTGTGGTCTGTTAAATACTAGCTTCATACAAATGGCAATTGCAGTTCATAAGGGTGCTTTGTTCTGCCAACATTTCTCTTTGTCGGTCTGCCATGGTAGTCCCTCTACAACAGAGGACCCCAACTTTCAGGCCACGGGCAAGAACTCGGTCAAAGAGAAACAAAAGGGATTAATTTCCCCACCCTTTTTGAATAACTGAGACTGGTTATCATTTACATTTTAATGATATTTTTAAACAAAAAGCAGGCCGGCCCCACTTAGGGCAGAGGGTCACCCTTTGCCCAAGCCTGGTCTTTCCTCACATGACTTAATACTCAAATAAAAATCCTTACTTATGTCACACTGGTATTTGAACAGAAAAGGAAAAAATATACTTGCCATATGTCTTTGCATCACATAAACAGTTTCAGGTGCTTTGTAAGAAGTCCCAAAAGCCCCATCCTTTTGGCTCATCAGCTGTTGAATGAGAGTAAAAAAGAGAGACATCATTGGAGTTAAAACTTTACAGCTGCTGATTCACATGAAGTAGCGAAAGGGGGATATTTGGCAGTCATGTAGCCACTAATTGAGACATGAAAAGGAAAAAACATCACTGATGTATTCATCAACAAGTAAATCTAGCTGTGGTTTGACAGCTAGAGCATTCTAGTACATTGTAGCACTCAGAGTCATACCTGAAGTATGTACAGAGACAAGTTGTCACCTGGTGCTGTGCAGCAGACCAATCAAAGGTTATGACATAGCTTCAAGATAAATCAGTACACCGTAGAGCCCTGTGGCACTGTAGAAAAACTATTGAAAACTGGTTATTTTGAGCAGCCCACTGACTGAGCTCCAAAGACTATCCAACATTATGCAACATATGGAATGCATTTATTTATAACGCACTTTACATTCTTGCGAATCTCAAAGTGCATACAGAGTTAAAAGCAGACCATAAAAGCATGAAAAACATATAAAAGCAGTAAAAAAATTTCAAGCAAACGCTTTAGAAAAAAGGTAAGTTTTGAGTCCTGTAAAGATGGTCGTAGGTTGTGGTGCTCTCAGGTGATCTGGGAGGGCATTCCACAGGCTTGGGGCAGTGAAGGAGAAGGCCTGGTCGCCCATGGTGTGAAGTTTGGTTTCTGGGATGATGAGAAGGTCCTTGTTGGAGAAACGGAGGGTTCGGGTGGCTGGTTTCAATTTGATCAGTTCTTTGAGGTAGGGGGGTGCATCGCCATACAGGCACTGGTGTGTAAAGAGGAGAATACTCCTGTTAGTTCTTTGTTAGTGTACTGTTAAAGCTAAAGTTTAATTGAAGCACTTTAATGTTTGCCGGATATTGTGAATTTTCATAAAGACTTCCTCAGTACCTCCATATCAAAATAAATAGCAACAAATGTTGCACTTTTCCCAGAAAATAGGATTATTAATCAACAAATTGGACTCAAATTTGGAGTTCTTTGAGACTTTTCCCTCTGTAGATCCAGTCAGAAAGAGAATAATAGCCTCCAGAGCTTCCTCTCTTTAATGTGGCTCCGCTTGTTTGAAACTCACATAAACAATTAAAAACTGTTTTGGAATAGCAACTGTGTTGGAAGATTCTCAAAGGCAAGAGACGTTTTTGGTTAGATTTTCTAAATCCTAAACACATTTTAAAAGTGTTTTTAGACATGAGCACTTCCACATGAAAACCACAGTCAGGATGTTGCAGGAAGTGACCCCTGTGATTCTGACAAAAAGTGAGTTATGAATCCAGCACCCTTCACCGGTAAAACCACCCTGAATACAGGTTGTTGATCTTGTATTTCCTTAAGTGGTTTCCAGTTGGAGCATTGTTTGAGTAAATATCAACTCGTCATTATGTACCAATGCTGCAACTAACCACTATTTTTGTGTCCTCCACTTGACAAAAACACTCAACAGACTAACTCAAAGAAGAACATTTTCAATCAGCACTTTCAGGCCACTGAGCCAACCCCATCTACAGATGAATATTGTGTGAATGGATGGAAAGCTCTAAAGGAATCCTAAATGGAGCTTGTGGCAGGATTATTTTCACTGGAACTAAAGAGAAGTTTGGACCTGAATCTAGTTTTTTTTTTTAACTTCATTTGAGTCTCTGGTTTTAGATCTGGAGATGGATTTTCAGTGATGATGAAAAATAGTCATCACATTGCATACATTCTGAAAAGTAAGTCTTTAGCAATTTTCATGATTGTATGAAGCAGGGAGCATTAAATTTGCTCCAGGACCACTTTATCTCTTGACAGATTTAGATTATATCAATTTTGTGGTCTAAATAACACATTTAATATGTTCCTTTTCTCTAAAGGTAGCTGAATAGAAAGATAGATATTCAAAGAAAGTTTAGTTTCAGCTTCTCCATTTACATACTTAGCATGGCAATAATGAACAATAAGGCAAGACGGCAAAGGAGGAAGGGAATTAAATAAATATGAAAAATATATAGTTTAGGGATGTCCCGATCCGATATTGATATCGGATATTGGTCAAAAAAACAAATATCGGATTATATCGGCCTGCATCCTAAATCTCCGATATCAGCACTCCGATACAAGCAGTCCATTCTAATATATTTATTTTTTTATTTTATTCAGTTGTAGAATATGCTTATGTTTAAGTTCAACACAGTGGTTATTTTGCAATTGGTGAAATATGTTTTTGTTTGATTTATTGAGGTCACTTTTCAGGGCCTTCTAATATTTTTTATTCATGTTGTTTTAATTGTAGTATATTCTTATGTTTAAGGTTTAAATTTATTTAACCTATTGGTTAATAACAAATGGGTCAGTTTTTCTCATACCTACTTTGGCTGACTACTGTTCTCTGTTTGAGTAATCTGACCTGATCAAGCCTTTTCTTACAGTCCATACTACAAAATAGGTTATAAAAGTCTGTATGATTCCTGCCAATATCGTATCGGATTGATATCGGTATCGGCCAGTACTAAAGACTGCAATATCAGTACCGTATCGGAGGTGAAATAGTTGTATCGGGACACCCCTAATATAGTTAGGTAATACAGCAAAATAGAAGAAAAGTTTTTTCTTTTAAATATTTAATTCTTTGCCTTCTACAGTGGGGTCAGTCCCAATCATCCATACTGCTGCCAATCATTGGGTGGAAACTAAAATAATTATGCCACTTATTTTCGGGCTGTCATGGTAAATGTTAGATGTTTTATGTAGCACTTTTCAAATCTTTTGCTTTTACACTGCAGATTATTTCTAACTATTTAAACCCATTTGCACTAAGATTCATGCCCTTTCTTACCTGTTTACATGCCACCAGGAGCAACTTGGGATTGAGGGCCTTGCCCAATGACACGTCTACATGTGATGGCCAAGGTTAGGCTTAAACCCTCAACCTTCCAAATGATTGCAGAACCAACTGCCACACTAAGCCAATGATGAATCATATGCTGTCTTTCACTGGATTTAACATTAATATAATTTTAATCCTGGGTGAATCTTTGCTGATCGAAGCTGGCAGATAAGCTTTTGTCAAACAGTTTGAACATGCAGTCACGTCTAATGAAACCTTTTCACTCTCTAGTGTTGTAGGAGTTGTCTTAACATCTGTAGGGATTCAGCAGAAAAGATATCCCCCCTTAAAATAAAAAAATGTTTTCTTTTTCACATTTATTTTACCTCCACCAGAAATTTATAAAAGATTTAGTAACGTGGCAAGATATGACCCCACATTTTTACTAACAACTCACTAAGTTCTCAACAGTTTTAAAGACATTGTTAGGGAGTGTTAGTCATGGCACAAGGAAGAAGTGATTAGATTTTAGTGGTAATGCGAATCCAGATGTGGATCCAGGAATTGCTTCAAGGATTTTTTAACAGTGCAAGATAGGTTGTTTCCCACATTTCAGACAATAACTTGCCCAACAATGTTGGAAATGCCTTAGCAGAAGTTTGTGTTCTTGGGGTTTTTTCAGTTTGATACTGTACTTGGGGCCAGGATGTACCCAACCTGGGGTCAAGGCTGTCTCTAGGGAAGCACCAGCGATTTCAAGGCAGCAGGCGTCAGGCTCCATCAGCTCTGAGGTTGTCAAAGTGATGATTAGGTGATAAATTGATTCACTTATTTCTTTTGGGGGGGGGGGGGGCTAAAGTCTGCATGAGTTTCTAGGGTCAAAAATGTATGCACAGTCTTTTTACAGAGGAAATCACAATGTATGTCTTGGCCTCATAAAGCATAAATTAATTCACTGTCTTATAGAGCAGAAAGTGAACTGTAGCTGGGACCAAAGTGTCCCTGAGAGGCCTTTGTTTGACGGCTGTTGCGTGAAAAAAATGACTGATTGCAGTAATAATCACAGACCACATCTGGACTGACTCCCAGGTGAACCTTTCTGTGAGGCTGCATATCTGCCACGCTGAAAACTTTTCAGAGGAGAGACGAAAAATGAACTACAATTTCTCCATTTTCCACTCAACAAGTGGGTAAAAATCTATTTCACACAACACACAGGGTCAATACATACATTCTGGATACACCACATACCTCTCAGCTCTGAAAGCAGATGTCCTCGTCTTATCCAGCTCTCGATCTGCCAGCAGAGGTCACATGAATCCCACACACTTTGCGTGTGCCTGAATAATATTTAAGCTGGAGAGCACTCAATCTGACGTGTTCTTCTGACTGATGGATCTCCAGCCTTCAAGTATGAAAAACTCTGACTTTGAGAGGCTGTTTGGCCTCTGACTGTAGATTTTTTTCTGAGGGGAAGGAGTCCAGGTTGTCTAGGTCTCATCTGTTGATACAAAGAAGACAAAAGCAGACAGGGGAAGATTACTCAGCTTGCTTTGCCCATCAGTCTCATCAGCTGGCGAATGTTGTCTAACGGGGGAGTCCAGCCATTCAAATCTTTCTGTGATTTTTGGCCCATTTTTGGGCATGGATCCTGCAGGATTCAAGGCAGAGCAATGCTCCAACTTCTTCTTTCCAGGTTTATTGAAGGTACATCAGAACTAATGACATGATCTATGATATAACACAACCATCAAATCAAAAAGAAATATTTCAACTTTGATTTGTTTGTGATTCTTGGTTTCCTCATTGTCTTTCTACCAATCTGTTTCAAAAAGGACATTGACTAAAACAAAATAAAGACCTTAAGTTTTTGGTGCATACCAGAAATAAATCGGTTCTCTCAAGGGGGGCTGGAGACTATCCAAGCTGTGATTGGGTGAGAAGCAGTGTACACCCTGGACTAGTTACCAGCTGACGCAAGGCTGATGTTCATAAAGACAGACAATCATTTACACACACATGCAGTCACAGGAAGGCCATGTAAATTCCACACAGAAGGGTCCTGACGTTGAACCAGCAACCTGACATTCACACTAACCTACTGTGCCACCATGCTGCCCAAATTAAATACACTTAAATAAATAAATAATTGTTTGATTCACACAGACATCAGCATTAACTCAACAGCATTTTAAATGGTTTTCTTTAAAATTTGCAAAAAATTCCACTTTCACTCAAGGCTGTACATTTCAGGGTTAAAGGTCGAGTCCCATGTGCACCCCTTATTTCGACAGACTATGTGAATCATATTACAACAAAAACCACCTCATCTTTTGTCTTTATCCACCACTGTTCTCCCACTGAACCGCACTTTTCAGGGGCAAGTGGTCACCAAACATTATTTTAAGTTTTCCACTTTGATTTCTCTCCATCTTCCCTTAATTTCTTCGTAGTTCTGGCCTTTTGTTTTATGATTAATGTTTTTTTCCTTGTCTTTCTCCTTTCTTCTTAGCTACCCACTCATGTGCCATCAGCAATGGAGGATGTGAACACTACTGTGTGCAGCAGTCAGCCGCTCATTTCCGCTGTCGTTGTAAGCCAAACCACATACTAGCAGAGGACGGCAAGCACTGCATACGTAAGTGCCCTGACTGTGTTGTGACTTAATATGAAATACACACCAACACTCACACCGCAGAAGGAGCTGTAATAATGGATGGCTGATAAAGCAACACGAGCCAGTTAAAGTAGTTAGTTTAGAGCTTTGTGAAGGATTCTGTTTTGATCTTAACATGAAAAACATGCCCCTAAATCTGCTTCTAGTCATAACTTTCTGACAGGATGTCATATCTAGAAACTTATTAACTCACAGTCATGATGAGACATTAGATTGCAATGAATCACTGCAATTTGTTTTATTGTTTTTCAACTTAAATTAGTATTTAGATTTTCCTGCTCTTTTTAATCTAAGTGTTCTTTGCAGCTCTGGAGTAAAAACAGGTCTCAAGGGGCTGTGAAATAACACATATATGCATTTTAAATTACTATCTTTCAGGGGCTTTTACTTTGTAATTGTTGGCTGTGAACAGCTTCCTCTAATTTTTGCAGAGCTGAATGTTCTCATCCCAGGTGCAGGACAGGCTTACACAAGTCAGACACACAGAGCTGTGCAGAGCTGATGTGGGGGTTACACAGGCTGGCACTGAGCATTTAAAGCTCTTCATGTGCTCTGCATTAAGATTTCAGCTTTTACAGTTTTCTCTGCTACTGTGCAAGAAGTCTGTTTGGATGTGGCTGGTGTATTTATATTTTTATGAGTGTGTTTATTGTGTGTTGCAGTGCAGAATCCCTGTGCAGTTCAAAATGGAGGCTGTATGCACGACTGCCGAGTTGATGGTGGTAAAGCTCACTGTGACTGTAAAGTTGGCTTCATGCTGGCTGAAGATGGAAAAACATGTGAAGGTAATTAAGCACTAACATTAATGTATAACCATATTCAGCATCTCAGTGTCGAAAGAGTTTAAAAGAACTGAAAGAAAATCACTATAAACACTGTTGTATATAATACAAATCCCAGCTTCAGTTAAGTTGGGATGTTGTATAAATTGTGGATTAAAGAATATGAATGATTTGCAAATAGTTTTTTACCTTCAATCAATTGAATACACTACAAAGATAAGATATGATCTGATGTTCAATCTAGCTACAAAGGACAGCTGAGAAATGCCTGCAGCCTATGCCTGTCTCCCATTTGAAAATTTGAAAGGAAAATTTGTATTAGGAAGCCCAAACACAACAACCCAGACCCTGGACTGTTGAGCAGCTACAGTTGTACATCAAGCAAGAATGGGAAATTATTCCACCTAAAAAGCTTTAAAAAGTTGTGTCCTCAGTTCTCAAATTCTTACAAAGTGTTGTTTACAGGAAAGGTGTTGTAAGACAGTGGGCAACATGCCCCTGACCAGGCCTGAAAGATATGTCGCTCCTGTGTCTATATCGAGATATGAACATTCAAGATATTAACATTAAAAAAGCAACAATATAACAACAATATAAACAATATACATTTTTCCAGCGCTCGCCCTGCATGTACAGCTCTGGAGTCACAATAAATTTCATTTTTACTAATGCCCTTGAATGCACCACTTGGTTTCCACCAAACCTGTAGTCATATCGTATCAAATCGATATCGAGATATCTGGCATGAATATTGAGATATGAAATTTTGTCCATATCATTCAGCCCCACCCCTGACCCAGCTTTTTTTTGAACATGTTGCAGGTATTAAAGTTGAAATGAGTATTTGAAGAGCAAAAAGTTCATTACAGACAAACATAGACATCGTATTCAAATATGAGCCTCATTTCAGTGTATTTTCTAAATTTGCCACGGATAGATTTTAAAATACCACGGGCCCCAGCTTGGACATCCAGCTACACTGTATGAATGGTGCTCTCTAGATAAATTTGCATTACCTTTGAATCATAACATAATGTCATGCTCTACTTGAAGAAGTAATTAAATCAGCTTTGTTTGTTTTCAGGGCTCTTTAAGTACTTGTGTCTCTGAAGTAAAAAAAATTAGTCAGGATTCTTTAAAAAAAAAAAAAGCAAATCTGAGTGCCGACATTTCCATGTCAGCAAAACAAGACTGCTAAGTGATCTGTTAAAAGCACATTAAGGTCTCAAAAGTCGTAGATCAGGCGCGGTGCCACCCTATGCTGCACCAGGAAATTAGGGCCCTTTGAGTTCTCTTTGTTCTCTGTTATGATATAAACATGTAAAGCTATTTAGATGCCAGTACTTTCATTTTAGTTTTATTGACTGTGACTTAAAGTCTGCTGTAGGTGCTCGTCAGGGCTTTTGTTTTGAAGAGGCACATATTGAGTGACTATGGATGCAAATAAATCAGAGCTAACCAGATGTATTTCTCCATTTTATTCTCTCTTTTTTGTCTTGTTACATATTTTTGTGACAGATATCGATGAGTGCGAGACAGATGAAGCCAATTGTGCTCACGGCTGCCATAACACGCTGGGCTCTTTCGCCTGTGTGTGCAACACAGCCTATGAGCTGGGGGCTGATGGAAAACAGTGCTACAGTCAGTACAAACCCTCTTTGTATTTATACATTCATGTAAAATTTACATTGATCTAAGATGAGTTATTCCTGTGCTGTTTTTTAACCCTTATAATCTCACTCTGTGCATGTCAAAGGGATCGAGATGGAGATCGTAAACAGCTGTGAGAACAACAACGGTGGCTGTTCACATCACTGCCAACATTCAACCAGTGGGCCTGTTTGCTCCTGTAACAACGGTTACAGACTGGATGATGACCTTAAGACCTGTGTTGGTAAGAGGAGTTAAGCTAGTTGCATTAAAAAATACAAAAATCTTAGCAGGTTTTATAATGTAGTCTTACTCTACATGGGCACTTTTTTAAAAACATTATTACATAAGTGAACCACTGTTTTTAGTACATTTGTTAGCTCTAACTGCCAGTAAAAGTAAAGCTCATGTTGCAATATTTTTTTAATTTTCTTGTGAGTTAACCCTTTTAGCAACACCAGAATTTGTAACCATCATGACTGTGTAAGTAGACTTATTCAAGGACTGTTGTAGGAGAACACAGTTATTCTCATGTAAGTTTGCATTCTGAGTTTTTAAAAAATTAGGAATGCATGATATTGTATTTGCCAGTATCAGATATGTTGATATTTCCAAACTTTTATCATTACCCATACTGATATAAGGTACCTCCTTTACTAAAATTTACCTTGAAAAGATGTGGACCAAGAAAAAAATAATTTCCTTCTCTAATAGAAGACACCCCAGTGATCACAGAGAGAAGCAATGTGCTGCAATTATACTCTCTCTGGATATTACAGCCAATATATGAGATTAACATAGCTAATATGTATTGAAAAAATATTTGTTGTAATTATCAGCCATTGTTCTGATGTCTGCGAACACAGATGTTCACTTTTTAAGCCTATATCTGCTAATATCATGCTGATAATGTCTTGTATCGCTGTTGAAAATGTTGTGCTTTGCAGCTCCATAAAGCTTGACATTTAAATATAACCATAGCAGAAGAAGAAGAAGAAGACGTGCTTTATTGATTCTTCATTGGGAGTTTTTTTACACTCTTGTTAAAAAAACATTTGACACACATATTGGCTAAAATACACGAACCGTTCCTACAGTCATGCACTAATGGAGAGATGTCAGAATGATGGCTTCCTGATCCTGAAGAAGCTCTGTGGAGCAGCTTTGTGGCTCAGGACTTTGCTCAAGGCACTTCAGCAGAGCCCAGGTAGTCAGCTGGCACCTCTCTAGCTACTAAACCAACTTCACAACACTGTTTGGTCAGGACTTTAACCAGCCAGCCTCTGGTTCCCAAAATCATTACAAGTAAATCAGTTACTCCCAGTGTAACAGTGCAGCTACCAACCATCTCTCTCTGCCACTGTGGGATGCAGTTTCAAGCATTTCAGTGGAAAACCTGAAGTTGCAGCGTGTGTTTATGTCACTTTCAGCAAAAGCAGACAAGATATGAGACTAACACAGGCAGGTGTTGGGAGCAATATCATGAATTGTTCAGACTGAGAACAAAGAGAGACAAAAAAGTCCTTCATCTAAACTGCTGAATGACAATCAACTTAAGCACACCGCTGTGTTTAAACAAAAACTGAGAGAGTTTTGTTTGGTCGGCCCATTTTCCACTTCTTTTATTTGGCTACATGTCCTTGAATGCACATCCTCTTTACAAGCGCTCCCTTCTTTTTTTTTTCCCCTTGATGGCGTTTTTGGTGCATCTGCAACTTGAGCGACACATCGTGTCGATGGCACAGTCTGATAGTTTGCTTGGTCAGTAAGTGGAAGGTTGTAGGTTCAAGCCCAGATTGAATGTGTCCTTGGGCAAGACACTTAGCCCAAGGTGCTCCCAGTGCTGCGTCAGAGGAGTGTAGTGTGGCAAGAAAGAACATGAATGTGTTGGTTGATACTGATGGACAACTGACATAGAAGCTAACCATCAGTGTGCGAAAGGGTGTGAAATGGTAGATGCGACATGTGGTGTAAAACTGCTTTAAGTAGTGAAAAGATGAGAAAGCACTATATAAGCTCAAGTCCATTTACATCTCCGTGTGATTGGCCCCAAGGGTCACATTCATTTGCTAAATAGTGCATGGCTTATGTTGATTTAATGCATTCATTTATGTAGGACACATAGTTACTTCCTGTTACTTATTTCTGACAAAATGTGTAGTCATCTAATCCGTGAACTCGCCTCTAATAGACCATGAGTTAAGAGGCATTATTTCACATGAATTGGTGATGAGTTGGACTTAACTAGCTTAAGTTTATTTTGGACCAGGCCCTAAATAAATGTAATGTATTTTTTTATTTTTGCCTAAGTTTACACATTTTTTAAAAACATTTTATGTCACTGTGAATAATGTACTCTTTTATGTTGTACCCTATCATTAAAGAGTGTAATGTAACTTTTCAAAGGACTTTTACTCCTCATTTTATCATAAGTAACAGGAAGCAGTTTTTGCCTTAAATCATGATGAGTCATTCAATAGTTACCAATAAATAAGCATGGATGTGACCTCTGAAGTAGTGTTGCTGCTGACTGTGAACTATAACGACCTAGAAAAGATATCTAAACCTATGAGGTAGGAGTCTCTTGCACTTCATCTACTCTGCAGATGGAAGTGAGTGCTCTCAGAACAGGACTGAAGCATATGAAAAAAACACTTAAATAGATTCCAGAAAAAGAGGGCAACGTCACAGGAATGACTGCAGCAGACCAGTAACATGATGACTTTGCTATGATGAAGACACGGTGCGTTTAAACATAAGTCCTTTGGGACTGAAAAAATATCTTCAGTGACTCGTGTGCTGCAGCTGTTTCTGTGGAATTGCCTTTCCTTTAGAGAAACCACTGCAGTGTTTTTTATGTCTAAATCTGTACTTATAATGTTTTTAATAGCAAAAATCAAATTGTTCAGTGCACTTGATCGCCTTTCCATTATTGAACAAAAGAATTTGACTTTATGGTCATGGAGTCCGTTTATTTCAGTCTGTTGCTCCCTTAATAAAACAGTATGACTTTGGATCTTTAGGACTGTAACCTTTGATGATAAAAAGCTGTTTTGATCAGGAGGTGGATATAAATCTGAGCATTAACAATATGAGGGTCAACATTTACTTATGCTCTAGAAACATTCTACTGGGAAATATGCTGTATGTCTTCACTGAAGTGATATCCCCGTACGCATAACCCACATGCAGAATTTACATTTTCCCATAAAATGTTTGTGTTAGCATCAGGGAGGCATACGGCTACAGTCAGCACATAATTCTCGTTTTCTTCCTTGTTATGTTTGGCAGATGTGGACGAGTGTGGAGAGCAGATCTCCTGCTGTGAACAAGACTGCACCAACTACCCCGGGGGTTATGAGTGTTACTGCTCAGCAGGGTACAGGCTCAACTCAGACGGATGTAGCTGTGACGGTGGGTTTAACTCTCTATCAGAGTGTAGATTATCCTCCACATTTTATGACACTTTTATGAGCCTGAATTTTTACCTCTGTGGTTTTGGCTGAGGTCCAATCTGATCCGAAATCCTTCATCACAAACATACAGTGTTTTTGTTTCAGTTTTGACACTTAAGGAGGGGTTTGCTTATTTAAATTGCTCTAGCTTTTCTCTGGATTTAACATTAGTATTTGTTTTTATGTGTTGCTTAGATGTTGATGAGTGTCTGGCCGTTAATGGTGGCTGTGATCACACGTGCCAGAACAGCGCGGGATCCTTTCAGTGTTTCTGCCGACGGGGTTTCCGTCTGGACGAAGACCGGCAGTCCTGCATCCGTGAGTATCAGCAATCACGGTTAAAGAGAGGGAGTGGGCGAGTGGGGATCACACCAGAGACATGCCAAAGGAAACCTGGCACACTTATACAGTTGCACTGCTAAATACATCCTGTGTGTGGAGTCATTCATTGAGACTAAACATGGCTGCAATTGGAACAATCCTTTCTAAACTGTCCCATCCTTTAATGTCACAACTGGAGAAGTACGGCAGTATGCAGGTATGGTTATATTCAAAGTAGGGTTCATAGTTTTCGAATAATGGTCCTATTCACGGCACACATTTGGATCTGTCACATTGTGGAAAACACAGCTGTTACTAAAAACAGTGCCGGAATAATATCTAGATCTTTCCCAGAAGTAAATTCAGTTTATCCCCTCTGATGCAAGTAAAGTCTTACATTCAGACTGTAACTGCAGCTGAAAGGCAGAAGTATTTTTTCATAGTTGCAAGGTGGAGCTAATTCAGATGTATTTATTTCAGTTCATACATATGGATTGCTGGCTTTGCTCAGTCAGAAGAGCAGATGCCGCATGTCTACACAGTCCTGGTTGCTTGTCCAACATATCACTTCCACTCTATGTTTTTACATTTCTTTCTTGTCCTCAGCTTTGCAATGAATAATAGAATATACTCTTTCTTTTATTATCACAATTGTATTGTTAGTTTTCTTAGCTCTGGTTCACACACCAGTCTGAAGCTAAAACGATGCCAGCAAGTCTGTCTTGTTACTGTTAGAGCAAAATGTCAGACAACGGAACAGGATAGAAGACATAAACATCGCATCCATGGTGGAGGTCAGAATAAAATCCTTTAGAACAGAGCGTGAAAGAAAATGCAACAAATCTTCAAGAGCCCATACTTTGCCTGAACTCAGGCTACATTCAGTTTTGATGACTGCTAAATAATGTCCACAGTGTTAAAACCCTCTAGTTTTCATACACTGAGTCACCCTGATCAAACTTTATACTCAGCCTGTCTGAAACGCTAGGCCCCCTTCCCTATGTAGACCCAAACTCTGATTGGTTGACTGGGCATTCTACTGTGCATTGCACTGAGGAGATGCTACTTTCAAGTTCATGCTAGTTTTCCAAAATCGCCAACCCCAGCTTTAAGCTGCTCCTGGTGCTGTCAGCGGGAGAAGTCCCAGTGTTGCTCTCTTTCACTTGGAGGGGACATGTAAGACATATTTAGTTAACCTTTGCTTGTAAACATGCTACATTTATCAGCAAAAAGTTTCAAACTTTATAAACAACATTTTCTTGAATTAAGATGCATAAATTGATATTAGACAACTCTTAGTCAGTTTGAGCTAAGTCTGGTCATAGTGCTTTCATTTTCTCAATCAAACTCACAAAAATGCTTTTGAAAACATCATATAATTTAGTTCTCAGATATTCTTTTCATATTGTGTTTATGTTATTTCTTTGGTCTGTCTTCCTGCAGCTCTTGAGGATGCAGTTGAAGCTTTGTCCAGCGGAGGGGCCATTGAGAGCCCCCTCCTGCGGCCTCAGCTTACCTTTGTGCAGGACTACAACCAGGCTCTGGAGCGTTATGACGACTACGAAGACGATGAGGGGGAGCTGAGGGCTGAGAGCAACCTAGCAGAGAAATTTGGTTTGTTACCCCCCAAAAATCCATTAACTACTTTATTATAATTAACAAAAACCTGTATCCAATTACATGATTGTGCCCCCCTGGAGGTGGAGACGTTTATAGTCCAGACAAAAACAGACCACATGGTTGGGGTTAATCACTGAAATCCATGTTTGCACACTGTCGGAGCACACTGTATCAGCGCTGCTTTTCTGGCAGGAATGCTGGAGCTAATTAGAGCTGGCAGTAAAACTGAACCTAAACAGAAAGTCAGGCGGTCTGGTTTGTGTCACCAAAGCTTAATCAACACTTTTCCTAACAGCCAAAGTTAAGATTTTAATATCTTTTAATTAAATTTGACAGGAGGAACGCCTGGAAAAAATACTTTGACATTTGTTGATCTAAAAATTGTTTGCTAGAGTTCAAACTCTGTCCATTCTAATAATCTGAGACCATTTGCAGAATTTTTCCATCTTTGCTGAGTCCTGGTTTTCTTTCACAGACAGGTTTAATTATTTCTGTCGGCACTGACACATTCACAACCTCAAACATTTGAGAGAGGTTTGTTCACTTCACTTCGTGAACAAACATGAGCATGAACTTTAAATTCATCCAACCTTTTGTTATTTCCAGTTTGTTTGGACGACACGTTTGGCAATGACTGCAGTTTGACATGTGATGACTGCTCCAATGGAGGAAAATGTAACGCCTGGAAAACTGGCTGTGACTGCCCTGATGGATGGACGGGTATCGTCTGCAACCAGAGTGAGGATCAAGACACACAGATTCACATGTGCTTAAAATCACTTTGTACTGTAATTAAAACACTTTCTTTTTCAAATCTCACAGCGTGCTCAGAGGGCTATTTTGGGAAAAACTGCTCCTTCCCCTGTAAGTGTAAGAATGGGGCCAGCTGTGATCCGGTCAGTGGGGGCTGTCGCTGTCCACCGGGGGTCAGTGGGGACTTGTGCCAAGATGGTGAGTTTGTTTGAGGCTGCATTAACACTTCAGGAAAGTGTGACCTGATCTGATTGCTTTTTGTCTAAGATCAGACTTTATTTTATAAGACAGTGTTAACAACTCGAGTCAAGATGAAATTGATCAGGATTTTTGGGCCTCATTCATAAGTGGATCAAAATCAGATGCAGAGTGGATCTTTTTCCATGTCATCCCAGTGTTGGATAGTGTTACTTTTAGGAATAGAATTAACACTTTATTGTCGTTGTTTAAAAGGATACAACAAAATATTGTTTACAGCAATCCAAATAAACAGCATTTTACAACCTTGTCAATATAAAAATAGATGAAACTATGTTTTTATCATTCGATATCAGCACTCACGAAAAGACATACAGAAAACATATGACAGAGACTTAAATATGTTACATTTGTTATAATAAGGGATGCACAACATTATTGGTACACTGTTGATATCGGCAGACATGACAGTTTTTGCAGATATTTACAGCCAATATTTTGTCCATAGAAACCGGCCATAAACCTCATATATATATCTCGGCTGTAGTGCTGGCAGAATGTAAAAATATACCATAAAATTTACCTTATCTCTACTGAATGTACACTTTTATAAATCAACATTTTTATTTCTAAAGGATGATTTGTTTTATTCATATCTGTTTCTGAAACAAATTGACTATCACCGTAGGATGAATAGATTAATTTTAGGTAAGTGAAGCCAACTATCTTTATTGGTGTGAATGACAATGGGTTTGAAGATATTGCCATATTGGATATCTGCAAAAATCCAATACTGTGCATCTCTTTATAAAACTTTATATCATATTATATTGCAAAGTGAGAGATGTATCACATTAGAGGACTTTAGAAAATTGAAAACCAGCCTCTTCTTTGTTTGCTACAAATATGACAGCACTGACAAAGTGTTCACCTTTAAATGTATGGGCTCTATTTTCATCCTACAGCAGAGTTTATGGCTCATAATCTGTTAATCTGCAGCCTCACAACATAGAACTGATAACCTTTGCTCCTTAAATGCTTACGGGCTAATTTTTAACATGAGGGGCTCTAATTTCGTGGCGCAGCGCAGGGGGTGCAAGCCTGGCGCACCCCGCGCAGTGTTAATTTCGTCCGGTGCACCGCCGTGCGCTGCAAGTTGGACAATTTGGTAGACCGTCTGCGCAGACATGGGTGTGACGGCGCACCAAGGGGAGGTGATGGCGCACCAGGGGGAGGTGTCAGCGGATTCATGTTGGCGCAGTGACAATTTCGTGCCAAAAACGGTGCAGAAAGTGCGCTGAAAGCTCGGCAGCTTCAACCTGGTCTAACCTCGGCGCAGGGCGAAGCGCACCCTCCGCAGCTGTAATTTGGTGACAAGTGTACATGTGCGCACGCCTCAGAGGCAGGTTTCCAGAGTGTCAGGCACATTTTAATGCAATAAACAATCACTATTTAATGTAACAGTCTGAACCAGCATATACATCTGTATCTATATTAACTGTCCCGTCACATCTGATGTCGGATTAAAACCGTTTGTCATCATGGAAACTTAACCTGACGGCAGCTGGAAGTTTGATGCACATGTTACAAGTCAACAATGAACACCCTTTACATCTGATACTGAGTATATATCTGGCTTCTCTCATTTCATTAAATTCAAAGAAAAAAAGGAGAAAAAAGACGGAGAAAAAAGAGAAAAAAAATGTATGTTACTCTGGATTTACCTGTTATTTCCCATATTCCTCTATTTTAGTCTTTATTTTTAACGTGATCTAAAAAGATGGAGTACATTATTGCAAGGAGGATGAGGAGGAGACACCGGGAGAGTATAGAGTATATCACTAAAGGCTCTGCTATTTGGCGATGACAAACCAGGAGTGCAGGTGGATGCCAAGCATGAATGGATAAGAAAGCGGGTGTGAAACTGTCTCTTATTTTTTTTACTATTAATGACAAAGGAACAGATTACATCTGTCCCGGGAGCTGGCCCACACGGTGACGCGCATCCTGGCCTCCGATGTGTGCCCCGCTGTACATTCTCCTGCTGAAGAGACTTTCCAGCACACTGTGCCTGCTGTGGGATCATTCAGACCAATCAGACGCTGCGCCTCGGCCGCAGCGCATTTAAAGGCGAGGAGAGGCAGTCATTTGATTGGTGAAGACAGCGGTCGGCTGTGTCAAACCTATTCACGCCTCCGTCTCCTCCTCTCTCGATATGCGCTGAGTAAGCGTGGATGCGATGGTCTGCGATGGTCTGTGATTTGAGTGCGCCTCTCTTGGCACTGCAGGAAACTTGCAAAGTGCGCTGGTCACACCCAGTGCACACGGCGAAGGCCGGTGCAGGGCCGGTGCGCCTGCGCTTGCGCCTGGTCTATGAAATTAGAGCCCGAGCTGTGCATAAAACTGTGCTTCACTGACACAACAGTGCGTCACAGATATTTTAACAAAAGTATACAATATGTTTTGAACTTGCATTTTTATTGTCTCACGGTCCTTAAATTTGGAGTTTATTGCAGTCCTCTTTGACATTTCATATGCTGAAACTACTTACTTTGATATCTCTTTTATTTATTTGCTGTAGTTTATACTGTTTTATACCCAAGTGTTGTCCACCATTTGTAGTCAAACCTTTTCATAGATGGAATGAAGTTAAAAGTTTTATGTAAGAGTACTGTTTCTACACTTTAGTCTTCCTGTCTGACAAGTATTTAAAAAACATGTTTAAACTTGCACTGAAAAAAATCAACGAATAATCATCATTGTGTTAAAGAAAGCCTCTGGAACATAAGGTCATGTCTGTAATTTTAATACTGTATGTTTCATAAACGAGTTGGTCTGCTAATGCATAGATTATCTTCTTTGTAAAGAGGTAGAATCATTTTTTAATCAAACTTACCTAGGAAAGCATCTTTAAATATCAAACAAAATTAGATTAATTGACATTTTTCAAATGAAATAACAAAAACGAGTGATCTCAAATGAAAATACGTCCCTATCACTCAGGATAATCTCAGAGATAATTACTGAGTCCATTTTGGGTTTTGTCCTCTCTCAGGCTGTCCTAAAGGTTTCTATGGGAAGCAGTGTAACAAGAAGTGTAACTGTGCAAATAATGGACGCTGCCATCGGACCTACGGAGCCTGTCTGTGTGACCCAGGCCTGTATGGACGCTTTTGCCACCTCCGTAAGTCCAAGCATGACCAAACTGGTAACATAAACTTTCATGTCAGGAATATCAAAACCTGTTTAGGGAGCAGTACTGTGTGGTTTGTAACAAAAAAGCCGTTAATACTGGTATTCTAGTTTAATTATCACATCATGTTTCTCTCTGAAGCTTCTGTCTCTTCTCTGTTTTCCCTCTGTAGCCTGCCCTAAGTGGACTTTTGGTGCAGGCTGCTCTGAGGAGTGTCAGTGTGTGCAGCAGAACACACTCGAGTGTCACCGCCGCCATGGCACCTGTGTGTGTAAACCTGGTTTCCAAGGCAACACCTGCAAGAATGGTGAGTGTAGGGTCAAGATGCTCCACTCGTAAAATTTTAGCTACATGTTTTTCAGCTTGTGAATACACAGTGATACAATGTTGCAACAAAACACAGAATTAAGATCTCAGACTGGAAGCTTCATTTGTGTTTTTGTGTCCAGAAGACCCTTTTTGTGAGCTGATCTTCATTAATTATTTATTTTTTCCTTGATTTCAGAGTGCAGCCCTGGGACCTATGGAGCCAGCTGTGAGAAGAAGTGTGCTTGTCAACCAGGAGTGTCATGTGATCATGTCACAGGGGAGTGTCAGAGGAAATGTCCGCCTGGTCGTCATGGAGAGAGCTGTGATCAGGGTGTGTAACTCTACAGATGCATATTTTCAGCACTTAAAATCTCCTTTGACTTCAAGTTGGCTCAGTTAAAGCTTAATCATTGCGGAAATGCAGATACCTTACGGTAGAGCTAAGAAGTTTCTGCTGATCAACTCATGAATTATAGTTCAGCTTTAGGTACATAACAGCTAATTTGCAGCTATGTCATGAATCAGTTGCACTGTGGTTACTGCTTAATTGTAGCTCAGAGTTGGCTGGATTAAAGCAAAGTTTTGGCTGTGTTTAGCCAAGTTTTGTTTTTATTTTGACAGAGTTATGACTTAGTTGTAACTAAGTAACAGCTAAACTATGGAGGGACCAGTAATACCCAAGTTTTGTCTACACTGCAACTATGTTTTTCTTTGGTTACGGTTAAGTTTTTGCTAAATCATTGCTGTTTGCCTAGTCTAACTTACAGCTTTATTTAGCCTTAGTCATGACTAAGTTTTGGCTAAATTACAGTTTTTTCTGCCAGTGTTATGGTTAAGTTTTGGGCTAATTGAGAGCTATGTTCTGCCTGGTTTAAATTACAGCTTTATTATGCCTGCATTATGGTTAAGTTTTGGCTCAGTTACAGTCTACTGCATTTTATTATTATACCTGCATTATGATTATGTTCTGACTAAATTACAACATTTTTTCCCCTGACTTATGGCTAAGTTTTGGTTTAACTTTATCTATGTTTTGTCTGAGCTATGGCTATGTTTTGGCTAATTCACAGCAGAATTATGAGTTAAGTTTCACCAAATTACATGAAATATGACTTTGTTGCAGCTAGGGCGGTGCTATAGTCAAGTTTCAATTCTGACTTAATATGCCACATACTGTTTCATGTTTTTTCGCTTGAGTTTTGCCATGTGGTGTAGATGTTTCAGTGTAAGTTGTTGTAAGTTTTTATATTTTGGCTATACAGGAGTTCTGAACCACTACCTCAAACTTTTTAAAGTATTTTTTTTACTGACCGATGTTACATATTAAACATTTTGAGTGCATTATTTTTCACAATATCTTTGCTTATTGCTTGTGTTTTAAAGGTTTTATGTCAAGATGAAGAGTCTTTAAGGTCAACAAGTGTGCATAATACAATTGAAGTAAAATCAATTAGTTATCATGCTTGATAATTGTGATCTCAGTATCAGCCAAAATATTTGTGATCATTGATTCTCATCATATTCAACGGCCCTAGTTGCAGCGTAGTTTTGGTAGGGTAATGCCTAAATTCAAACCACATCTATCCTAAGATACAGCTGAATTACAGGTTCGTCTGTACGGATTAGCACAAATTTAAGGACAGGTGGATAAAACTAAAATCATGGCTTTGTTTTGGCACAAAGAGATCACTCTGATCACTCTAAGAATTCAGCAATAATCCAAACAGAAGATGAATCCCTCTGATGTGTGTGTCTCAGACTGTCCAGACGGCAGGTTTGGAGCAGGCTGTGTTCATCCTTGTAACTGCACTGGAGCCCCATGTGACAAAGTGACGGGACTATGTCAATGTCCAGCAGGGACGGCAGGAGATCACTGTGAGAACTGTGAGTGTACACATTCATATGGACTGCTGAGGGCTAATTATCATGATAAATAAACACACATTATCTTGATAAATGTGGACTCTTTGTTTTCCAGTGTGTCCTGATGGATTCTGGGGTGCAGGCTGCACACAAACCTGCCCTGTTTGTGAGAATGGAGGCATTTGTGATAAACACAATGGGTCGTGTATCTGCACTCCGGGATACATGGGCAGACTCTGCCACAACTGTAAGTATCTGCACTGTGCATCCTTAGTTTCCATGGCAACATGCATTAAACAGTAAACCCACAAGGAGGATGGCAGCGCTGCGGAGTATGGAAATGTTGCAGTGGTGCAGTTTGGACAAGCATTAAAGCAATGTGTCAGAGGATTTCTCTCAGGCCATTAGCTAAACTCTCTCAGCTTCCTGAAAACAGCCTCAGACAGATTTTCACTTCGGAGGAATACATTTATTCCATTGTAAACGACCGCCGGCTCTAAAAGCTTCACTTGACGGCTGAATCACAGAAACAGAACTGTCGTGGGAACTTGCTGCAATCTGGTTGAGTTGGTCATGGTTGATTAGTCTTGGCGTTTGACGTATTTCTTTTTCCTCATGCAGCATGCCCAGTTGGACGCTTTGGTCAAGGATGCCTGATGAAGTGTGTGTGCGAGAACAACGCCCGCTGTGACCCGGTGAGTGGGAGGTGTACCTGTGCTCCTGGCTGGACTGGACACCACTGCAGGAAAGGTAATGCAGAAAAGACAAGAATCAATGCTGCAGACAGAAGATCATCTTCTAGTGTGCTGTTTATAGTGTCTTTGTGCTCAGCTGTGTCATGGTTTTGTTTTAGCCTGTGATGCAGGACACTGGGGAGCCGACTGTGCAGAAACCTGTGACTGTAAGAACGGAGACGGCAGCTGTGATGCTGTGACGGGACAGTGTAACTGTGAAGCTGGTTATACTGGGACACGCTGCCATCAGAGTACGTCCATGTCTTTTGATCACATTATTTAGAGAGCAAGATTTTCAGACTGTCATGAGTACAAGTTATTTTGATTCCTAATTGAACTTATGTAGTTTGGGGATGAAATTCGACAGAGTCCTGCTCCAGGCCAAAACCTTAACAAATTATGTGAAAAATCAGTTGTTGTTCAAGGATAAGGGACAAAACTTGTGTCATAATCATCAGATTACTTTTCAGATTGCTCATTATGTTTGGATAAAGACTCAGCCAAGTTTAAAAAGATAAAAACCCTTCATCCATTCTTGTTAATAGAAGATTTTTATACCACATCAGAGTGCAATGAGTTTCAGTCAAAACTGCTTGTTTTGACTGCTATACAACTGAAGATTGTTATGATTACTGGTCAATTGAAAAAAAATCTGCTTTACAAAAAGGAGTACCTAACTGAAACGGTGTGTTTTCATTTATTAAAATGTACAAAAAAATTGTGACAAATAGTTTGTTCTCATACTCTGGCATGTTTAGTGAAACAAAGTCTGCCTTTACAATTTGCCTCGGACAGGTCAGTGTCAACTTATGATGACCTCTCCAACTGCAGAAGTTAAAACTTTAATCCCTTTTACACTGTGAAGAGGTTCTCTCGAAGCAGCCTGAGATCTTTCTCTGAACCATTTATGATAGAGAGACTAAACAAAACAGCGAATAAAAGCACATCCAGAACACGGCATTATCACAAAATGAAAATTGACAAGCAGTCAAAACAACAGAAAAATGAATTTAAAAAGGAAAAATACAAATTTTGTGTAGCTTTGCATCGGAGTGAAACCGTGTTTACTATAGCACAGGATTACAGTCAGTACTTGGAAAAAGATTTTTTCTGATGTACTTGGAGAAAAGTTTTGGTGTCAAGACTGAAGACTAAATGTTGAAGTATACTTTCAAAAAAAAGTGAGATAAAGCTTAAAACCTTCAGAACAATGTTAGAGTATGGTGTCCAACTAAAGCCAACTTTAGGCTAGCGACAATACTTCTGCACTACATGTTTTACAATTACGTTTTTCCTAGACAATCCAATCTCTTTTCAAAGTACAGAATAATAAATAAAATACAGTCCTCATCTCAATAGTTCAGAAGGGCTCGCCTGGGGAAAAGCCCGATCCACTCAGCCATAGCTGCCCTGAACAGCAGACCCCGCTGACCTGTCCGCAGCTCATATTGTATTGTATTGTATTTCCTTGGCTTGCACTGTTATGTGGACTGTATGATGTCCTTTGTCATTTGCTGTTGTCTGTGAGGTGCAATGTTGTTGTTGTTGTTTGTTGCTGTACCTTTGTAATGTACAGTTAGTGAAAACGAATTTCCCCTCTGGGGACCAATAAATCTAAATCTAATCTTTTAATTGCCTGGTCTAATATCACTCTTTTATGAGAGAGTGTACGTGTTCATGTTTTATCATTCTAGATATTGTCAATCTTGATGTGTTAATTAATTAAAGCCCAGAGCAAACATGGATCCACCCATTTTATTATACTCAATTTTCAATATAATGTGTCAATTATGTTTTTTTTTTAACATCTTTAGTTATTCAATATATTATCCAGGATAGCAATGCTGGGTTTGTCATCAAAACAAGTTAATTCCATGAGACCTTGAGAATATTTCTTGAGTGAAGTCTTTCACAGGTGAACTGGCTTTTTGTTTTTTTTTTTTAAACATAAAAACTTTGTCAGTATCTTTGTTAGCTTTGTAGCTTTGTTAGGAATTATCTCTGCATTTCATTTTTGGTCTATATAGACATTTTCTGTGTTTAATAACTGCATAATGTCCAGTACTTTTAGTAACTAATTCAAATGCCTATGATGTTTTATCAGAGTGCCCAGCAGGTATGTTTGGTCTGGGTTGCAGACATCGTTGTCAGTGTGATAACAAGGCGCTGTGTGACCATGTGAGTGGAGCTTGTACCTGTCAGGTGGGATGGACCGGTACCTACTGTGAGAAACGTAAGAGCACTGACCAGTCAAGAGCCAAATTACCCCCTGACTCTACAGTATGTGTATGCTTCTAACATGAATCCTTCATACCTGCTTGTGTTTCAGCGTGTCCACAGGGTTTCTACGGACTAGACTGTCAGGAGAAATGTTTGTGTCTGAACGGGGGCAGCTGTGACCATGCAAGTGGAGTCTGTTCCTGTCCCGCCGGCTGGATTGGTCGTCTCTGCAACCAGAGTGAGTGAGAGAGAGTTGGAGGGTTCAGGGATGGTGGCAAAGCTCTGGTTATGAGAGGCTGAATCAGTGGCTTACTGTAACAGGACATACATGTAGGAGTGTCAAAGTACTGAGAGCATCTTTGTGTTTCTGACTCACAGTGGAACAGAATCTCACTCAGTCTCAGTTATTTGGGAAAACCCAGCTCAGTCACACATGAGAAAGCAGCAGCTCGATGTTCCCCATGCTGCGGCCACGATCGCTTTCCAGACTCTGGAATTTCCACTTTTGATCAGCAGAGTTCATGAAGAGGTAATCATATTGTTTCTCCCTCTCATGGCAGCGTGCCCGCCTGGCTCCTTTGGGGATGGATGTAACCAAACCTGTAGCTGCCGTAATGACGGCGTCTGCCACCCGGCCAGCGGACAGTGTGTGTGCACCCCGGGCTGGACGGGACCCAACTGCACAGAAGGTCAGTGAACTCAACACGCCCAAGTATTCATCTGTAAGACAGGTAGGTATCAGCTCGCATGAAGGTTTTGTGTCTTTGTTATTCCCAGAATGCCCTGCTGGTTTTTACGGAGCTGACTGTCGGCAGCGCTGCTTGTGTCAGAATGGAGCCACCTGTAACAAAACAAATGGAAAGTGTACATGTGCTAAAGGATGGACGGGGGCGGCGTGTGAACTGGGTAAGGCTCTGAAGTTTTATGAGTAACAGTCTCCCAAAATGTGTTTCCATAAAAACACCATGAAAAGAGTCATTGGAAGAAAATCTTGTTCATGACAGCTCTGGTGACATGTTCAAACTTTTCACCACCATTTAAAATAAACTACTCAAAACAGGGAAAAAGAGACTAACTCTTTAAATTGTTGTTTGATTACTCCAATTGCAGATGAAATCAAAGTGAACAGTGTTATTTCAAGACTGAGTGCTCTTGTTTGTTGTCAGCAGTATAATTTTCTCATCTAATATCCTCACAGACTGATAGAGCAGCTGATTTTTGTTAACAATACAAATGTGAAAGACAACAAAAGTATGTGACCCATCTGGTATGAAAACAAATTTGGTTGCAACAACGATGACTGCTGCTTGTCTGACTCTAAATGAGAAGATATTTGTGCTATTATTCCCCTAATTCCATCTACTGAGTGATTGTTCTACCCTTCCTTTTTATCCCCATCTGTCTAATGATAACAGATGTCATGTGCTGCACAGTTTTAAAGAGCCTGTAAAGTTATTTTTTGAGTTTAATATGCCCCTTAACCCTTTAAAGCCAGAAAACACAAACTATTGCCAGAAAATTCCGTTTTTTTGGGCTGATATGTTTATTTCACTTTCCACTGATATCCAAAATAAGAAAACCATAAAGTTTTCCATAAAGTTTAACAGTTTGTTCTTTTGTCAACTGACATTGTTTTTTATTAATTTGTTGATGATATTGATAGCATAGAGGCATCATAAAAGTATGTGTCAAATATGATACAACAGGCTTTAAGGGAATAAGCTCCACCAAAAATGAAAATAAAATAGTTATTAGTTAATCCACTTTTGCTGTTCAGCACCTTCCATGATTCTGCCTTGACTCCCACAGAAGTGCATACATTATGAACAATAAGGATATACTAACAGCTGTTCACACTGGATGCATATTTCTGACTTGATGTAAAGGTGATGATTTAATTGATAAAGAATCACTGCATAACTCTGCAAACATATTCACTGAGCTGAACTTCATCTTATACACTTCATGAAGTCTCTGAGAGAGAGAAACAGCCACTAACTTTTTCCACCCCAGCAGTAAACACTGAAAAACTGCCCTGTAGATGTTCCACTGTTTTCAGTCTGAGTTCAGTCTTCTGTCTGAACTCAGCTGTTTTTGCCCACAGTCTGGCACAGATTGTTTCTGCCCCACAGACAGCTCTGTAAAAGTCTCAGTCGACCTGTGGATGACTTTAGTCCCCCTAAGCTCCCTTTGTGACTGTTACAGCCTCAGTCTGTCCTAGAGCCAGGACGCTTTGTGAGCACAGGAAACCTTTAATCCTGTCGCTGGAGTGACTTTACCCACTAAACTCTCTGACTTCTACCTCTGAGCTCTGACACTGTACTTCATAAAATGACATAGTTGTGGAATAAAGGCACGTGGCAGCCCTCAGTATGAATACAGCACAGACTCATCTTTTGGTACGTGGTCAGCATCTTGTTGTCTTATGTCTCTCTCAGAGTGTGTAGCAGGACGTTTTGGGGAAGACTGTCAGCTGCAGTGTGAGTGTGAGAACGGCGGTCAGTGTGACAGACAGAGTGGACGGTGCAGCTGCAGCTCTGGCTGGATTGGAGAGCGATGTGAGAAAGGTGAGTCAGTGAGCACAGCTCATAAAACTCTAGATAATAGCTGTGACATCAGGGGAACTGCTGCACCGTGGAAACTGTAAGACTTTCACCATCCATAACTTCCACCTTGTCCCTCTCAGCTTGTGAACCAGGCCTGTTTGGTGTGGGCTGTGAGGAGAGATGTCAGTGTGTGCACGGAGCTTCATGTCACCACGTCACAGGAGAGTGTCTGTGCCCGCCCGGCTGGAGAGGAAAACTCTGTGACAAAGGTACACACCTGTGGGGCTCTTGATGCCTCTGTGGGACAGAACTTTGTTTTCATTTCAGTCATCAAGGTATAGCTGCAACCATCTTTCGGTAAAAGTTGGAATGAAGCCAAAACGTGTCAATTCGCTGAATGTCAAAGCTTCATTTCAGAGTGAGAGTAGTATAAAGAAACAACAGATTGGGTCAGTTTTTGACAGCAATATCAGCAACATTGTTTTCAAAAGAGTTGGCATGATGGCATCAAATGACTTAAATGAAGGAAACATTTAAAAAAAATCAGTCACCTATAGATAAATTTGAAATTATAAAATCTGTATTCAGTGGTTTTGATTTTAAGCGTTATGAATTTGTACTTTACATACATTTGTGGTTTAATGTCATGACTACATGTGGATGGGTATATTTGATAAAGCAGCCTTGTACTTGGCCTTCTGTCCACGTCCTAAAGATGTTGTAGGTCTCTGAAAATGTTAATTTTAAAAAACGCCCCTGCCAGGGTGAACTTCCGTTTCAGGTATCTTTGTGTTGAAAGGGAAACGGCTGTGCTGATTAGTGCTGATTTCTCCTCTGTATGATGCCACACTAAGCAACAAGTAAATTATCTCTTCATTTTATTTCTACAGTCAGTGGTTCACTTGAGAGTTCTGCAGCAACACATGGTGCTAAACTTCATCTATTTGTTTTTGCATCTTCATGTGGACAAAGATGTTTTGAAAACTTCAAGTACGTGGATGGGAATATGTTTTAAAGCGCAGTAGAGAAACATTAATTTTCAAAATACCTGTGTACCTAGCTGTGTGAAACACTCATATTTGGCAAGGTTTGGTGCTACAGGTTAAAGTGCTGGAGACTTTTTTCTGTTAGGAAAAGAATAAACATGTCAGCTTCATATTAGCTTTTCAGTTCTTATCCTGTATAGAGCTCATGAGGCACTGACAGCCCAGCAGTCATGTCTGTGGGCTCCATGAACACAGGCTCATCTCCTTGTTGTGGTAGAATTTGGTTGCAATTACATTATAAAACAATCCACAATCTGCTCCAAAGAAGTAAACACCATCTATCATTGATTGAAGATGGGTTCTGAGATTGGCAAATGTATTATTCGGCATTCTGTGGACCGTGTGCACAGATAAAAAAAAAAACACTAGACAATATTTCAAAAAGAAAACAGATGATCTGTTACAATGAATTCCCTCATGAGTTATATCTCATCTTTTTATTTGTGCACTTTAAGCGTGTTTGCCGGGTACGTTTGGAAAAGGTTGCACACAGCACTGCAGCTGCGCTCAGGGAACGTCCTGCCACCACATCTCTGGAGACTGCGGCTGTCCTCCTGGGTTCACAGGAAATGGCTGTGAACAGAGTGAGTAAACTTCTGCTCTACATATTTTACACATATCAGATAAATACAGAGGCATTGGATTGATAAACTCGCCCATGCTTTAATGAAATACCATATGATACATTTATGATGCATCAGGAAATGAAAATAGCCTTTACTAATGTTATATAAGAGCCTTGTCTCTCTGCATCAGCTTGTCTTCCAGGAACATTTGGACAAAACTGTAACCAGGTGTGTCAGTGCTCACTGACTAACCAGCTCTGCCACCCGGTGTCCGGACTGTGTTACTGCGCTCCGGGCTTCCAGGGTCCCAAATGTGACCAGGGTATGAAACAGCAGATTTATTTCTACAAAACCAAAGTTATAACACTAAGAAATTAAAAAAAAGCTTTAAATCTGTGCTGCTCCACATGTGGGTCTAGTTTGCAGGGGGGGTCACTACGGTCCAAACTGTGAGAGGAAATGTGAGTGTGAAAATGGAGGACGGTGCGACCCCTCCTCAGGAGCCTGTGAGTGTCCTGCAGGATTCATTGGAGCAGGCTGCAACATCAGTGAGTAAATCAGAAACTGATCTTTGAATTCATTTGTAATAAGTGACAGCATGATGCATAATTATCTGCTGTGCTTGTGTGTGGTAACAGCATGTCCTGCTGGACGGTACGGGGTCGACTGTGGTCAGGCGTCTCTGTGTGGGGATGGAGCTCAGAGTGATCCGGTCTCGGGGCGCTGTGTGTGTGAAACAGGACACAGAGGACACGACTGTGAAAAGGGTGAGCACTTTTGAATGTTATTTTATAGTGTTTCTTTGTAGTGGATGGGACAGTTTTTTGGATGACAAAATCATAAAGAAGTGACACTGGACCCACATGTGCAGTGGATCAGTAGTACAGTTATTTTCTTTATTACCCCGCGTCTTGCTTTGAAAACATAAATAAAAGTTTACGAGTTTCCAAATCAGAGTTTTTTTAGACCTGCCAGTATGATACTGGATCCCAAAATGTAATGAACACAAAGTGTGATACACGTCTGCAGATTTAAAGGAGACATATCATACCATCTTCTCACCTTTTAACATCGTCATCTGTGCTCTAAATGAATTATCTCTGCTGTGATTGGGTCAAATTACATTGCCAAACAATCTCAATCAAACAGTCAATCGGTCACATATTTGTTTTGTGCCAGGTCACAATAAATGTCATGGGAATATACTTAAAAAATCAGAAGGGCTCGTCCTTGCTCTTCAGTTATTTAATATTCTCCTTGTTGATTGTTACTTTATAAATCCAGACCCAACACAAATCCTTCATGAGCACAGCACTTTTAGCCTGTCAGAGCAGACGGACCTGCCTGACTCATTGTCTGAAAATGGGTGATATATGAAACTGTCCATCTGGCGTGTCAGGTTACAGCATTTTACAGAATCTAGAGAAAGTTAAAGTGACATGAACAAAACCTCCAGTCTGGCAGGCAGGTAGTGTTGAGCAGAACCAGACTCATGCTGAACAGGTATCAGCTGAAGCTGTTTTGGCGTGTGTGAGGATAGATGGAGATGCAGAAGCAGAGAGCAGCGGGCAGTGGATGAACATCCAGGGGGAGTTATTTACTCAGAAAAAAGCTCCTCTAAATAATCTTTAACAGTATATCCCATTTTAGAGTGTGCCTCTTAAAATGCAAATTGGCCCATTCTGACTGGCTCCCTCCACTCTTTGGATCTGCTGACATGAGCTCAACTACAGGATGTGGTTTAATGGCTGTGGGTGGAGATCTATGGGTGGAGATGTGATGACGCTGTGATGTCACCATTAGCCAGATTCTGAATGACCAAATTTATGTACAACAACACCAAAGAGTGTGTTTGTCATGATATATTCCCTTTGTTGTTATAAGTCCTTAAATATGAATTTCCTATAAATGTAACAGCTACAAATGCAATTTTTTCACTAATCGAACTGTTGTGAAATTTGTGGAATCATGACAATCTTTAAGTTTACCACAACATGAAATGAAAAATGATCTTTGTGGCCATTGTTATTTGCTTATCTTTAGACTTGAAACTGGGTTTAAGTAATCTCATTAGTCTCATTTATTATCATCACAGTGACAATATTTATTTAGTTTTTTATCCTGGTCCTAACAAATGTTTATAATTAATTTCTTGATGTTTTACTCATCCACCATGGCGTTATCCCTTTAAGGCCCAAGACCATAGATTATAGCCAGAATTTTTTTTATTTTTAGGAGCTGAAATGTTTGTTCCACTTTCTGCTAAATATAAAAACAAAAAAAATCCATTAAATTCAACATATAGATTTTTTGTATCTCATTTGATACATTAGGTGTTTTTGGCAGCTGATATTCCATTTGAGGATATTTTTATCATTTATCTGATTGTATTTGGATGTTTTTTTTTGTAATTTGTTGATCGTATTGAGTAGATAGAGGTATTATAAAAGCATGTATCAAATATGATACAATTGGCTTTATAGGGTTAATCTTCACCTTTGCCTCTACATCATACAGCACAAACTGTTGTCTCTGCATACAAGAAAAAACAAACAAGGATGTCACACATGCTCTAATGTGTCTCATTCTGTTTAATTAAATAACTGTAATGATATATTCATACATTTTTACTTGTTAGCTATTTTTTTTATCTTAGAGTATTCTAACTTTCCTAAGAACATCTATTCATTTTTACCTCTACAGAGGTCATGGTTTTGCCAGCGTTAGTTTTTTTAGTTGTTGAACAGCATTACTAAAGAGTTAAGAGTGGAGTTTGATTACATTTTAAGGAAATGTTGATCATGGAACAAGAAAAAAGGGGATTAGATTTTGGAGGTGATCCAAATCCAGATGTGGATGCAAGATTTTAACAATATTTTTTTTTAACCTTAGGATTCAGGACAGTGTGTTCAACACTTTTTACTCATGACTCAGTAGCTTTGAAGCAAATTTTCATTTTATTTTCAGGGAATGTTGGCCATGGTGGCACAAGGGAGAAGTGATTCAGTTTGGTGGTAATTTTATATGGATTTGGATTCAGGGATACTTTCAAGCATTTGTTGCCATTGTGTGTAATATAGAGCAGTTTTCCACATCCATAGGTTTGTGTTCTTGGAGCACTTCCATTTTATCACTGTATTACTCTTTTTTTCTTAGTAAATCACTAGATGACTTTTTGGAGGGGTTTTATTTCACTGTTTTTGTTCATGCCACGTCTTGTCATGTGTGCACCCAGCTGTAACCCACATGCCTCTTAAAACCTGTGTTGAAAGCAAAATGAGTAGACAGAAAGGTTTTGTTTTATCTCTGATGTCTCGACCTCTGACCATCACTCCAGATCCCTCAGAGGGATCTCTGTGATCATTTCAAATACTCCTCTGTGCATCTTTTCATCAGTGCCACGCAGACTCTGTGTTTTCACACAGAGTTGTCCTGTGATGGATTTTGTAAGTCTGGTTATTTCAGTGTTGTTTTAATGACTGTCTGAACCTCTAAAGTTGGGAAAACATCAAATTTGGCTGCAGGTTTTGAGCGTGATAAAGTATTTGACAACAGACTCCTGTATTTCATATTTCTGTATTTTTAAGGCAGTAGACTGTTTCTTCACTTTAATTTGACGGTGCATGTTTCCTCCTCAGGCTGCCCTCCAGGCTGGTTTGGAGCAGATTGTCTCCAGCGCTGTAGCTGCAGTAATGGAGGTGTGTGTGACCCTGTGACAGGGAGCTGTAGCTGTGGTCTGGGCTGGACTGGAGCACAGTGTGAGAAAGGTAAAAACAAACACTGTCATATTTTATCTCAATATGATGTTTGTTTGCAGCTTCTGCTCTCTAGCTCTCCAATTCAGATGCAAACATCCAGTCTTTGTATTGATTGTGTTTTTCGTTTCCCAGAATGCCCTGCAGGCAGATTTGGTGCCAACTGCCGGCTGCCATGTAACTGTCATAACAACGGCACGTGTGACAGAGTGACAGGGACGTGTCAGTGTGGAGCGGGATATTACGGACATGTGTGTGAGCACGGTGAGAGCTCACAAACTCACTGAGATCAAATGTTTGACAGGCTTTTGATCAAATACTTTAGACAGTTCGAAAGTGTATTTTATTGTTCATGCTGTTTATGTGTACACACACACACAACACAAAAACTCTGCTGTGAGCTCCGCCCCTCTTCAACTGTCTTCACTGTGTGGTTGTTTTAGATTCAAAGACTCTGATCAGCAGAAACGACACTCCATGAGACATATTCACTAAATGATGTCCTCCGTCTCTCTTTCGTGTATTATTTTGCCTGATGGAAAGAAAAAGCTCTTACAGGTGGACCCCCTGACTGAAGCTGTGAAGAGTCCCCAAAGGCTTTGAGAATAGCACACAGTATCACAGAGTCCTTTTAAAAATAAGTTTCTTTGTTATGATGCAAGAGATGTTCTCATATGGAAACACTGGTTTGCCGTTCAGTAAACACACCTCATGGAGTGCAGTTTTTGTTGATCACAGTCCTTAATTTAATCCAAAGTAAACAGTGATGAGGGAGGAGGTGAATATACAGGTTAATATATAGAGAGGATTATTGAAGAAAATGCTACCCTTGTTTTCTAAAATAAAGACTTTTAGTTGATTTTACCTCTTAAAGCATTAAATGATATAGAAAGAGAGAGAAAGAGAGAGAGAGCGCTGGGGAGGTCGACACTTGTGTCTCCGATACACAAAGAATAAGAGAACAAAAATCATGTCATTACACTGTATTATGACGTCTGATAAACTTTGTTTACTTACACTGCTCCAACATCTATCAGGTGGAAATAACAGTTTACAGGATGCTGGACCATATTCACATGTTTTGTTTTGTAATCATAATCTCACGCTTTGTGTAATAATCAGAATTACAACTTTTGTTTTATCTTAAAATTCTAGTCATCTCTTTTGTTTTGTGATCATAATCTCATGTTTACATTTATCATCCTAGTCTTGTGTTTTATATTATTATCATAATCTCATTTTCATATAATCATAATCTCATGTTTTGTTTAATAACCATAATCTCTGCTTTTGTTGAATAATCCTAGTTTTATGTTTTGTTTAATAATCATAATGTCATGTTTTTATCTTAAATCCTTGTCTTGTTTTATGTTATTATCTTAGCCTCATGTTTTTGTTCATAATCCCATTCTTGTGTTTTATGTTATGACCATGACCTCATGTTTTGTCTCACCCTCAGCGTGTCCTCCTGGCCTATATGGCGCGCTGTGTGCTCTGCAGTGTGACTGTATGAACAGAGCGTCGTGTCACCCCGTTACAGGACTCTGCATCTGTCCTCCTGGATACCATGGAGCTCGCTGCCACAGAGGTCATTTAGACCACTCAGGATTAACCCAAAAATAATGACAGGATTAGTTTATTACTTGATAGAACATCCTAATAAAAAATGTGCCCTCTGTCCTCAGTGTGTGGACGGGGGACGTACGGCCTTGACTGTGCAAAGGTGTGTGACTGTGAGGACGACGCTCAGTGTGACCCCGTGACTGGAAAATGTCTCTGCTCCTCTGGAAAGACAGGACCTAGATGTGACATCGGTAATCCTGCCTTAGTTACTACCTTCAGAGGCACTCATGTACCAGGAAGTGAGAGGATTTCTGTCAAGCTGAGGAAACTGAAAGTGTCTGACTTTTTGTTTAATTCATGAGCGTGAAAAATCTTCAGGTTGTTTAAAAAAAAAAAAAGAAAAAGTCCAAAGTTGGGGTGCTGGTTTGGCGGGGTGGTGAGCAACCAGGCACCCCATGTACTTGCTTCTGTTGGTCCAGGTTCGAATCCCGCCTGTGAATAGTTTGCAGTGTCTTCCCCTTCTCTCTCACCCCCTTTCACAAGCCTATCCACTGTCAATAAAGGCACAAAATGCCCAAAAAAATACATAAAAAAAAAAAAAAAAGTCCAAAGTTGAGCTCAATGCATGTTTCAGTTAGTGATCACCTATATATTTAGCATTAAATGTGGCCTTGAAATAGTTAATTATAAACTCTGGTTGGTAATCCAGTGATGACATTATTACCTACGATTTCTTGCCTGCATATGTTTGTTTGCAAGATTACATAAAAACTATCGGATGGACTTTGCTGAAATCTTCAGGAGATGTTGATAATGGCCCATCTTAGAAATGGCTTGATTAACAAACAGTGTTTTTGCTCAGTGAATGTCTTACTAATAATGATATCAACATAAGTCTGGGTGCTGTGTGTGGGGTTTTCAGGGTCAAGGAATCATATTATGTGGGTAACTTCATCATGGAACTGTTGCTTATAGATGTAACAGCAGTATGTGAGCCACCTCTGTGAGGCTTTGCCCTCTCTGAGAGCTTTCTAGTTTAGTGTTGTGTTAATCTGGAGCTGCTGTACTTTGTACAGCACATTGCATTTGCTGTGTGTAAACAATATATTTTTCAACTCTGTCACACATTTACACCTGTGTAGAATTTCTTTCAGATACTAACCTTTAGTTTTCATATGCCTGGAAGTTTGTAATTATGCCTTAAAAATATCAACCCCTTCAATAATGAATACTTAAAGACATGTTTTTTAAGGACAACCTGAGCTATCTGAATAATGTCAGATTAAAGTATTCAAACACCGCTGTCAGGCAAAAACCTCCTATTAGTAGCCTTCCATGTAGTATATTGGGTTTTATAAACTTTTAACCAAATCAGAGTAAAGAAAATGTAATCTGAAAAAAAAACAATTCTTTCACTCTGTATAAGAACTTTTTTGTGTTCACTTCCTTAAATGTAGCAATTTGGAGAGAGAACTCCATATATTGCCTGACAGCAATGAGAAGTTAAATGACCAAAAAGACAAAACAAAAATTCAAACAGATCCAAAATGTCACAGGACTTTTTACAAACCCACTCACAGAACAAGCACCATTTTTGCTGTCAATCAGTGACCAAGCAAAGCTTAATACAAACGATAACCCAGGCAGACCAAAAATAGTAAAAAAATGTCCTGGAGTAATCAGAGTTTAGTTGTACAAAGGCATTTTTTAGGGTGGCTGCCTTAACCATGAAGTCAAATGGGGGACAGTTGATAAAGCTTGTGTGGTGCTGCCTAGCTGATAGTGCACCCTGATTGCAAGATGTAAGTGGATCTATAATGCAGCATGAAAGCCCGTAGAAAAATGCAACTAACATTGTCAGTGTAATTATAACATTATAACCAAGTCAGTTATTTTTCCTCATGTTCAAAGAATAAAGATTTTACAATGACTGGATATGTTTGTAAAAGAGCCTCCATTCTTGTATAATTTTGCTGTTTTCATTTGTTTTGTTTCAGACTGCAGAGTGAATCATTTTGGTCCTGACTGTTCAGAAACCTGTGAGTGTAAAAATGGAGCACAGTGCAACCCGAGAAACGGCCGCTGCACCTGCCTGCATAACTGGATCGGTCTCCACTGTCAAGAAGGTGCGACAAAGACCCACTCACACATGTACTCCCTCTGTCTTTACCTCCCTCCATCACTGCACACAGACGGGCAGCAGGTGACGAGCTGTGCTGAGTCTGGAGTCAGAAGAGAAGTGACGTTGGCGCTGACTCTGAGAAATAAGAGACCATAACTAGTTAAAGTGCTGACAGTGTTCACGTCGTGTTTGCAGAGGCTGCACTTTCTCTCTGTTCTGATCCAATCTGAATGTTTGCTGAGCTGCACTCACATTCCTTTGTGTGCGTTTCCTCAGGTGGACCTCCGGGCCTCGCTCACAGCAGTGGCAGCAGAGGAGACTCACAACACAACAACTCATTATAGCACCTGAAGATGGAAGAACTGGACTGATCAGCTTTTTTTACTGAAGTGACTCTGGAGTAACAGCACAGTGTAGCAGGCAGCTGGACAACCTTCACAGACTTAAAAAAAAAGACTCTGAGGAGAGGTGCAGTTTCATGTTGGACCTGAGCGGGATCAGACTTTTGTGCCAAAGTGCCCTTTGAACTTTTAATTATGGTTTTGCCAGGCTGACCTTGGTGGTACAATGCAAAGTTTTTTATAAAGTGGACTTTCAAACTCCTTTTACAAATCAGCTGAGTGCAGCGAGAGGAGACTGTGGGTGCATGTGCTGCACTTTGTTTGTTTGAAACTTTGTCCTGAAAACACATTTCACTGGTACTGTAAATAATAATTGATTTTAGAGGGAGATTGAACCCTCTGACCGTAAGATAACCATATTCTAACTCAACATAACATGAAGTTACTCCACATCCACAATATGAAGTGCTACCTTGTTACATTGGTGCTATGGCGCTTAACTGCAAAATATTTATACGTCTTCTCAGATTTTTATTGTATATATTCATGATAAAGCACAAACTGTTGGTTTAAAGTAAAGGCTGAAATAATACAGTCAGATCTGTTGTCACTTAAGAAATCAGCTTGCATTTATTTGCACCTTTTTCAGGTAAAGTGTCTAAATGTCGTCTTTTTAGTCGAGTTGTACGGAAGCCCTAAACAGAAACACCATTTTATTTTACTCATTTTCCTGTGATAGTAAGTTCATTTTACAAGACATTGAGAAAAGGAATCCAAGTTTACTCTTCAACAGGAAAACAAGTGTTGTTATCCAGCAACTAAGAGATAGATCATGTCCAGTTTTCAAGAGAAAAACCAAATCAGAAGAAATACTGGGTGAAAAGATGCCATTTCACACTTCATGCACTTTACTTGCATGATGCTAGTGGTACATTTCAGTGTGCATGTTATCAAGTCAAAGCTTCTGACTGCTGAAACTCTTGAGAATAGTGGCCTATTTGTTCTGCGAGCTGAACGCCTTTCTCGACCAAGTCAGTCAGGAAATTATTAACAGAGAGCCACATTCACCTTGATTCAGCAGATATGTCCCAGAGAAGATACAAACTGCTCATTTACTCATCTGCACCTCTCAAAGTTAAGCCAAATTGCCACTAGTTCATTCTGTAGCCTTCTCTGGATAGTTATTTAATGAATCAGGTCATTTGTACAGAGATTTATTGAGGTTCTTCCAAACTTTATATTTAATGAAAGCTACAGCCTCTCGAGACAAAATTGGCACCCATGAAACATGCATCGAGTGTGAAACCATTATTAAGTACCATATTTTTTAATCAATGCAATAATTTGCTGCACCCTAAATACTAAAGTAACCAGTGTATACACGTGTGTAACACTAAGACATACAGTTGTTGCTGCCGCCTCCACCATCAGACAGTTTAATTGTGTACCTTAAAGTCATCAAAAGGTTTTTTTCCCCCAAGGATGACAGGGAGTCAAAGAAAAGGATTTTGGGTCGGCTAATCAGGTTTTAGGGGGCCCAGGCAGCCCCTGGTCAAGATGACCATAACTCTGTGCAGCAGAGAAGTAAAACACTGACAGCCCATCTTTACATTCAGACACAAAACAAGAGCCACTGCAGAAGTGACAGTGCTTGATGATGATAAACTCAGATTGTTTTGTGACTCAGACTTCAGCACAGAAACTCGACTGATTTGAACATGTGCTACTGTTTCAGTTAACTTAAATCATCATTGAGCTTACGACTGATGCTCTAATATAGGTCATACTTCATTCTACCTTTTTAGATTTGTAGGAAACTGATACAAAAAGCAGAATACAAGCTGCAGCTGACCCCAGGGTTTTAGCCTGAACACCCAAAGTGTAACTTGGACTTGATCTGCATACTTTTCAGGAAGAAGATCATCATTACAGAGACCATCGAAAACAAAAGAAAATACTGTTGAAAAGTGAAAAGCTTGAGTATTCAGGAGTAGGTCGATATCTGTGTTGCACATGGCACTTCGGAATCTTCAGGAGAGAAAGTTCTTGGGACATTTCGTTGCAGGCAGTGTTGTCAAAATTTTACAGTAAAATAAAAACTGTGTCCCATGGACCAGTGATATGTTATTGTTCTTATCACAGGTAAAGTGAGTAAACTAAAATGCTCAGAACAATACGTCTGCAGACTTCTGTACTTTTGTGTATATTTTTTGTATTTATATTTCACAGCTTTTAATATTTGAATATATGTTATGTTGACACTGCGTCTTTGTTTTTTCTTGGATTTGATCTCAACCAGCTCCACAGTCCAGCTCAAAAAGCTCAGACTGGACTTCTCACACTTGAATCCATTAAAAACAGACACACAGACATTAGTTTACCATTCTTATTTTATCATTATTTCATTTTCATTGAAGATCGAAGCTGTACATCCTGTCTAAATTCAGATTCAAGCACAGTGCAGATAGCAACGCCTGCAAAAAAAGACAATAAAAAAAGAAAAGAGAAAAAAGGCAGAGGTGATCACAACCAGAAATCTATGTACAAAGATCAGAGTATGTACAGGAGATACCAGGCTCTCTTCATGTCATCCTCAGAGTGAACTCAGTCCTCCGCTCCATTCACTTCAGAGCATTCCTCACTATGCATACACAACACAAGAAAAATTGCTTCTTTGTCGTCAGTCGTAAAATCAATACAATACTGATAGGAAAAATGCAGCATGATGAAAAAAATAAAAACAGTTCTTTAAGATTCTCTCTACTGCATTAAAGGCTAAAACATAAAAATATATTCTCTGTATAACCTAGAACCTTCTGTAAAATAAGCTCTATCCGTCGTTTGTGGCTCTGGTTTCATCTCTGAACTTTCATTCTCAATGTCAGAACAGAAAACGTGATGAAACTAGAACCACTTAAAGCATGAATTCTCCCACGTAGGCGAGGGCACCAGCCTTAAAACACCACCTGATATTTGCACAAAGATCTGAAACCTTTAAACGTGGAGCGGGTCAGCACGGTAGGAAATATCTCTGATGGTCAAGCACAAAGCACAGCGATGCCGTTTGATGGGCAATTTTGACATATTAGGAAAGACAATTTTAACTTTTTTGCTGCGAGTTACCAAATAAGAGAAACCCACTCCCATGTCTGTAAGCTAGAGGCTAACTTAGCTTAGCTTACAGGTGAGTCTAGTTATCCAGGCTCTGTTCAAGGTAACGCAGTCTGTCTTTAGACCTTTTCAAACTCACTAATCCAGACATGATATGCTGTTCACTTACACAGAGTGTGTGTAATATCAACAATTATGAGCTCAAAGGGAAGAGTTTAAGTAAAGGCTCTTATTTTAACAGTGCTGTTCAATCTTGCGAGCTTTGCTGCCCCCAAGTGTTTGGGGTTTTGCTACGCTCATATAAACTTTCTCTTTGGGACATGGAAAAACTGCTTTGCAAGGCATTGTTGGAGTCTAGTCAGCACAGAAGTATGTCACTTAAATGCAGTGTTTGCTGGTTGGACAGTTGTTCATTAGCCTGTTAGTATAGAGTTTGCTGCAGATCGATCTTTGACTAAGTAGCAGAGGTAAGATATTTTTACACCAGTCCTCACCAACGCACAGCATTATATAGACCATATATGGTATATAAAAATGAGGTTATGTTTGTTTGTTTATGCTTTAGAGTTGGACATTACAGTGTGCAGTTACCAACACATACAGAACCTACCAAATGAAATCCCAACTCAAATTTGCTAAAAGTGTTGCACTACTGAAGAGCTAAAGTTGAAGACAATTAAAGCATTATCACACAGGAAAAGAAAAGAGAGAACAGAATTGACACTCGCTTCTTCTTAAAGTTATTAAGGGTGGTTAACGCATCGACACAGTTTTGTCGTTTCATTCAAGCTGCAGATCATTTCATGTCTGCTTGCAGTAACTGTAGGAGATGAGGTTAGCTCTTAGATTAGCCACAACTTTAGCCCTGTTTTTTCCTCGTCTTCTGCCTTGAGGCAGACAAAAAAAGCTCAGACAAAGGTTTGGGTCATGATAGCATAACAGTGCCTGCGTTGTATTCCTGATGCACAGTGGGAGGAGGAGTAAGATAGCTCACTCCATTGAATATTCTCTTCCAGAAAAACAGCACAGCACATTAAACTGAAAACATGATTAATGTAATTTAATGACTATTCAACTATAAAATTGGTCATTTACCATTTATGCTGTTGAATTTTCATGACTACAGTTTTTTCTGCATCCCTGTGTGATATGGGTGAATAACAGAAACACACCGCTTTATTCAGGTTATTTCTGTTTGTTGATAAAAAAACTGGAATTTCTTCTCCTAGCAGTCAAAGTCAACAATTCATTTTCATAGATGTGTCGGAGCTCTGGTAAAGATGTAAAATGTCTCTCTTGCTACATCTATCTGTAAGTAAACAAACCAGAAATCACTTCTTCACTATCAAGCGTCAGAAAAACGACAAGTTAGACTGTGTTTCCTCAGGACAGAGCCATGGGAGCTGCTCCTTATTTAATCCTACATGCTAAGCTAAGTCAGCCAGCTGTAAATGCTTTGAGTCAACATACAGATGGTCTGGTGTCAATTCCCTCTGTAACTCTCAACAACAAAGTGAAAACATCTCCTCACAAAAAATGCTGAACTCTCCTTTTAAGCCTCAAACTTCCTCCCGTCTTCCTGCAGATGAAAATATTAAGACACAGGAACTCCACAGATTAAATTAATTCAATTTTCTTTGCTCGTCTCTTTTTTATCTCTTCTTTGAAAACGTCGGCTCTTGCCTTTTTAATTCACTCAGACACAGCAAATCAAAACGTACACAGGGAACAAGTTTGTACAACAAGCTAAAGCGAGGGACACGCACCAAGAGACACAAACAAACAAACAAACAGGATCAACAGCGGGAAGTTGAATCACTTTGCTGTTGTTTTAAATCACCTCGACTATAAAGCTCATCCACACAAAAAACTCGCTCAGAGTGACACGTTTGATTATCTCCTCCATTAGAGTCTCATTCACAGCCTCACTCGCACTTCTATGACAGTTTGATTTTTTTTTTGCTATGAGTTTTCAGCTGTTAGTTAGGATCTTTTATCTACACGTGTTAGAAAGCGGAGTAGCATCACCTTGTTCGTCCCGTAGTTTTGAACGTACGGTAGGCTGGGTTTGAAGAGGGTCCATGCTTTGAGGATGTATCGCATGCTATCCACTTGTGCTTTAATCACAGTAAGAGAGCACCCAAAGGTGAGAGAATGATATAGGGTGGCGTCAAAATTTTTGCATTTATTCTTCTGACACGTCTCAGGTCGTGCGTGGGCCTAACGACGAACCTTACCGATCCTAAAGCAGGAAGCTGTTATATGCCTTCTGTATATGAAGGACGTTATTTGTTTACTAGTATTACAGCATCATCAAGTAAAGATATATGGAGTAAAGTCCATACCATAAATAGATAACAAGCTGGACAGCACATGCGTCAAGATGAGTCTTTATAATCTTGCAGAAAGTGAGAAGAGTGATGAAGAAGATCTTTGGCTCGAGCCACGCTAAAATATCACTGGTCCTCCCCAGTGTCCGCGCATGAACGAAAGACAGACGAGTAAATACGACCTCCTGGCCGTTTGCACATCAACACACGACTTAAAAAAACCACCTGCTCTGTTCCCTGAGCTGCTGCCGCCCACTGATTCAACAGGAAACACAGCGTCTTCTTCGCACAAGTCGGCATCCCCCGTGTCTTCTGGGGTCGCAAAATTTGAAAATCAAATCAAAAAAAGGGAGGGGGCAGCCGTCTACAGCAAAAGCCCGCCGCACAGTCCAATGGAACTGCAAATAAGGCAAAATGCTTTATGATGGAGGAGGGCGTGGAGCCAGCAGTGATATGACCGCCTCCTGTTTGGTTTAATCCTCAAACAGGGAGCGGAGGCCGGGGAGGAAAAAAAATGGAATTTGATTTCACGCCACTGCAGTTCAGGATGAATAAATTACCAATCTCTTCAGAGGCAGACGAGTCGCCCTGACACCGGCCCACGCTCCCGACTCGTCCTAACAGACGGTTGAGCAGTCAGGACGGAGCAGCCTCAAACATCCCGCCGGTGAAGACAAAAGAGGAGGATGAGGAGGGGGAGATATGGATCTATAGTGCAATGGCTGTGAGATAAGACGACTGTAATCCCCTCCTCTAAACTCCCCTCCGTCACCTGTTCTGACCGTTCTAAAGTGCTGATTGTTAAAGCCCGCGAGGAGGCTCCTACACTGATAATGTCAACAACACAAACAGATTTTTTTTTTGTTCAGAGAAACCTTGACAGACTCGGTACAGTACACACGAGTTTGTAAACACAACGCCCGAGGACCAAATGCATGGCTATGGTACATGTGCAACACAGTATTCTCCTAGAGTCATACAGTATGAACTTTAGCTTCCTTTGAGTTGCATTCACTTCTAGAAAATAAAAAGCAAAATTGAAAAAAAGAAGAAGAAATCTGGCTGCCAAGCAAGCGTGTGCTTATTTTTTTAAAAAGATATTTTCTCTATTGTTTTAAAATACGTTCAGCTGAATTGGATGTATAACTGATTTAAGTATGAGCGCATATCCCTAACCTCTCTTCCACTTTTTTTGTCTTTCTTCCTCAATCCCTTCCTTCCCCTGTGGAGGTGACTTGATTTTTTTTCCCCCTTTTTCTTATCTTATCCCCGTGACTCTAAATGAGGTGCCCTGGGTGGCCTTGGTGTGGCCAGACTCATGCGCCAGGGTCTCACTCAGTAAAAGCTCAAGCAAACAGAGGATCAGGCAAAGGTGGGGCGCTGCGGCTGCAGCCCGGGTGCAGCCCTGCCGGGCGGGGCCGTGCTGCGCGTTAGGAGCGGTAGTCCTTTTTACTGTACGGCTTGTTCCCCAGGATGCTGTCCACCTCGTGTGTGATGGATGACGACAACTTTGGAAGAACCTAGAATATGACAGAGAGAGAGAGAGAGAGAAAGAGAGAGAGAGAGAGAGAGAGAAAGAATAGAGGAGTGAGTGTAGCAGATTTCACTATGGAAGGAAATTGATAAGACTTTATTGGTAACAGTTTCAGTATTGATTGTGCTAATCTGTTCATTCTTTATCAATTCCTTTATTGATTTATAAGAATTTCAGGCTACACATATTTTCAGTGGCAACAACATCAAACACCCATCATTCTTGTAAAAATCTGAGCTTTAACTGTAGCTGACAAATAACATTCAAGTGACAATAAATTCTGCAGCACGAGGGCGCCTGGAGCAGTGAACCTCCCGATCCAACAGAGGGCGCTCCCAGCACAACCCGACCATCCACACACTCCTGCTGTTCTCTTGAACTCAGTAAACAAAGACAGAAGTACTCTTCAAGAAAATGAAGGCTGTGTTCTAATAATGTGCAAAGCAACTGGTTTACTCCTCGTCCCCAACAAGCCTTCCACCCAACTCTGTGACTGCATCCCCCCCAGCAAGTCCACAAAAGGCCATCAGCAAGGTTCATACGTAAGGACGTACAGTAAATGATCGAAATGAAATGACTCATCCTGGGGGGAGGGGGGTCTGAATATCTACAGTGATTCCCAAGAGCCTTACTTGGTGCCTCGAGATAACACTTGTTGTGAACTGGCACTATACCAGATTGATTGATTGATTATTGTGAATGCTCAAAAAATGATTTTGTTTGTTTATTGGGAAACGCAACAGCCCTAACAGACTACTGCTTCTAAGAGTTGAAATCACATAAACACAGATATTAATTCTAGTGTAATAATGTGTAAGATGAATCCAAACGCCTGACTGCCTCTGTTTCCTGTCTCAAATGATCACATCTTTGACTTGCTTGTTATTGTTTCCACTTACTGCCTCTAATAAGAGCATGACAGCCTTGATTTGTAAGGCATGCAGAACAAAGTGGGAGAAACTGGAAAAGGAAATGTATTTGGATAAAGACAAATGAAAGTGATTTCTTTCTTTTTGTTATTGATTCTTAACTGGATTTGGTTTTCAATTCCCTCTCCTTGTTTTCATACACGCACTTCAGTAACAGTAAAGACATTTCAGGCTGGCTGCCTCTGAAATATTCTTGAATTGATGCAAATGATGTAAATATGGCAGACCTGGGGTCAAAATATGACATTATGCCTTTATATCGGTATTCTGTGTATAGTAAAATGGTCACAGTGTCCACAAATGAGCAGAGTAGAACATACTGGCAATAAAAACATAAATAATGGAGCATTGCCATTTTAAGCTCAGAGATTACACTGCTTCAGTGTCAATTTGGCAGCCATTCTGGTCTTACCCTTAGTATTTAGACAAACAGTGTATTTGCTTTGGGTATATTTTAGTCTTTTCTAATATTTGATTTTATGCATTATCAGAGAGGATAATGACCATGGCCCCTCGCTTTGCAGAAAGCAGCCTCTGTACATGGGGTGCTCAGGCATAACGACAGCAGAAGGATACTGTTTTTCTGGATATTCCTTACTGTGATCTTACCCTGGCTATTTTCAGGAATTTCCAGGGAATGTTGATTGTAAAACAGGGAAGGACTGATTTGGTTTTGGTGGTGTGAGCACAAGAATTAAAAAAATTCTCCACAGATTTACATGAAATATTAAGGATATGCTGCTCAAGACACCACAGAAAAGTGGTTCAGTGTTAGTGGGGATGAAAACATGGATGTGGATCCAGGCATTTTTTTAAAGATTATTTTTATATTGTGCCATAGAGCAGTTTCCCACATTTTCACTTTTCAATAAGTTGGCTACAAATTTCAGAAATGCTTCAGCAGTAGTTCAAAAAAGTGTTAACATTCCAGTGTTGGTAATTTTGTACATGTTTGTAGCATGGTGGCCTACCCTGTTATAAATCATCACTGATTATTCTTTTATTGCAGTGATTTTAGTATTATCCCCTTCCCAACAATCAAAACAAAACTGATTAAAAATTAATTTTGATTTCAAAGTATTCCCTCGACAGAGGTTACAAAGATAATGTGTTTCTCATAACTGACTGTAGAAAATGATAAAAAGATAAATCAGTCACTTGAAGTGAACAGTCTGTTCAGCTGTGTGTTTATTTCAGCATCTGTGATGTAATTTTTCTCTGTAAAAGGAAAATGGTGGACCCTTGGGAAATGTGAGCGTAGCATTTTCAAATGGAAATATCAATAAAATGTGCTGAGGGGAGGAAGCCACGCAGCATCAAGGCCTCTTGTATGTTTACACATACACACACACACACACACACACACACACACACACACTCACAGGGGAGAATACACAAAGCATTAGAAAAGCTGAGGAGTGCTCTTTACAGTCGGGACAGACATAATGTGAGGAGAGGACTCAAACCCCCACCGGTGGAAAATCCCATTAAAGGAGTGCATCTTATCAAGAAGAAGAGGAAGTGGCCGTAACTCGTCTCCAATCCCCACGGCAACCGATACTCGGCTGACCTTATTAACTCGGTACAGTGAAGCACCCGAGCGTGAGGCAGCAAAGAGCCCGAGAGGCCGAGCTGTACCCAGGAGAGGAGGGGCGGGGGGGCTGCGTTAGGAATTCTGAGGCACAAATTGCAGCCTGGTCAGATCACATTTTCACAAATTACGACACAGCAGAGCGACACACACATGAACGCACACAAACACTCAGATGTGTTGTCCTCACCTGTATTGCTCCTATGTTCTCCATCAGCTGGTCGGTGTTGGACGCCCCTAAAAGCACCGAGCTCACCCCCTCGTTCCGTAGGCACCACGCTGCAGGAGACCAGTAAACAGAGATGACACGCCCACCTCCACTTTATACACACTCACACTCATACTACACAGCACAACCCCTGACTCACACACCCACAATATTTTCACAACAGCACTTGACAAACACACAGCAGTCAGATTGTTTTAGTACAAATATCAAAAGTCAATCCCTGTGAGCTAATGCATCCTTTCCGTCCATAAAGAGAAGATGAAAAATACTGCACTCACAGCATAAAACTCTACAGCAAGGAGACAAGTGTGCAGACCATTTACTGATCACGATATAAAAATACTCCACTGCATTAAAAAATGTACTTTTACAATGTGATCAGTAGAATGACATACTAGGCATGAAAATATCTGAAACATCAGAGGCTCTGTCCACTTTGAGGTCATATTAAGAGAATCAAACAGATCTATCACATAATCAAAAGGTTAATTTTTAGATACAATATCTCTTTTTTTATGTCGGTCCTCCAGCTGCTTGGGCTACATTCACACATTAATGTAAAGTAGCTAAACTTGACCAACACTAAAGGTGCCTACACACCAAAAGCAACTTGGGCGTCTTTGGTGATCACTCTCTATGCAAAGTCAATGTAAGGGGGCGGGGTTAACCCTCCTGCGAAGCAACTGCTGCGTTCAAGAGGATCACTTCGCTTGTCGCGCATAGCTAAAGTTAAAAAAAAGTTGATCTTTTCAGGCGATGTCGTGTGTGGCTGTGCGGCAAAAGCCAATCAGCGGTGTGTGTGTGTGTGTGTGTGTGACGGTACCCGTGACAGACAGTTTTTATTCAGGACTACAGAGTAACAGTCTATGTCAGTGTTGGAAACATTAGTCAGTGAGTACATTAGTTCCAAGGTATTTATGACATGCGATGCGACTTCAGTGGGCAACGCGATTTTGATCACGGAGTCGCATTTGATGTGAACGCAGCTTAAGAAATCATCAACATTTCAGTAAGGTCAGCCTATCTAAAGTGAAGAGAAATGTTGTGCTGATATAGTATGAAGTTTCTCAAACACCCTTGACTGATTTAAAAATTTAACAACAAAGCTGTAATACATGAGTTGAGCTAAACTCAGGCAAACTTTGGCTTGACGGAATTTGGCACTGCTGAACTAACATTGTGAGCTCACTTTAAAAAATGCCATATAAGTGGTCGTACATGACATTTCACCACATGCAGCTGCAGCTGGTCTCAGTGTTCTGACAACATGCTAAGAGGACGAAAGACGGCTGTCTCCAAACATGATTCCAGCCTTGAGAAGGAAGCCACTTGAACTAGAGCATGTTGGATCAAACGTTGGAAAACTTTTAAGCATGTGTAATATTTGTCTGTGTACCAGATGAAAGACAGACCCAACTGGAATTTACTTTGTTCTGCTTGGCCTGACTTAGCTTCATGAGGCTTGACATTTCCCTACAAGATGCAAAAAGTTGGTCAAGACGCCAATGTGTGAATGTGGCTTTAGCTTTTTCTTTTTTTATTACAAAGGGGCAGAAAGGAAAAAGGTTGGCAAATGTTCTTATCATCATGAATATTTTATTATTCCTTGGAGTCAAATATTCAATAAGTTAGTATTATAAACCTTAAATGGTTAATTATAACTTAATTTAAAGAAATTAATTCATTTTTTCCATAATGGGAAAAGTCAAGAGAGCCTCCTCTGCCATATTGTTTTTCTGGCTCTGTTTCTATAGGTTTGTTGGAACAGTTTTTTGTTTGGTGTGTTATATTTAACAACAATACTTAGTCAAAACTCTTTTCTATGTTGGCAATAATGTGTTTATTAAACAAATTAAATAAATGGTACCATGGGTGATTTTACCAAAGGTGTATTTTACAACCACTGCCGAAGCAATCAATGTCTTGTTCCTCAAACTCTGTTTAAATACAATGATCAGCAAGAAGTATGTAGTAACAGATTGTCTTATTATGTCTTTTATTTATTTAACTATTTTACCAGAAGCCCAGTAAATATCTTCTACATGACACAAAGGTGTGTGAGAATCTTTTAAGAACCTCCAGGTGGCTCAGACTGTTCCATTAAATTAATTTCAAGACTTTTTCTAAAAAAGAGCTGACATACTATCATCAAGTCTACTTTTTTTTTGTAAAATCTATCCTGCAGCTCAGCACATTGGCTTTGATACTACTCTTCTCTACACTAAATATATATATATATATTGCACTTCTTTGAAGCTTCAGTGTTAAAGGACACTGTGTGCTCACATAATGCAAAAATAAACTAACAGTACTTTGTGAGCAAGTTATAAAGTGATGTTCAAATATTTCAAAGCTATCACTGTTATCATAAAGTATAACAAATAATCACAAGTGCATATAACTCTGCTGACTCTGCTGGCTCTACTGATGCATTATGAGACATTATTATGTTTGTAATGTAATGTGAAGCAGTTCAAAGACAGGCTCATAGAGAGGGTTGTTTCTCTCCATGTGAAGGCTGATGAATTATTGTTATGTTGACATAATATTTCTGTCACTGTGATATTTAAACACTAAGACTCAGAGTTTTAATGGGACATAACAATAAACTGCAGCAGTGCATCCCTAGAGTGAAATAAAAATAGTAAATTAAAAACTAAATGCTCTATGGTGGGAGAATGTAATCTGTGAGCAAACTGGCACAAAACCATCATTTCATTTTTGTTCTGTTATAATTCTGAGCTCTATTATACAACACAGCTGCCTGTTTCTGCAATTGAGGAAAAGACTCTTGTAAGAAGATTACAGCATAAAGGGATTGAAAATTTGGCAGTAAACAAAGTGGGATTTATGCTTCTAAACAAATCTCCTATAAATATAGGGGGTTAAAGCAAAGCAGTTACAGTGTATGGACTCAGGTGTAGCGCTCCCCTCAGGTTACTGGAACACCTGCACGTTTAATTAAGTGTCTTCGCTCTCGCAAACAGGCGGCCTCAGGAAGAAGTGTGCCATTGAAACACAGTTTTTATTCAATACTGAGTGCCACCATGATGTAGGGGACTACACCATGGACATTAATCTCTTGCGCTGCCTTCAGGAGCGCTCCAAGGATTTATGGTAATTGGTAGTGTCCACTAATGGGCCGTGAAACTAAATCTATGACACCGCATTACAGGGAGAGTGAAAAATCTGCACTGAAAGGAGAGAGAGACTCCCAGATTTACTCGCCAAGTCTCCGTTGTCTGACGCTTTAACAGCCCTCACAGGAGTCCACGTCTCTGGCTTTGCACTTTTTCACTGCGTGGCACCGGAAGTGAATCAATAGCCATCGCTCTCTGGATTTATAACAGTGATGTTGTTTTTATGCTGACACCGGAAACTGTTAACTACATGTAAACAAACTGGGAAATAGCAAACATGTTTGTACATTTATTTACAATAAACATGTTTGTGTTAAACTTCCTGACTTATAGAATACAAAGGTGGCATGGCATGTCTTTATTTAGAGTAATGTGGTGTGTATTCTGTCAATCCAAACACAACCTTCAGTAGGAATTAGCCCTTCTATTTTCATATTCAAGATGTTAATTTTCTTAAATTACTTCATTTTCTTAGGACATTTCAGTTTCTCACAGTTATTTATATCAATATTCAGCTATCTTAAATAACATGTACATTATTGCTTTAATCAATAAAGATCATGCTGACTTTGGGATCAAATGGTCATTATTAGGTTTGCACAATATTATTGGAAGAATATCTGTTTCCTCAGATACTTGCCTAGAATACTGAATATCTTTATTGGAAAATTCTAAAAAATACCAAAAACTTACACTTTGATATTTGAACATCTTGGCTATATAGTCTGCCCATGCATTTGCTGTAATATTGTCAGAAATGTTCAAATGTACCATAATGGTTTACCACATTGTCACTGGATGATTTCTTAAGTCAACGCTTTGAGCTCTTGACAAAATATTTCAGTATTGATATACTGTCGGTATCAGCACTGGAAATATCAGCAAATCAGATATCTGCACAACTCAAACACTGTGCATCCTTAGAAATCATCTTTATATTTACTCTGTTTTTAATTTAAAAAATCAATCTTAATAATTAATTTTCTCACAAACAGTTTTAAAAATGGGCCTGTGGACATCAGGCTTTTAACCCATGAGGATTTGATTGCAAACTCTTTGCGGAAAAAAGTGTATCACCATTCAGCAGAAAAATATTGAAATATAATTTTGTTTATTTTCCAGCCCTATTACAGATGTCAGACAGACACACACGTGACAACACAAGACACGGACAGTGAGAGCAGACCTGGCTGCAGACCTCGGGCCCGTCTGAGGCAGAGGGACGGACAGACAGACAGAAAGAGAGAGAGCGGCAGAGTGTATCTGCGTACCGATGGCGAGTTGGGGCAGAGTGCAGCCCAGCCGCTCCGCGATTGCCTGCAGCTCTTTCAACTTCGCCTGCTGACGCCGGCCCTCCTCACTCAAGATCTTGTCCTTCAACCACTGGTAACCCTGTTTGAAAACACAGCACACCTGCTCAAAAACACAGCCCTGCTCACATGGCCGCAGCCCCTGTGAGTCACCAGGGCCTGTTTTTAAACAAGTGACTGTCTCCTGCTGACTACACCTCCAAGATGGCTGCAGCTATGCTCACTGAAAGGGTTTTCATTATAGCCATGAAGAAGTTTAAAACATTAGAACAACATAAAGCATCTAGTAGGGGTGACCCCAAACAGTCAAATATTTAACAATTTGGTAAAAGAGACTAATTTCACTACCAGCCTTTCAGGTGAGCAACTCGCATATGAAAGAAGTATCATTCCAACACAGCTATATGATGGAGCTCAATGTCAACACATCACATGGATTTGCCTGCTTTATCCAAATAATCATAAATCAAAGCCAATCGTAGCTAAAAAATTACAAAGGCGGCTCTGATAACATTTTATTAGTCTTCTTGCAACATCAGAGATAGACCACACAATTAAAGTAAATTATAATGTCTCCCTGCACATTTTTTGTACTTAAAATAGGTCTGAAGTATTTATTTCACTTCAATCCAAAATGCTACTGTGCTTTTCGTTCTGTTTGCAATGCTATAGCTCTGCATTTTAAAGAAAAATGGTTATCTTAAGACAATCTGTGACTCAATATTTTTTAAATTTCTTTCAAAGAATTAAGGGTTTTACAAAAGCTCAAAAGAGTTAGCACATACAAACATTTTCTCAGTAATGTTTATGTACTTGTGCAATTTTCTAGGTTTGCTCAAACAATGGCCTCAGTTCTGTTTTTGCTGTTCAGTCATATAGTGCTCTCTGTGTGCACCTCAGATAAATAAATATAACTTAAGAACAAAGCTGCTCTGCTTTCCTTTAACTTTAACATATGGTCCTTCTGTATTGTAACTGGCATGTTTAATGATGCTAAAATCTCAGTATAGTAACAGATCAGTTTGGATGCAATCTATCGTTCCTTAAACTGTATTTTCAAGTCTTAACAAATGTGTTTAAGTACATGGTTTATCTCTTGTGTTGCAAAGGAAATATGGATCAATGAGTGAAAAAAATGATATTTGACAAAGAGTCACCGTAAAGAATGTAAAGGTTTATCACATACAGTTTCATCTTAGGGGCTGATCACACAGAGACGCACTACTTAAGGGGCAGCTGCACCAAAAACGGCTTCAGTAGCACGAAAAAATGCAGGGAGCGCTTTTAGAGATGATCTGTGTCCATACATATGCAGCCAAATAAGATAAGAAGAAAAATGGGTTTTAATAAACGCAATTCTCTCAGTTTGCTAACACACACACTATGCTCGAAAGTGGACTGTCACTCGGCAGTTTTCCTTCTTAAATAATTCACAGTGTTGTCAAAAAAGACTACAGGTGGCGCCCAAGGGCATTGATAATCACACAAACCTCTCTTGTTGCCTGTTTTCATTCTTATTTATGTCTTTGACTAACTGTGAAATTTACAAGTGCTGCTGCTCTGCGACTTCTAAGGAAAAGGTGACCAATTATTCAATGCTCATACATGGACACAAAACGTTGCAGAACAGAATTTTGCCGAGTAAGAAAAACACCTGGCAGGTGCTCTTATACATAGAAAAACAATGGTTTTACTGGAGATGCCTTTCTAGCAATGCATCCCTGTGTGATCGTCTCCTAAGGCTGTAGTTGCCATCTATCCAGGTACGTTCACAGTAAACAAACTTTTTCAATTATTCTGCTCATTCTGTTTGCTTGAAAAATCCATAAAGTAACTCAGTAGAGTAGTGCTGTTGCAACTAAGGCTGTCAAATGAATTAGACAGGGTTGTGAACAACCAAAAAACAACTGCTGTACACGTCTGTCTGATGAAAGTAGATCACATCAGAAGTAGTTTATTCTGTCTATTCAGACCACAGAGAGTGTGCTTCTGCAGTTCTCTGGCTAATAAAATGCAGATCTTGCACCTTTCCACTGTCAAACTGCTTCTACACTAAAGCACCTAATAACTTATGAGCTCATGCCAAGTTTAAGCACTCAGTCCAAACATCATGTGCTTATCCCTGCCAAGAAGGTTATGTTTTTGCCTCTGTATGTATATTTGTTTGTTAGCAAGACTATGCAAAAACTACAGGTTGGATTTTGCTGAATTTTCAGGAGATGTTGGTTGGATTGGATGATAGCCCAACCTAGAAATGATAAAATTTGGTGGTGATTAGCAAACAATCATTTTTGCTCAATTCTTGTCTTACTAGTAACAATATCAGCACAATTCTGAGTGCTAGGTTTGGGTTTTCAGGCTCAAGGAATTATATTGTGATGGAAATATTATCATGGAATTAACTGCTATGCATTATTCGAAATCTGTGCTCTCTTTCTAGTACATAATGTGCTTACGTGAGAGAGGTGGTCTGTAATCCAGCTTGGAGCTTTCAATGCACTGAGATGTACATGAGATTTTGTTAAAATTTATTTTGTGCTTAAATTTCATTTTTTTTCCCCCTGTAGGACCCTCTCTCATTTTCTCCAATGTCTCTTTCTTTATCCTTCTTGATCACATGAAAGCTACCAAACCTGCTCAGTCAAAGGAGTACCTGAAAAGATGGTACTGAAATGTGAAGTCTTTAAATTCTCTTTAGACAAATTCTGACCAATCAGATTTGACTTTTTACATCCTTAGTTGGGGACACCCCTCAAATCTACACAAACTGGTTGCTACTAAAACTGCTTATGTCTTATCTGAGTTAAAATAGTTGTCCTAGTTTAACTCTCATAATCAAGATTAATGCTTTTAATAACAAAGCCGAATCAGAAACCAGTAAGTAAACACCACAAACATCTACAGGCAACACCGAACCAAACAGGAGGCACAGCAATACACACAGGATACAAAACACAATGGAGAGCTAGCTTCACAAACCACAAACAGACTAATAATCTATATTCACTGACACACATCCCACAAATACACAGCATGCTACTACACTACAACAACACAACACTGCAGCAGGTCAGGTGTTCCAGTCTGCGTCTCAGATATTCACACATTGTGCAATCTCTGGACGAGTAATTCAGAATTCCAAATATTTTCTCAAATAATGAAAAATACACTAAAATAGCATTGAAAGAGGGTTGAATTCAGTGAAAAAAATCCATTAAATTTCTCTGATTCTCATCCAGTTCAACTCAATCTCCTCATGGGTATCTACTTGTTCTGTCTCTTTTGTTTACTACTGCTCTTTTGTGAAATAATATGTGTAAATGCCACACTACTTATGTTGGGTGTCTGGGTGGTTTTATCACATATACCCTGAGTGTTTGTGTGTGCATATAAATGTACAAAGCCGACACCAGCTGGCCAACAGTGTTGCACGGCACTGCTCATGCCTCAGCATGGCAGTGAAAACGGAGGTGAGAGATGTGCACAGAGTTACAGAACCTGAAAGACAAACACACGGTCAACAATCACACGACCAGCAGGAGGTCACAGAACAGTGACACGGATTATAAAAAGATGGTTGCAGGATAAAACCAGGAAAACCGAGCGGGGTGCGTCTACCTTCAGAGAAGCCCGAGAGTAGGGGGGCACCCTGCCGTCGTATTTCCCTGAGATGATCCCACAGGCCAAGGGTGACCACGTCATGGCCCCCACACCTGGGAGAACAAACACATGTGATCATCGAGGAAAAACAAGGCTTTCAGCTTTGTGAAAATGTGCTTCCTGTAGGAAAAATGACCTCAGAGCTCCATAGACTAAGATGTCTGTTGAGTAATCCATTGAAAGTGTTAAAAAGTTGTACTTAATCTTTAAAAACTCAAAGAACTAACATCCCAATAGTGGTGTTAAGAAAGTTAATGTGTTGAAAAAGGGCTTAAAATGAATTTAATCCAATCACATACCATTCTTTAGGACAGTGGTTTTCCAAAATTAGGACACTGAGGTGTTTTTACTAGGTCAATAATGTTTGCCTGACAAAAATGTGGCAAGCTTAGGATTTACAGCAGCTCTAGGTGGACATCCATATATTTTATTTGACTCTGTTTTACTGTGATAAGCAAACTTTGGTTGTTTCCTCCGGGTCTTGTCTTTTTTATCTCATTATCTTGAGATTGCAAAGCTGGTTTTGCAAGATCTTTAGAAAACATCCAAAATGTAATTGTTGTCACAGGACAAGAGCAAAATAACATGATTGTACACCAGGGCCTCTGTAACGATTTAGTTTTAACATTTGTTTTCATCAGTTTCTTTGTTCAATATGTTTTGTTGCATCTAATTTCCAAACTGCAATCATTTCATTAAATAAACCGGAATGACATCTAGCTTTTGGTACATGATATCTCGTTATAGAGATGGTGGTGGGTTTCTGCTTTAGCTCTGTTATAAGATGCTCCTAATTGAAATTCAGATGGGACTGAAGATGCGTGTTGAACCTTGTCTTTTGCACTCAAAAACTGTGCTATGCTTTGGGAGTTATTGTTCAAAACTTGTTTATTAAAACCTGATTTTTCGTGGCAGCAAGATATGCAAAAAAATGCAGTGGCTATTTAGGTATGATGTGTTACAGCTTGCAAAATCGTGTCTTTGTAGCCTGGAAAGTAAGACAAGGTAGTCTGTTAAACATCAGTGTTTCCCACACAAGAACAAAACACATGGGAGGGTCACAGGTGGATATTTTCAGCAAGTATATTTACTTTGCCTTTAAAAAAGTAAACGCATATAAACACCCATTAAATGTGGGAGATACACCCAATTGTGCATTCCTTCCATAAATGCATCAGTTAAGATGCAACATCTCGTGTTCAAAATGAAGCTATGTTTGATGCCGTTTCAATATTTTCTACAGTTTCCTGCTGTCAATACCATCCTATAAAGAAGTTACAAAACCCTCTTAAACAATAAGACTTACACAAAGCTCACCTGCATTACCAGCAGAATAAAGCATTTAGAAATAGTTGTATCATTATATTTTTTAAAAAGGTATTTCATTGGCTTTTTCTGACTTTATTGACAGAAGAGAAACAGAGGATGTAGTTAGACAGTAGGATGAGAGGGAGGGGATAGACATGCAGGAAAGAGGTCACAGGCTTAATGTCACCCCTTGTTAAATTATTTGAGCATCTTTATGGATTGCATGTTGATGGATACTCTCAAAAGCAGAAAATAAACCTGCTGAATATGGTTATGAGGGCTTCTCTTCCCTGCACCTCGGCCCCTCAAATGCAGTGTCTTTCAGTGGGAAACACTGTCCAGCATTTATTTTCTGTTCATTTTACTTTTCTTGTTCCACAACAATGAACAGACCTACTATGCTACTATGCACTCTGATCTTAGACAGTTTACATCCATGTTGTCATGTTAGCCCATACGTGCTTGGCATATAAAAGATATAAAAATTCAAGATTCAAAGTGAAATCGTGACAAATGTAGCCTTTATCCATTTCTCAGTGCAAATCTGTCTCTGCTCACCTATCTTATGGAAGAGCTCAGGTAGCTGCACCTCCACTTTCTCTCTCTGGAACATGTGGTACTCTGCCTGCTCACAGATGGGAGGAATCTGATTGAACTGTCTTGCCACAGAGTACGCTTCCTAAAGAAAACAACAGAGCAAACAGTGTGAGATTCATAGTGCACAGTGCAACATATAGAATATGATATAACAAGTAAAAATGCACAAGATCAACAAGGAAAGAAAGAGCCAATACGAGGTCAGACATAGATTCAAAGTCCTCAGGCTATATTGGAAATATATATGTGAGTGAGCTGTCTCCATAGACACAGTGAGACTCACCATTATCTCCATTGGACTCCAGCGCGATGTTCCCCAGTACATTGCCATGCCTTGGTTTATCACATGGGTCATTGCTCGGACCGTTTCTGCAAAAACCATCAACGCATACCATGAAGCCCTCACATGCACAGTAGCATTTTCTCTACTGTTTCATGTGGTATTGCATCTATGTAAACTGTATCTAAGCTACTCATTCTTCATTATTATGAAATATTTGTAACCAATTGGACAGGGCCATTCAGGAGCAAAGTGGAAAAGCTGATTATGTTAATCACAAAGCTCTGATGAAGATGACATGCATTCCTAACAAAGCACATTTGATTGACATTAATATAGAACTCTTCAATGAAATGCCCCTTTTTATCTGCAGTGTGCTACAGGGTATCTTAAAAAGAGCAGAGTGAAATAAATTGAAGATGGCAGGCATGTTTCCACCAGTTCAAATCTGTAAATCAGACACAAAGCATCTTGACAAGGATGCCAAACTGAAATGGGGTAAAAAAAAATATGTTTGGCTCTATAACATGAAAAGTACATCAAGGATTAAGGTCTATTTTTCATCAGGTGCTGAACAGGCCTGACTGACAGATTAAAGTTATTTTGTCAACACATCGGTTTGTTTTGTTGTCAGATTGAACTTTCTTTTAACAGATAAATCTGAGTCTGTGTGACAGAAAATCAAATCTCACAGCACCAGACTTTAATTTCCATCTTCTCCTCGGTCAAAGTGGTAATATGTCTCATCTGACCGCGAACGAAACATCAAGCCCATTTGATAAAGATCGAGGTGTCGCTGATGAGATCAGAAGCACCAAAGCAATACCAGGCAATAGCACAGAGGCGCAGTGACCCCTCATCCACCCGTCTGTTCACCTCGCTGATGTGCTGCTTCCATGGATTCTCTCAGACAACCAAATCATCCCTCCCATCATGCAGCTGGTGCACATCTTAAGAGGGTTTCTCTGTAAACTGACAGAACAGCAGCTCACCTTGTCTTCACCCCTGTACCTACTGCCAGAATCAAATATCCCAGATGGTTTAAATGCTGAGGGATTGGAGACGCAGACTCAGGCTTGTCCATGTGAACTATGTGCAGTCTTTCAAAGGTCAAACGGGCAGAAGAATCGACTGGACTTTAATATCCAAAAAAGCACACCAGCTACTAGTGACTAACAAGACACTGAGATGTTTGCTGCAGCAAGGGCAGCATGAATACGGGGGAAGAAGGGTGACCTCTGACTGAGCTCGAACCCAAAGGGGGAACTCTGATACGGGAGCAGATGCACACGGTGTGACCAGCTGAGCCCACACACAGTTAGCACTCTGCCATTTAAAGGTCTCCTGCATCAGTGTCTCATTCCTCCTTATTTTGACTGTGGAGGCGGAAGCACCAGGACAACATGCAGCATTTAAAAATAGATGTTTCAGTAGCTAGAGATTTGTAGATTTGATTCTAAGTGTTGCAGTAGTCATAGAGACGGGAATGAGAGTGATTCTTTTAAAATGCAATACGACAAAACATATGGATGCATATTTAAATGTGTCAAACAGGAAAAAGTGATTTAAAAGCAGTAATGGATTAAGATTTACCTTCCATTGGTGTATTAGGGTCCGGTCTGTTAGCAAAAACCACGTCCACATAGTCTAACTGCAGTCTTTCTAGAGATGCTTTTAAACCTACAGAAAAAGAAGAAGTTAAGTGAATAACTTAACATTATATGTTTTGATACTCTCTAAAATTAATACAGAACAGTAGAAGAGAATACAGCATTTTATTACAAATTACTAGCTTTTCTGTCATTATCTAAAAATAAAAACAAATAAACAAACAAAACATTAACAAAACAGGTCCATACATCTTGATTTATTACAACAGTTTTGGAAACCACATTTAAACATCATAAAAAGTTCTTATTGAAACCACCTCAACAAAAAGTATTTGCATGGATCACTGACTTTTTAACTTTCATCCCTACAAAGCAACACATATCCACATCTAACAGAAACTAAAGGAAAATTAGATTTTTTACATATCCTGCAAGTTTGGGGCACTTTGGACCTCTTTGCAATACAAATGGCACAATTAAATCATAAAATAAATAATGCTAGTTGAGGCATGTTTACATACTGCATCATTAGAGAAGCCTTCCCCTTACACTCTTTAAGGATGACAATCTACTGATACTAGAGTGTTTTTATGTATTTTTGATGCGTTTGAATCCAAAACTTTACTGTTTGATAATTCAGGAGCAAAATTTCATCATCAAAATATCAATGAGCAAATGGGCAACCATCGGCTTTTTAATGTTTTTATTTTAAAAAGGCTGTCAGTTTAAACTGTATATTACAATATACATTCAAGTATGGGAAAAAATCTGTACTAGAACTGTAACTATACATTGTGTTCAAAATTTGACAGTTCAGTAGCACATTATGGCACCTGCAGCAGTGAAGCACCTGATCAAACAGAGGGTGCTCCCTGTGCAACTTTACCATCCACTCCTCTCTTGACCTCAACAACAGGAAAAAAAAAAAGAAGGAAAAACAGAATGGAGAAAATGAAGCAACACCACTCTGACTGGAAATCAACTAAATCTGAGGAGTGCCATGTGAAAGCACTTGATAAAAAATAAGGCTAGGCTATAAGGCTAACGCTGTCAATAATGTGCAAAGCAACTGGCTTACTCCTCATCCACGAAACATCTGCAAGACCTTTTTGGTTCTTCAAATATCTTAAGTCATTGGTGAGTATGTTCGAAAACTGAGTGAGTTTGATTTTAGGAAGAAAAAGTGACAGCCCTATTATTAGCTGAGTCCAATCAGCATCGCTGTCAGCTGTCACTTTAGTCAGTGTTTTGGGCAGGGAATTTAGTCAAAGGAAATACCCTGATCAAGTAGAACCAAACATTTGTTTCAGGATAAGAGGAAGTTTGTCTGGCACTGCCATCTTTGTAACTTGTAGTCACAAAGGAGTGTCTGACATCATTAATCCACTAAATTCTGTCTGGGTATTCTCTCTGAGATGGGGCAGAGCATAACTCAGGTCTGTCTAGAAGATGTAGTTAGTGCATGTAGTTGAAAGATGATAGTCTTTCATAATAAAAAGGTGTCTGGTATGAACACATATTGGCAATATATATTATATTTTCTCCAGTGTTTGTAATGGAACAGAAATGTTTTTTTGCCCCCCCAGGGGAGCTTTCAGAGGTCTGTGACAATACATTAATGCTATCAATATAGTAAACATAAATATATATTTATGTCAAAATCAGAGCCTATTAGCACTGTAGGTCAAAGAGGAAAAAAAAAGATTGAATCATGCCACGACCCCACCTCTTACACTGCCTCAAGACAGTGGTTCTTAATTTCTTCTGTAAACGCCCCTAGACCTATATTTTTCCTTGCCCCCTCTGCCCAGCGCCCACAAAGTCACTTAAAGGGCAAAGTTAAGACTAATCTAAATACATCCAAGCATGTGAACACAAATTTCTCATTTAAGTGACAGAGTGTTAAGACAGATATTAATAACATTTATTTGCCCTTTCGATATCCACACATGAACTATAACTTATGTTTGGTCACCCGGCCTATACATAGAAAAGGCAACTCACATACTTATTACTCTAAAGACTAAAAAAAAGATTGAAGTCCAAAAGAACTGAAGACATGTCTACATACACTTAGGCTGTGAAAAGTTTCAGGTATTTACTTATAGAGAAATTCTGAGTTGGAGTTTTCCGTGTGTAACAAACAGCTTTTCTTTAATACTTACAATACGTATACAGAAATGTTGAACGCATACAGTGCAGCCCTCAGGACCTGATATGCCTCAAAGAGAATATGGCCATTGATAGATATAGCCACAGCACATCTTTTGTTCCATGTACCTGCCTCATATTAAAGTCTTATTCACAAAGCATTTTGAGCTGTCTTGCTGACTAAGGAGAGATTTACCCATATATAAAGATGATAAGCTAAGAAAGAACAGGTTAGTTTTGAGATGATTTTTAAAGACTATCTTAAAAACTGAACTGTTAATCTTTTATATCTGAAATATACCCGTCTTTTTGAAAGGAGCCAAACTTTTGCATCCTTATTGGGGATATCTGCTCCAAACCACATTCACATTTGGAAAGTATGAAGCTGCTGAAAGCCAAAGATTGAAGCCCTGATTATATCAGTAGTAATGCCAAAGCAATAAGTGAAAACTTTAGGAATATTTATTTTGAGGTAGAATTGTAGTCCTCCTCATCAATCATTCAATCAATATTATATATTTTCTATATCACCAAATCATAACAAATGTTATTAAGACATTACAAGAGTAGGTCAATGACACAATCCTCTCCTTCTTGTTAATATTTTCAATACATATGATTTTGTTTTTTATTATTTATACCACCATAGTTGTATCTATCATGGCGGTATTAGTGTAGAAAACAAGAAAAGAGAGACCATCCAAATGCTGACATTACCAGCTTCAATCATTAGGAAGAGAGCTGATGTTGATCGATATAGCAGCACATAGTTGAGCTATAGTTAAATAATGTTTTATTGAGTTAAAATGTGAATGTATGTTAAAAGGTGTCTCTATTGATGGATGATTTAGGATAAGCACTTGGAGTAAAGCAGGTTCACAGCAGCAGGCCGTCCTTGTTGGTAATTTTGGCTACAGTAAAGTTCTGTGTGTGTGAGGATCTAATGTGTATTTTAAGTGATTTTCATTGTGGTGTTAATGTTAGGAACTGTACTGATCATGCAGTGGAACTGAAAAGGTCAAATATCAGCAAAAGTAGAAGTTGAAGCTACAAAATTGGCTGAAAAATTCACATGTAATACATCTCAGGTCCATGAATGCAGACACCATCATCTCTAAACAAAAACTAAGCAGACACAGAAGTTGCAACTCCTTTGTGAATCTGGCCCTTCATATTAGGCATCGTAAATGATATTACAAAAAAATGTGATCAGAAATTTCTCTGCACAGGAGAAATTATTGCATCAAAATTTTGCACAATAAATTGTATTCATAATTATTGCTAAACAAAATAAGTTGTAAAGAAATACTGTGCACTTTCGCACAATATATTTTTATGTATTGTAATAACTTAAAATAACCCACAAATATTTATTCTCAAAAGAAAAACATGCCAAGGCTTCCTATACTTTTTTTTCTACTCAAAAGTTTCTTGCCATCTTCAACAACACCAAAAGTTTAATTTGTTAGAAATGCAGCTTAAAATCCCCAAAGCCAAAGCAGCTAATTAGTAAGTACTTTGTTGTTGCAGCGTTAGCATTAAATCAAATCTTGTGCGGCGCAGCTACATACCTTCTATAATGTGTTTTCTGGATAACCCTCTTTCAGTCTCTGCCCTGCAAAACAACAAAGAAAAACCTCTGTAATACACAGTTATTTGAAATATGATTGGGACCGCCCCCATGAGGTGATGTCTTCCAATGAATCCCTCTTGTGAAATATGATCTAATAAATGCTTCAGCTTTACTGGAAACCTCTGACAAAAGATCAGTTAGGATGACACATGATCCCATTAACCGGAGCATCAAACAAGTCAGGAAAAATTATACAGCAAGATTGTGTCTCATCTGGACACGCCATCATGAATCAAAGAAGCAACCGGAAGATACTTACTTTCCGCCCCAGAAGATCTTTGTTGTTATCACCAGACTTGAACGTCTGTAAATGGAAATGAAAGCACATCTGTTAGAACACCTGTGAAATATGGAGAGTTACAGCAAAGACGAGTCTTTTATGGGAGTTATCTGAGGTCCACACAGAGCTGATATCATGTGTATTAAACTGGGATGAAAAGCTCCCTTACATCATTAGGGCAAACACGCATTTCAGCCTACTCTGTTACTACCACACCTTCAACAAGAGGAAATGTGACCACGCCACAAGCCGGTAAATGTGTTGTTGGCGTTGAACCTGACACAGCTATACAAACGCTGATTCAAGGCAGACAAAGTAGAAGACAAGGGACAAGAAGTTCATCCATTATTCAGGATCTCAGAGGAGGGACGCAGGAGCGTGTGGGCACAGCATCCCACATGAATCTTTCATCTGCCTACCTCACCCTTCCAGTTCACAACACACAGACTCCCAATATTATGCAAGAAGGGAGATGATACCAGATAAGGGAGGCCCGGCTGGGACGGAAATTAAAAAAGCAAAGAAAGTCAATTAAAGTGAGCCTCGTACCTCCAGCCTTTCTTCTTTATGATGTTTCCCAGCACCACCTCTGCCCTGTGAAGAAAATGAAGAGAAGGCAAGATCAAATAATGACAGTCTCAAATGATAACAGGTTATATCTGACTGTGAGGAGAGACTTCAAGCCTTAAAGCAGTCCACACTCACAGCATAATAGACCTGTTCAAGGAGTGGCGAGTGTGAATTAGCAGCCAGGTCAGAGTTAGTGGGGCCCAAGGCCCAGCAGTGCTGTGGAGGCACTGCTATGTCACTCATTAGCAGCCACAGGGGTGCTAATGAGTGACATTACGATCAGCGAGGGCCTCATTTAGAACGGGCAGACACCTGTCGACAGGATGTCTCTCCAGTCCTCTCTTACCAAGGCAAATAATGAGACACCTCTGTGTGAGACACTACATGTATATGGGTGCTTCTCGGAGGTGGACAAAGTAACAACTAAAGGTAAGACTTGAGTTTAGGTTCAGTATATTTACATTTAAGTAGCTGCTCCCTGGCATGCTTATCAGTTGAAAACTGGTGGCTTATTAGTAAATAACAAGTTCTTATTAGAGTCAAATTCTACATGACCATATTTTAAAATTAGGAGGACATAAATAAAAGTATTTCTTCCACAGTTTTTAACTGTTTATTGACAGTTAGTTATAATGTTGTACATTAATTATGATTTCTATAGCGTCTTATGATTTAAGACTAACAAAATAAGACTTTTTATATCATAGTAGTGCTGAAAGAACTCATTTACCTTCATTTAAACAAAAAAAGCAAATTCTTATGAAACAAATAGATAGATAGATAGATAGATAGATAGATAGATAGATAGATAGATAGATAGATAGATAGATAGATAGATAGATAGATAGATAGATAGATAGATAGATAGATAGATAGATAGATAGATAGATAGATAGATCCATTTCAACTACTTTTATACATGAAGCAATGAGTAACCTTATATGGGCCAAACTCAGCAATGCAAAATAGTAATGTTCAACAACTTCAAAATGTTCAAAATTATCAATAATTAGCAATAATGAGGAAAATATTGTAACTATTGACAGTTCTTCGCCAATAGTCAACTGTCAATAGTGGTCATGTGCATCTAATGTAGAGACAGGTACAAATAAAAAGTTAATAGTGATTTGGAAGTGGCAATGACAGATTATGCTGCTGCTGAAAGCTCTTATCCTGTTACTCCATAATTGAAGCAGTTCTTTTTAAAAATATAATTGGCTTTTTCCCTGCCAAGTCTGTTGAACACAGAGAGAGGCAGGAATCTCTCACCTGTGACAGTGTGCATTAGAGCTCCTGTCTGCAGCGAGCCAGTGTAACATGTGGGTTGTGAAAAGATGTATCTGTGAGATGGTTGTGCTCTGAATGCAGACATTTTCAAGTCAAGGTTAAAAAACATTTCCATCTTCATTCTTCTCTGAATGAAACACATAACCTGCATATTCACTTACTGTACCACAGTTTTTCATCTGCAATTACGGCATTGAAAGCAGTTATGTTTCTCTTTTTAACTTTTAATTAAAACATATTTTCATACTTCTTTTAAACACATCATCCTGCTTGTAAGGAGGCAGTTAACTCTGAATTACCTGTAGGTGTGATTGTGTGAGTGAATACTTCTTTGTCTTAGTATGTCAGCCCTGTGATTGACTGGCACACAGTCCACTGTGTACCCCAGCTTTTGCTCAGTAAAAGCTGGAACATGTTTCACAGATTTTTTTTGCTTGCAGCATGAGTCTTGGTTGCAAGTTCAATTTGAATAATTCTCTCCATCTGCTGACAAAATGAATTAATATTAGGAGTCAGAGTTATTTCATCACAGCTATAATTTATCTGCATTTCTTCACCTGTTTGATATTTCATGTATAAAGCTTCTATCTTTGCCTTGCATAACTTATTTCTGTCAAGTGTTGTATAAATAAAATGTTACTCTTTTATTTAGACAGAGCCCACCATTGTCTTTCTCCATCTTCCTGTATTATTTATGTCTTTCTCTTTTTCTTTCCCCACAGACAGGATAAGCTATCAGAGATCAGTCTCAATGTCTTTTTCATGCTGTACACTGATGCCAGGCCGGTGATCTTGTTACACCTCTGTGTACACATACATATGAAAAGTAAATACAGACAATTCATCATAATATGCATGAATGTTCTGATCCAGCAGGCATTAATGTTAAGGATGTGTGTGCCTTTTTCTTTTCCATGTAAAGGTCAATGTTTGGGATTTAGGCCTGCTGATTTTTAAATTTATTTATGCATGGCTTTTCGGCCATTTTTGATCCTTTTTGCATCTGCTTGACCTTCTTATCTTTGTTATAGCCCCACTGCTGTGATGCCATTTCCCTGTACTATTTCATAGAAAATGTTTTCAACTATCTATTTTTCTTGTACTCATATTGGTTTACGTCTGTTTAATGCTTCCTGAAGAAAATTCACTAGTTAACGTGGTCACTGTCTCGTTGTCCTGTGTCTGCGCCAAATCTGATCTGGAAGTAAAACAACTTAAATGCAGAGGTCTGTTTTAGTTATCACTATGAACCAGAGGTATGGCGTATGTCACATTCGCATCAATGTATGGAGTGAGAATAAAAATGTCAAAAGCTGTAATGCTGTTCAACTTTTCATCGTTTGATACTCGATGAGTCTACTGGTCAGCACGGTCAGAGGGTTTAATAGTTTGCACAAGATGAAAATGCTTGGTTCACTGCCTGAGTGTAGCCACTAACACCCAAGTGTCGACTGCAAGAATAATTTGTTATTTTTCTTTTTTTTTTTCTTTCAAATGGTAGTGAAGATGCTGATTCCATGTTATCAAGGGGGCTGCCTTAATTGTAGAGCAATGTTCTTTCTATCTTAATTTCCATTCACTCTACATTATTGTTTTCCAGCTTTCATATTTTTTTATTTGTGCAGATTATTTTTCATCATTTCAGCTAGTTAAAGTGATATTCCGGGACTGAACAGGTTGGGTCCTATCACAAGGTTTAGGGCAGAAATTACCTCTACAGCAGTGTTTCTGTGGAGCAGAAGCCCAGGGCGCTAGGACCAAGCACCCCCTTCCTGCTTCGGTTCTGCTCGTCTGCTGATTCCGCTGCAGTCAGACGGGGCCATATTTTACTTGACCAAAAACACAAATAAACGGACTCCCACCGAAAAAGTCTGATATCGGTCTGCATTCACGCTTTATTTAGAGAATTTCCAGCGCGTTACTTTCACACAAAACCGCTAAATAAGGCTCTATTTCGCATAGCGCTGTGAAACGGCCTCCGCGGAAGAGGAGGCTCTGCAGCCACAGCTCTGGCTGTGCAGCTATAGTCACCTATACATAAAGGCACAGCTTCCAGGGACTGTGCATTAGTATAATAAGATGAGATAAGATAAGATAAGATGTACCTTTATTAGTCCCACAGGGGGAAATTCCAGATTTACAGCAGCAGCAGGATACAAGAGAAATATCAGAAAGGGACTTACAAATGAAACGATAAGTAATTAGAATAAAAATAAAAAGCTGTAAAAATACAACTAAAATGAAAATAAATGAAAAGAGCATGAGCCTTCCAGCAATATCAACTTCCTTATAAAGGAAAAGAAGTAAAAACTTAAGGGGAAATGAGACTGACTGAGATGGAGATATACACAATATTAACAATTTACAATATTTGCACTAAAGATGTGAGAGAGGACAGGCAGAGAGGGGAAAGCATTCAAAAACCAGAGAAAAATGAGCAACAGCTAGTCGTGTGGATGGTGCACCTCAGAAAATTAACCAAAGTCCTCTGCCCCTGGAAGAAAGCCTATGGTCTCTCAGTGAAACATGGGTGATCAGGGCGTTGTCCTCCTGGGATGTTTAGCTGTGCTGCTCTTTCCATGAATGCACAGTCCTTACAACCTCTGTCAGACTTTCCAGTGATATAAAATAAATAGCATATGTACCATTAAAGGGGAGAAATAATAGACCAAGAAAGTTTCCAAATGTTTCTTTGAGGACCATAGATAAGGCGAAGGTCTTGTTAAGATGGCTGATATTCATTTAACTTCTGTACTGCCTTTAGAGGTTTTGCTGATGTATCACTCTCATCCCTAGTTTTATTTACCTTATTATTGTAGTTCCCTCTGTGTTTATATTTGACCTATTCTTTTTGTTTAATAGTCCAGATCTTAAACTATTTGGTATGACTGTTAAAGTGTATTTTATTTTTGCCTGAGTTCCTTCCTTCACCTTGTAAAAGTACTCAGGTGTAATATGAGTACTTGAAGTCTAAGTCCAAGGTCAACTTAAGGGTAAATGAAACTGGAATGTCTTAAGTTAGGTTTGTTTCATGTTTTAATTTTGTTTCCCATTTGTCTGTCACTTTATAAAAGGAGAATGCAATAAATAGTTCCACCTGTTTAAGCCCCACCAGTTAAGCCTAAACAAGTATTCAAGCTCTCCCCCAAGAGCCATTGTGTCTGTGTGTGCACCTTGAAGTGTGTCTATATTTGTTTTGCCCTTGCAAATGCCCTCACCGGCACTATGTGTCACCCTTTTGAAACGTGAGTAATTTGAGAGCCCAAACATAAGGTAGAGAGCGCCTTGAGCACGTTGACTTTCTCCATCCATACATCATTTAGCTCTCTTTCCCTGTGCTGAGTCAATGTTATTACTCACAGCAGAAGCCCATGACAACATAATGCTGGATTTGCCATAGATTTCTTACATTTTTATTTCACATTACTCTATAATTATGCCTTCAATGTGTCACTGGTTTCAAACAATACCATGCAATTAATATGCAACTGGAAAAAATATGTATAAGCCTGAGAGAAAATTGAATATTGCTTTTCTCCAATTACTGGCATACTTTTAATTCACCATATGTGTCTGCTGATAACAGCAGCTACATGCGATGAAAAGAACATGTTTGTTTGTGTCATTACTCATATTTATGTGCATATTACGGAGAAACAGAGCCCAGCATATTGGGATGGATATGCCTATTATGAACTGCAATTATTATTTAAATAACTGTATTTGTTTTGTAACTGTTTGTGTGCTATGTGGAGCTCAGCCTGAACAAACAGCCAACACATGCTGCTGAGAGCAGAGCTTACACACCTTGTTTATTTGTCCTTGCTCGCTGCACAGAATCAACACCACAGCAGCTCGACTCTGCAGCCACAAACACCACTTCAGGTTTTCTGAGTCTGACTGATGAAGGAATCTGAGCAAGTCAAGGCCTTCACATGAAAGCTTTTTTATTCTTATGTGCGGGCTGTGTGATTCGTTCCTTTCCAGTGTATGTGTGTAATATAAGCCTCTCACAGCTGCTTTGTGGTGGAAGCTGTCAGGATTAACACCTGTGCAACACGTACCGCACTGTGTGACATGCCATCTCAAACATTTCCACGTGCCTAACAGATCTGTCCTCTCTGTCGAACTGTGTTTTGTTTTATGAGCAAGTGCTGTGATCAAAGTTGGAGTTGGTAATGCTGTGTCAAAGATCGACTTTTTCTGGCTCTTTCCTAAAACAACAAACAAACAAACAGCTTCCCAGAACAAAGCGACATGAGGTGATGACGTTTAGCAGACAACAGCTGCCGACACATTGAGACCTCCCACATATTATGTTGTGTGTTTTTTTCCTCTTAATTTCTCTTGTGACACACTCGCACTCTGATGCATTTCCCAAATCATGAAACCAAAACTAGAATTTTCTTGTGAGGATTAAAAAAGTAAAAGACTTTGTGAGATAGTGAGTAGGGGATAATCCCTTAGATTACTTCAAAGCATCCAAGTTATTATAAAGCCAGATTAGTCCATGTTGGAATCTTGATAATCATTCAGTGCACACTGGCCTGCTTTAAAAATATCATCAAAGGTTGTTCTATGAATTTACACTAGGAATATCTGAGCCCTCATCAATGTTCCTGCAGCAATGATGAGGAAGCAGACGAGGAGGTTTTCAAGACCTAGATCAGAACTTAAATTAGTGGGTCACTGGAGCTAGTTTCTATTGGAGAAAAGAAAGTACAAAATGTTAATAGTGTTATGTGTTGGTGGATCGTGGGTTTAAAAGACTTATTTTTTCATTGGAAAGACACATTGTTCATGAGTCATTTTTCACAGCCTTCTGTAAATATACTAATAGTTTGATAAACTGCAACAATTCGCACAAATGGTTGTTTTCACAAAGGGTGATTGTTAATGCAGTAAGTTAAACTTGGAGGGATTGACAGCAAAACTTCTCCCTGAGGATGAAGCCATAAATTTAGGGGCCCTCTTGTCTGGCTGGTTGCATAGTTACAATATTGAGGTCTTATTTTGTCTGACAAAGATAATTAGTAGATAATAACTACTAAATTTAAGATATTTAAACAAACTGAAATGGAAATGTCTTGACTAATATGTATGCATGCACATGTATATGTGTGTATCTTTGTGTGGGTGTCTGACATGTATACTAGATACATAACGCATACTAATACACTTAGATCTATACTGGTATATAAGTACACATATGAATATGTATATTTATAAAGTGAGGTAACCTAAATAGAAGGCTGTTTTTTAGAGAGGTGGTATGTCAGTTCCTTTTAAGACACATAACATGAAACCTAGTGCAGACAATCTAACATTGAATTTTCCACTGGCTGTAATCACCTGTTTCTTCCTGTCTGTCTCTTCTTTGTTGCCTTATGAGATAAACTCCATATGGATCAATCAATAAATCATTTTAAAATAAGTTTTCCCCCCTCTCTGTTGGTGGGATGGACTTGGATTGGCCTTAAAACTTATTTACACACCTAATAAATTTTACTCAACCTCTTTCTGCCATTTTATAGTTTTTGACATTTTAACTTTGTGCAAGTGTCATTTTTTTCTAAATAGATTATTTTAAATAACCATAAAATTTGATTTTCCGAGCTGCCTCTAATGACTTTCTTGCAATGCTAAAAGTTGAATAGGGCTTATAGAAATAACATTAAACATAATAGACTAAAGAATCCTGCTATCTAACAATATGGATGTTGAGCTCTCTGCCTGTAGTAATATGGTAGTAAACTTTAGACCCACGATTCAAAAGTCACAACGTCCACTTCATACTTTTCAAGTGGGCATGCAGAGGTCACAGTTGTCTGTAATTGCAGGATTATGGTCTAATGTGTGAGCAATAATGTTTAAAAAATGGTGTTGCCACCCTGATCTGTTTTGCGGTGAATCCAAGACCAACTCACACAATGTGGCAGCCATTTACAGAGCAGAATGAATGGAGACACATTTGAAAAGTCTCAGGTCAAAGCTGGTGATTATGATGGCTGTCATGACACCTGACAAGTTACACTGCTGTACATGACAGAGACATTTATTTGTTCTGATTAATAGAATCAAAAGCATGACTGGGTCGGGCTACACCATTTAGACATGACAGTCATAGTTTCAAGACCAGCCTTAATGTTTCGTTTTGTTTTGTCTTGACAATGTCTCATAATGAATGACGAATGAACAAAACCAAACAGCAAAGGAAAAGAAAGACAGAGCTGTTGCTTTACAATGAAACAATGAGACAGAGGAAAACAACATATTTTAAAATAATTGAAAAGGAAAAATGCTTGGGAGGAATGGAAACATGTTAACTGCTGCTTGCACATCCAAATGTGTGGAAAGAAAAAACAAATGTAGTGTAGTACTCTAAATGCAGTATGTTTGTTTGTTTTCTTTGGTGTCACCCCTTCATCTTTAAGTTAGCCATCAGTTTTAATGTGTAGTTTAGTACAACTGTGTAGTCTGTCACGCCTGTCCATCAATCACTGAACATTTAATGCTCTATGATGGCCTAATCCGGCATGCCAGATAGAGAGATTCTAATTATTCCACTAGTCCATCTGGGGAACAGTCCATAGAAAATGTTTAGGAATGAGCAGCACCTTTCAGAAGCATAACCGGCAGGCAACTGGACAATCATTCTGTCAAACACATTCTTAAAGGGCCAATCAGATAATGTAGTAGTTGAGCGCCATGTTGGAAGTGGAGCAAAAGTATCCCCTTCATTAAGAAATGCTTTGATGATCATTTTTTTCATTTTTCATATAACAAAGGTATGTGGCCCAGCTTTGATTAAACTGCTAATGAGTCTGTTAGCATCTATGCTAACCTCTGTAAAGTCAGTCACTTCCTGCTGTTGTCTTGCTCGTTGCTCCCACCTCTTCCTGCTTTAACGGTGTTGACTGAGTCACGCACGGTCATTATAGACTGGAGCTTGGCAGATAACAGAGTTTGGATCAGGAAGAACTAACTGTACTACAAGGCTAGGCCTAATCTGACAGTAAAAGAAAACAATATTGTAGTCTGACTTTGATGACAGATATTATGGTTCTGCAGCACAGTCTACTTCAGATTAGCAGAGGCAACAGAAGTTAGACAAACTCAGTCACAAGCGTCACTAGACTTTATGAAACTGAATGTTTTCCTTTACACGACCCCTGATTGTTCTATTTCTCTTTCCATTTCCTGTGGCATATAAAATGAACTATCAATTAGAAATACAGTCTCTTTATATGTCGTTCTCCAGACTTTTCTGACCTAAAGGGTTTGACTGTTTTCTAAGCTCGATGTGTTTGGATGAGCAGAGACGGTGCATGCAAAGAAGACACCACTCTGAGTGTGTCCTGGAACAAAATAACATCACCAGTATTTCAGTGCAAGTTTTGGACTCATTATAGGTAAAAGGCAAGAAGATGGGAACACACTGTCCATATTTATGTAAATATATTTTTATGTGCCATAAAAGCACGATGCACTAACAGCCTTATTTCCAAGAAGCACTGCTGTCATATTTACATACTTTCCACTGCCCTTCACACTTTTCCATTCACCCCTGTGGATCAAGGTTGCACCTGACACAGAGGTTGAATGTAGCTTTTACATAACCTCTGCCTGTTGCTTCTTTAATGTAAAACATACAAACAGCTTGGTAATATTTGGTGTTGTTTTAGCTGCTACTTGACCTGTGGCACAGGATATACTCACTTTCCGGCAGCGTAGACCTCCGCTGTGTCAAACAGATTGATGCCATTTTCATAGGCGAGAGTCATCAGCTGCTCTGCCATCTGTTGAGAAAGCAGGGGGAAGGAGCACCGAGGGGGGTGGATGGGGTTAGAGACCACCGTTGTGAGGTGTAAGGACTTTTTAATTATTCAACTTTCTCCAGAACACTTTCTACGTAAAGTGTGTTTATTCTCTGGCATGTTAACTCCCTCTGGCTGTGTGTTTTCACTGCAAGTAAAAATAGGCTTCTTGAGTAACATGGGACATGGAGGATCATATGGAGCCTTTCCATTCTTGACTTAAGCTTTGACTGATTGAAGATGACAAAAATCCATCTGCTCTCACCTCGTCCGTTATCTGTCCTCCGAATGTCACCCATGTTCCTGCAGAGGGTAACAGAGAGGTGGGGTCAGAGTGCGAGTACATAAACATGTAACACACATGTGAGCACAGATGAAAAACCAACAGCGTTTCTGTAATTTCTGCACACTTGTACAAGAAACAGGATCTGCCTAGAAAAAGACACAGAGTTTAGTAACAGGCCGGTCCCTCCAGGAGCTTTCAACGCTAGAATTTAGCAAATTCAAGCAAATTAACCAAGCGCTGCAGTGTTTTTTGCAACCTTGCAATCTTGGCTTAGCTACAGTATTTTCTGCAAATTTAACCAAGGATACAGTTTCCTCTAAGACATCGACATGCATGACTCTAAATTTCCATATCTGATAGGCTCTCTTGTTTTGAATGATGAGAAGTAGTGTATTATGCTTACTATTCTTTTGCATTGAATGTTTCAGATCCACGACGCATGTCTTTATGTAGACTCTACAGTACATTCATTACAGAATGTTTGAGACTTGATTGTGATGTTAATAATGTTAGAACAAAAAGTGACACTAGAAAATAGCTAAACATGATACTGGATATTTATAAATATCCCAAACTGTTTCCCAAATGTCCTTACTATTTCAATCGGATACACAAACCTTTTCTATATATACATTTGGTGGTTTCTGATAGAGCAGAGACAGTGAATATACTTGGAAGAGTGGAGAGTACAGGAGAATGCTGCACATGGGCCTCAAGCAGAGACCAAAACTGGGCTGGCGGCGAAACAGCACTCACCTGCAGAATATCTTAAGCCATAAGGTCCAACTGATCCCTTCTGGGGACACAGGTGTTTTTCTGTTTTTTAACAATTTGTCAGATTTTATTATTTTTCCTGAGTTAAGGCCCTGAACTCTCAACTGTTATGTTTGAGTGGTCTACCTCTGAAAATTAAAACAGGTGTATTTAGCCCACTATGCTCAAAATGGTCACATCAAAACCCATCTGTGATCTTGAATATATAGCCCCATGCAGCATACAAATATTAAAAGAGTGATAATATGAGTTATAACTTGCAGGCCAGGCCTTGGATTTGTAGTTTTACTATTTTCATTGCTCTTGTCTGTTCACCATTACAGGACCAAACAAAAATTTCAACAACCATAACAACAACAACAAAAAAAAGAAACTGATAATCATCGACATATCAAGTGTTATTGACACTGACAAGTGTTAATAAAAAAATAAATCTTTCTTGCATTTAATGTATGTTTTATATGCTTTGGTTTTAACCTACAGTGATCAGATAAAACATATCAAGGTATAAAGAGCAAATTTGGTAGAGGTGTGAATCTTCCTGTAGCTTAAAATTAGCTTACAGCTTATACCAATACTCAATTCCTAATAAAGTCATTATCCATAAAAAACGTCTTTATTTCAGGATTAAGAGACACCTAAGCAGGTGTATAAAAATTTAAAGGGCATTCAAATGTAATTCTGAATCTATAAACAAACATGACTAGATTTGATTAAAAATCATTTTGACACCTCTTGTGAAGATTTTTCAATCAGTGAATACGGCTAACACTGGTTAAGATACCTGATGTGATAAGGTTACAAAATATAAGTTATTTACAATGATCACATGGCAATCTTTTGAAAATGGCATTGTTTGGGATGCAGTGGGCTTTGTCTGACTTTTGTCATAAGTAGGCTGACAAAGCACAAAAAATAATCCAGAAAATTCTCAAAACAGTCATGAAAATGATCAAAATGTCAGCACACAATGTATTAAAAAAGCTTTCAAGTTCAATTTACAAAAACAATTACTGTTCTTTGTTTTTAGCTGATTGAAGATTACATGGAGATAACAGTTAAAGCAGTGAAGTAGAAAATACCATTACATTATAATAATTTCAAGGCCATTGTCTGATGTATCCATTTTTGGACATTAGGGGCAAAGTGTGACTTTTTCTAATTGGGGCATAAGTTGTAATTGTTATGCTCTTTATGAAAGTCAATTTGTTTTAAGAAACAGTCATAAAACATTAATAATTATAACAAATTACTTTTAGATTCTGCTGAAACAGATACATTTCCTAAAAAGGTAATTGTGAATGTTGCAATCAAAATATTACTTGCACTAGTCTGCAGAAATGTTAATATCTGCCAACAGTGGTAATTATCTTTTTATACTATTATCTGCTGATGCCAATAAAGTACTGATCATATTAAATGTCCCTTCAAGTCATCAAAACCTGCATTGCAGCTTTTCAAGAGCCGCAGCATAATGTGGCATTTCAGACCAAGGAATCACACAAAAAGGTCTTGACAACATGGAGGGACTGAAAATATGCAAACTCTAAGGACTATATATACAGTATTTACAGTATACATACATATATATTTGTATATATATTTGTATATATATTTGTATATATATGCATAAATATATATATATATATAGATAGATAGATAGATAGATAGATAGATAGATAGATAGATAGATAGATAGATAGATAGATAGATAGATAGATAGATAGATAGATAGATAGATAGATAGATAGATAGATAGATAGATAGATAGATAGATAGATAGATAGATAGATAGATAGATACATAGATAGATACATAGATAGATACATAGATACATAGATACATAGATAGATAGATACATAGATACATAGATAGATATACACAACCTATAAGGACTGTGCACTGTGGGGTTATGAATTCCCAAACAATGTCTATGTACTGCAGAAAAGTTATTTGTGCATCTCATGATACAAGAGGTTCTTACCTAATCCAAGGCAGGACACCCGCAGGCCCGACTTCCCAAGGTTTCTGTCAAAACAGAGAGAATTGCATTAACATTAATGGAGCACTGAGGTGGCAGTGATTTCTGTTTATTTTTTGGCATTGGTTTAGACCTTTAGAGGAAGGCTTTAAGGCTCTTCTGTATCTTTGATGGAAATAGAGCTTAATCATTTTGCAATTATGAGAGTAGTTGTTCCTTATCAGTGAAGACTATTCTAAAGAAGCTGAGAAAAACAAAGTTCACTGAGCCATGCTGATTAAATGGATAAGAGAGGACAATTTCATTTTTGCTGACAATAAAACTGTATGTGCATGTTTGTTTGACATGAAATGCCAGGAAAAATTCTCCAAGTGGAAGTGGGTTTTAAGCATGCCCACCATGACATCCTCAGAAACATTATTTTCAGAGCACATCAGGATCCCTAAGCAGCCCGTCTGACTAAAATCCCCCCACAGCCAAGAGGAGGCTCGACTACACACACGACTTGCTCCTAAAGCTGGCGTCTCTGAGCCTATCAGAGCCCAGACAGACCTCTCAGCACTGACAAACACAGCTTTCGACAGCTCTTTGATTCTTTTGTGCCAGCAGTGAAAGTTTTCCAAGACCTTGAAGTTTTCTTGCTGAATTGGCAAGATCACTGAGTATTTGCACAGTAATAAGATAACAAATAAGTTGTTCAATCTTTTGTTCTTTAGCTGGGTTTTTAAAAAGCTTTAGATTTCATAGACTTTTAGGGCATCCTGTAACTCGTTTATTAGCTCTTTGCATCTTGCAAGTCACCTCATAATCATTTCCTTCATTTTTTCCCTTAAATGGCATTTAACAATATTCTCCTCAGTCTCTTTCTCCTACTTGGGGTTTGTTAATGACATAAATACTTCAATAAATGCTGTGAATTGTCACTTGAATGAGATAATCCATCCACTCTCTGTCAGTTTTCCTTATTGATTATTGTGTATTTTCTGTGTAAAACAGTAGGCCTACATAGGTTCTCCATGTCAAAAAGCCAAACACATGGCAGTCCAGATATTCAATGCGGGTCTCCATCTATTCTCGGCCATTATTACTCTCTCAACTTCTTTGTTGCACAAAGGGACTGTCTCTTGCAAGAATGTGACGTTGTTCTGCAAGTTACATAGAATTAAGAGCAGGGCACTGACCAGGGAATCATTACACATAATGACAAACAATGTAGAAGTCACAAACTAGTTAGAACCAACTCCCAAATAGAACCAGTTTTAATTCCTATCCTGTCCAACAACACACTGTGGATTTCAGTAATTATTAACACACTTCTCAGTCAAACTGCCATTTAAAATTTAATATCCCTTATGGTCAAAATTAGGGTGTTCTTACATCCACAAATTTGTCATTTGCTATGCCATGATTGCTTATTCACTTTTGCATTTTGGAATGACAGTTAGCAAGCTAACCTTCTGACAAGATAAGTTGCGATTTAACTTGGAGTAGCAAGGAGGTAAAATGCTCCAGAGAGGCAGTGGGGAAAAGAGTAAGAGATAATTGCTGCATGATCTGGAGGAGAGGGGGCAGATAGAGAGTAAGTGAAAGAGGAAGGTGGCATGATGGTTTTAAAGTTTGGAGTTGCCATAACAGCTGGAGCAGAGTTGGAAGAGAAACTCTGACAGCGATGGGAAAAGGACAGACCAGCTTGAAGAAAGTGGAGGTTCAAGTAATAAGAGGATAAAATCCCCCTGGTTCGGTAAGCTGGAAGAAATTCTGCAAAGTAAACAACTTTTTGAATCAGTGGATTTTGTCAAGTCTTACAAAGTGGTAATTAAAACTGGCCTATCACTGTTTTCATGCTAAATGCCAAAAAGCATGAGCGGCACTATTGGATTTCAAATTATTTATCACATATATTGTTTTACTTTCAGTTTAAAATTTGCCTAGAAGCCATCTGTGATAGTATTCTGTGTTATGAGTTGACATGTTTGGCTGATCCTTAAGTTTGCTTCTAACAATTATTCTGAAATTTTTGATCAACTGGTCCTCCAACAAAGTCTGGTTGTGCTTTTGATGGCCATTTTGAGCAGCTGAGAAGGATTTTTTTTGAAGATGCCAGTTTATTCATGAATCTATTGTGGAGTTACAGGAGTCCTTTATCCAAGGCCACAGTTCAAAGGTGTGATATGTAATGTGTCATGAAATACACCATACGGATGTGCTTAATGTTCCCCCTGAAAACGCTGATGCATTTTGTGCATTTCAATTAGATGTTGCTATGACACAGGACCCACAAAGCTCAATAGGCCCATAAGCTTAAATATTACTGATTTCAGGACTGGCAAATGTTAAACTATAGTTACCCCTACTCCCACCACAGATTAGAAGAGGCGCCCTCATATTGTGAGTCTGATGGAATATTTCTGTCCATCTTCGAATAGAGAGGCAGTAGTGTGATATCTTGGCCCAACTGTAGCTCACTGATACTTGCAGCAGTTTAGTCACCCCACGCACTGACTCAGTGACACAAACCCAGCAGAGTTAATATGGAGAGAAACTTGGGCTGGTAATCACAGGGTAGCTCAGGTTTCAATACATAGTCAGCAATACCAGGAGTGCTTACAATAAGTGATATTACCATAATGAATAACAAGATTGTTTTGATTCCCATATCTAATAAACAGAGGAATGTACTGGCAAGGGCTCGGGTAAGCGAGTTTGTGTGGTTGATATATTTTTGACATAATTATGTCAATTTGATGTAATATTTATGGATTTTCTTCTTTTGATCAAATAGAAAAATAATACAACTGCTAAAACAACTTTATGTTTTAACACACTCCAAACAATACAAACACAATATAAATACAAGAGTATGTAATGAAAAAATTCAACTTGTGTGTTGATCTGTAAACTAGGCGTTTTTACTTTTACATTGAAGATTGATATATGAAGCATAAGCAGCCAAATTTGGATTGCCATAACTCATGCCAGTTGTTGCAAAATGAGTGTGTGTTGGAATAAAAAACAATTTAAAAAAAATACATATATATATATATACACATATATATATATATATATATATATATATATATATATATATATATATATATATATATATATATATATATATATATATATATATATATATATATATATATATATATATATATATATATATATATATATATATATATATATACATACATATATATATATATATTTATACATACATACATACAATCAGGAGTATGGCATAAACCTACTCTTTTGTAAGTGTCTTCAAAAGTGCTTCACAAATAAAACTGGATTGATCTGGATGGCAGATTTGTTATAATTTGGCGCTAAACAAATAAAGATTGAGTGATTGATTGACCTGAAGACATTTTTAAGACATTTCATACCCTTAAACTTAAAACATAAGTGAAAACTGTCCCTGACTTTTAAAGCTTTGCAGAAACCTTGATTTATCACAGACAATTCAGAGTATCGTCAGACAATAGTGGCTCATCTTCTGTCAATATGGCAGATCTAAGAAACAATAAAACACACAAACTGTGTGCTACCTCTGGTCAACCCTCAACAAAAGACAAGGCAACAGCGTAAAGAGATAAAAGAATGTGGCATCAGAGATGATGTAACATGTGCAGGAGTCAAAGTGAGCGTGTGGGAGGATATCTAATTTATTTTTATAAGACTGCCTGTATAGAAATTCAGCTGGAATGAAAGAGGGAGACAGGGGATAGGTGTTCTTTGTGTATGTGCAGATGTGTGTCTGTGTGTGTGTTCCTGAGGACTGTGCTTGTGCCTGCATGTGTGAGTTGGAGGTGTGTGAGTGGGTGTTTTGTGAAGCCATGGTAAGACTGCTGAATTGCTGCAGTGACTAACAAAACACTTGTTTCAGTGTGGTCTGAACACAGAGTCCAAAAGCACTCACTAAAGCATTTAAGATAAATATAGAAATCTTGACAGCTTCAGTTCCCTTTTAAATAGGCTAAGTAAATCACATGTGTGCCATAGTGAACGAAAAGGCATCAGAAGATTTAAGTTTGTGTTTGATGCATCTCTATATACAGTGCTTTCTATACTGGAAGAGTTAATCCTTTTAATTGTTCACCACATATCTTTAAACATCATTAGTTCCACTGCGGATGAAAGAAATGTCCCTCTTTTCACTTTTATTCTTTTTTAAAACTTAAGATCTGAATATCACAGCAATAATTAATACGGTACTTCTCAGTGTCACAAGAGATGGAGCGATATTGAAAAATAATTATATTGCTTCCAGTTTGTATAAGAGTTTGTTTTTCAACAAAGATCCTCATTATAAAAATATGATTGTCTCAGTGATGTCTGTAATCATCTTCAAGAGCGCGTTGAAAATCCTGGTCAGCCATGAGGGAGCGGAGGGAGAGATGTGAGATCCCAGTGGGACCACGTGCCCCTTACAGTGAACCACGGTGACAAGGTTAACGCAAGTCCCCCCTGGCAGACCACTGGAGCTGATCTACAATTAACTGGCTCCTAATTGCATGAGTAAAAGACTCCTTCCAGGGAGCTGCTGCTCACCGTCATGAGCAGAGATAACAGAAATCAAAGACAGCTTGCAGATGAAATAACCGGAGATAATGTTTTGTTATGATGAATCATTTAAACTTGTCAAATACAGGTCAAATATCCAAAGAGGTGAGAAGTTGTCAAGTTTTGAAATACTTTGATACTTTAAAAATAAAACCTTTTAACATCACACGATTTAAAACATTTCAGTCTCTGTTTCTTTGCTTGAGGTTAGCTTTAAAAGAACAAAAGCTTAAAGATAGATTTTTAATCAAGCAGAAGCAAAAGGAAAAATGCGTTGATATAAAATGTAACTACAAGTTTGAAATTTGTCTAATTCTCACAAAAGGTGTTTCCATTGTACTAGTATGTTATTTAAACAGGGTGCAGGGGTTTGTAAGCAGGTCTGACAATTACAACTAAGATGTTCAACAATAGTGCTCATGCCTCACAGCAAGAAGGTTGCTAGTTTGACTCCAAAAGCAGGCCAGCACTTTCTATGTGGAGTTTGCACGTTTCCTGGTGCATGCCGGAGTGTTCTCTGGTAACTCAAGTTTCCTCCCTCTAAGCAAAAACCTGCTTGTCAGGTAAATTCTTGACTCTAAATTGGACGTAAATTAAACTCATATGATTTGGGACAGTTAAGCAATACCTTCATCAGGAGGGTATAAGGTTGACTTTTATTTTCTTGTTTTATAACAAAAACATAAGAAAAGGCAAATGAATAAAAATGCAACAGAAACGATTATGACATTGATAAGCTAAACAAAGGGAACAGTCCAACAAATATGCAGAAAAGAATTAGTTGAATATAATAATAACGGTGCTAAAAATGTTAACAATTGTGATAGTAATAATAATGCTTAATAATACTTTTTGATGATGACGCAAAACGGATGAAAACAGCGTGGATGGAGTGAGATACTTTTGCCATGTTGCTGTAACTTAGCCTGCCACTTTTCACCAGGTTGTAGCTTTTGTGTAGTGAAGCTGATTTTTTCACATGTAAAAAGTAACTTAACTGACTACATTTTACAAGTAGCTTACTCATTACTGACATACTGTCAGCTAACACATTCACTTTCAAAGTTCCATCTGGGGGGTTTTTGTGTTACCTTTATAAACCAACAAACCAGACCTGCCATCAGGTTGAATTTAAGTATGCTTAGCTGAGTTTGAAACCTTGCTTAATAACAAGGGCCATACACAACTTTACAAATATATCTTGAGTCTGAGTATTTTAACACATTTTGTTGCTTAAGAATTACATGTTTTATACTCTTTTTACATACCAATAAAGTTAATATATAGTGCACAAGCTGGTTTATGAGAAGGTGAGGCAAAGTAATACATCCAGAAATAAAACCAGGAGCAGCTGTGTACACAGGCTTCATCTGCATGAGTTGGGGCTTATCACAAAATGCAGCTAGCATTTTGCGTGTTGCATAAGCTCCTTTAAACCATAAATACTGCACATACAGTATCCCCACTGTAAAGCACTTCCTTAAATCTAAAAATAAGGAGCCAGGCATATATGAATACAAAGTCCTGCCCTTGCCATTGTTCTCATGGCAAGGATGTCCTATTGTCAGCACATTTGTTCACTGTTCAATATTTTACTCTCCTGGCCTTGAATAGTGCATTGTGCATTGCCGCAGTGACCCTCTGTAGGACCCGTGGGCAGCTGGGGGTCAGGTTCCTGCTGAGCCTCAGCAGACAGGGACCACAGCAGTAAAGTCACCACTGTCACACTCTCTTCAATAATAAAGGAGACAGGTACAGTACAGGACGGAAACAGAGGTAGAAACAAAGCCAGGTAAGAGCCAAGTGAACAAGTCACACACTAACCGTCACACCTATGTTTGGTTTAAATTACAAGATCCCCTTTCTCTGATCTCATCAGCCTGAGGCCCAATCGGACAAGTCAAGAGTTTTCATTTTGGTGTGTTGGTTTATCTGATTACGAGTGGCCAGGCAATCTATTCGAGGCTTGTTTACACAAAGATTGCATTACACTTCAGCTTGTCACAATGAATGTTGTGTGTCCAAGCCAATCAGTCAGCTCGGCTGCTGACCTGGGCAGCCATTGATTGAGGTTGACCTTTCCAAAGCAGAGATTTTTTCCCATTAAGGTCGCCATACAGCAAGGACTCAAAGGCAACCACTGAGTTTCTTTATTAATAGTTCTTGACTATTAAATAGTAAATTACAGTCGAATATATGGAAATTAACACAGAAAAAGAGAAAAATGTATAACAATGATACAGCAGCTAAACAACAGAGAGTGTTAGCAAATAATGATTAGCAGATATATATTACTTTTTTTTATCATTTACAGATATTTATTGGATTCTGCAAAGTTTTCTAGTAGCTAGACCATTGTTCCATTAAACCATTGGCTAAACAAAGAAACACAAAGGCATTATTATTTCCATGGTTTATCTTGTAATTCTGTTTTTTATCTTAATTTTAATGCACCATTACAATAAAGCACATGGACTAATATGATAATAAATATTGAATACAGATATTCTCCAACTACTGACAGTTAAAACCTGTCATTCTCACTGTTGTCATAGACCCATAATTTGGCAAAATGAATGAGTTTTCAAAAATGCTGTAGTAAGTGTCATTGTTAATACAGTTCAAGTGATTATATAAAAGCTGAAGGGGCACAATGATCTTTTCAATAACCCAAAAATGAATGTTGCAGCACAATTTAATCTAACTTTAATGAGGCGACAGCAGAATGTAAGCAAAGTAAAAAAAGATTTGCTCTAAAAGAATGTGATTTCCAATAAGATGAGTTAATTTTCAAATATACACCCAACTGAGTCATTGATTTTGTTTAGTTTACTAGGTAGTCACTCACCCATGAGGTGAGTTGGTCTTGAATTCTTGAGTCACCCAAAATTACCTCTATATACCTTCTGTCATCTTAATCAATGAGATCATTATTGATCAGTACTGACAAACTGCATGCCTGAGCAGTGTGTGTAATGGCTGCAGTCCCCCGGTGCTTTGTCTGCAAAGACAGCAGGACAACTTAAGTCCTGCTACAGTGAGTAAGAAGAATATGAAGAAATAAATGATGTTTTAGTGAAGGCTTTAATATACTATTAAGTCTAAGACCAGGGATGGTATTAACAGCATGTATGAAAATATATTTATTTATTATTCAATTTGTATTAGTTTTCTTTGTTTACTAAAAACTATGGTGACCGAAACAAAGCTTACAATACTAGAGTAAAGAGCTGATAAATAACAAGCAGCTGTTTATTGTAGCAAAAAAGAAAATAGAGGAAATGGATTGACTTTACAAAGGAGATAGAAATGTTGGAAATGAGCATGTGGTAAATGAGCTTCGGGTGAAAACAGAACCCAGGATGCCACTAGAGGCATGCACCTTCATATATGCTACGTGCATGGATACCACCCTGGCTGTTTTTCTAACTTATAAAATAAATATTCTTCAAAGCCAATCAAATAAATTAATTGGTTAATAACAATTTCACCAAATATTAAGAATATATTATCTTCATAAAATAAGTCATAAAAATATATCCCTGTTAGTGGTTCAAACTGTAAACTAACAAAACAATCTTTTTTTATTTATTCAGCATTAGGCTTGTAATGATTCTTTTTCAGGATCAACAATAGCTACACTGATTTAAATGATATTATCTCACCCTAGCTGTCTCTGGAATTATTAATATACCTTAAAAACTAAACATATTGCCAAACCTTTGGAATTAACACATTTTGACGTTTTACTTCTCATATAAAAAATCAACTACAGTGAAGGATAAAATTAACTCTTAAATAAAAGAACAATCCAAAATATATTTCTTTTTAGTCATTAATTCAACATACTGTAGCTCCCTTTTAATATAATTTATACAGGATGTCAATCAAATGTTTGTACTGTCAGATCAGCTGTGGTCACACATCATTAAAAGTAAGGTTGACAGGACTGATGGGGTCAGATATCGATGTTGGGGCGGATATACATCAGTCACGTCTCTGTAGGTGAAACGTGTGAGTGTAGCTTCAGGAAGGACTAAAGGCACCGAGTCAGCAGACTGAACGTCAGAGGGCCTAAAGTCAATATGAAGTCAGTGGATAGGACAGACAGGACGGGACAGGAGTGATGAATGAGGCAACAAGGTCACAGCGCTGTAAAGAGGAACGTGTTGAGAGATATGTTCACCCAGCAGAACTATTAATACACCCAACCCGTGGCCCCAACTCCAGAAAAACATACATGCCACATGCCACTCACTCGTGGCGGTTGCAGGTGATTTCCTCCTCCTCTTGGAGAGAAGCAGAGTCACAATGTAACTGCTGAGATACTGGATAAAAAATCTGCTGATTTGGGGATATGAAAGAGGTTGGTAGGTTGTGCCACTTTGCTCTCACAAGCTGCTTAAATGCATTTAAAGTGATAAAAGGAACAGTGCGCCCTAAATGCAAATCTCTCATTTCCTCCTTCTGTGTATTATTTTCAGTTGAAGAAGCATACAGTATGCTAAACTGCTGAGTCTCAGTATCATTGGTACGAAACATGAATGCATGTATGTCACTGTGCACATCCTGCAGCATTCAGCCGTGAGGCTCTGCTCACTTACTGCAGACCAGGTGACCTTTATTGCAACTGAAAACAAAGAGACTTACTTCTTACTTTGGCTAAAGCCTGAGGTAGTTTTGCGGGGGTGAGCTGTGACTGGAGGTGAATAGATACACACTTATAAATATATATATACTGTTTCAAAAGGATACTTTGATACTTTTGAAAAGATGCTACTCTGTTTCCTGGCTTAAAGTAAACACAAGAAAATCAATAATGACGTACAAAGCCAGAACCAGAAAAGGATAAGCTAAGCTCAGCATAAAAGACAGGAAATACAGGACAACTTTTATTCCAAACAAGAAAACAAGAAACCGTTTCCAAACTCAGTGTTGCCTTTACTTCAAGTTCCTTTAGTGTTTTCCACTGGTTATAAAAATAGACATAAATGTACAGAGTATGACCTATGAATGCAAATTGGAGCCCATTTACACCTTGAATCTGTGTAAGAAGATACTAAATGGTAATCCATAATGCTAGGTGTGAAAGAACCTCACTACATACTGATGACAGTTGGAAAACCAATAGCTTGACTAAATGAGGGGAACTAGGATGCCTCCAACCAAACTGGTTTGAAAGTGCAGACAGTACTGGTCCTGGCAAGAGTTCAAGACCATTTGAGACCATCAGCAGGTCATATGCAACAAAACTGCAGGAAATACTCATGAACTGGGGCAAATAACCACAAACTGAGAGACTAAAGGAACACTGCCTGCTTACATTTTGTTTTAAAGTGAGGTGGCATGACACTTCCAAAAAGGTTTGTTTGCTATGGGTGGAGAATTCCTGAAAAACCACGACATGCCTTATCTTCCCTGCTATATAAAAATATGTATGAACGAATGTCACTCATTATTAATAACTAACACAGTCACTTTGTGTAATTACTGCTAAAATGATAAAATGGTTCAACTACCTCTAAAGATAGTGGGTGGTCATCAGTCTCTGGCAAAGTTACTTTTTAGGGGTCACGGCTGAAAAGTTTTAGACCATCGATCAGTGCTGTTTTAAAGCACCTCTGTGAGATGGGGAGAAAGAAAAGCTGTTAAAGAGGGACAGCTTGCCTCCTTGATCTTTGGCAGTTAGCTGCCAGTCAAGTTGCTTTACTGCACATAGCATGTTAGTTTACAATGAACTTTTCTACTGTTTCTATGAAAATTTCTACTGAAAAGACCTCACCAACTAATAACATACAGAAGTGAAAAGTAGTAATAGTGCTGATATTTTTATCATGTTCCAGGAAAAACATAAAATCTATTTCTTAAATATTCCCATCTCAACATAAGACTTTAATAGTGTTAGCAAGTCACGTGTCCTGAAAATCAAATCAAATCCTTATCCCACAATCTCATTCAACTACTACTTGAGTATGTGTTTCTATACAAAAACAGGGAGAAAAATGTCTAAACCCTGTGCATTACACAACCTGAGGATAATCTCTGCATCATATTTTACCTTTCAAAATAGGACAATTATTCATCTTAGTTTTTTAGTGCCTTTTAATGTTAGACATGATGTTTGGTAGGTGTAGTCCAAATAATCAGCTTCACAAAACAGGGATATGGTCTCAGTGACTTATTGGTTCCACGGCAGGTCCTCCGAGGCCTTTCCTGAGGCTGGAAATGCTAAATTCAACTAACCTTTAAGCAGTCCTGTACAGGGCATATATAGATGGGCTTAGGCCTTCTGGCTAACAGTTACAAAAACTCTCTCTGGTAAGTCAGCTGTGCCCCTAGTTGTGCAAATATATCTTTGCATCAATACCACAAAGAGGCTCGTGTTAGGGGCACAGATGACCAAGCAGTCGGGATGTATCCAATGAGCGGAGGATGAATCTCTAAGCATGATGCCTGGAGTCTACGTACTGTATCCAACATCCCATTCATTCTCCCTGGTTTACAGCCGTATACACTGCTCTACTGTTACCCTTATAAAGAGGTCACAGTTTGCCTTGAATCAGGTCCATATGTTCATTTTTGATGACTGCTTGGACATGTTCCCAATCATGATATTGTACTGCACATAATCACTTTATGCAGAACACCCCTAGTAATCCTATATAGTAAAAAAAAAAGTATATCCTATACTTTTTTTAAAGTAACTTACTATTGCACTGAAAGAGAAGCTCTCCAATCTCGTTGTACATCCTGTATAATGACAATAAAGGCTATTCTATTCTATTCTATTCTATTCTATTCTATTCTATATTCTCTCCATGTCTGAGGTCTGCCTCTTTAAGACTACCTTTCCACTGTGGCCCAGATAACTTCACAGGTCAACTCTGTGGTAATTGCATAGTTCGGTTCTGCCTGGTGCCAGGGTGTCAACAGCTCTGTATCTTTTCTAATGTCGATGCTCTGCAATGGACTTGATACCATGAGCCAATAGGCTTAAAGTGACCACGACAGAATGGTGGGAAGTCATACTGGTTGGTCTAGGGGCTGATCTTTGGGAGTCAATTTAGGTTGCCATTCAGAAAGCATCAATTATTGCAGTATTTATTTTCTTTTCAAAACATGACAACGGTCATACCATCTAACAGAAGTGGATGTCATTAGTAATCTCTCTCAAAACAATGCAGATCAGATGTCAGTTCATTTTTACTTTTCATTTTCCATTTGTTTTACTTAAAATCAAAATGTAACATTGTAGTGATTCATTGTTTCTACCACCTTCACTCTCAATAGCATTTGCCTTAAAAGAAATAAACCATCTCAGGCAGTAAACATGCTTATTTTTGCTTTATAACTGTGCATTTCATGACTTTAATCAAATGAACTCACAAGCCCAAGTAGATACTTCTCTGGTTGCTGTATGATTATGCTTTTGGTAACTTCGATCTCAAGCAAAACTGCAGATCCAACAGAGGCATAGCTGTGCCTTGACCCTTCAATTAAGCTTGTTTGGGCTGTTTGATTGTTTACAGTTATCTGTTACTGCCACCATTTGATGGCTTTCGAGTCTTTGGAAATAAACTTCAAGTTGTGAGTAACCTCCCTGTCATTTCTGCTCTTGCTGTGACATCTGAGATCTTGTATCTCTCTTTGAAGCCATCAAATGAACACACGCTCAGTAGAGAAACTGTATTAGCTTGCAGCATGATATCTGACAGTAGCCTGAGAACATGTCAAATGTGATTTCATTCGGAGTACAGCAGCTTCACACATACAACTTAAAGCAGCCAGAAACTTAGAGCTGCTGGCAAAGGAGCACTTTAAGACATTCATCAATGGCATTTTATTTATTTTTTTTACTTGGGCATAAACAGATTGTCAGCTCAGAGGGCTTTCCTAAGGCTAAATTTGTTTTTCTTCGAACTCTAGCGTTTTTCAGAGGCTGTTTTGTGAGGATAAATCTGTCTGTGCCTACGGGGATGGAGAATCTTCTGTTAGATGCTGAGGACGAATGAGGAGTAAAGTTATTTGAACCTGCAGGGGATTCAGAGTCATGGCAATGGTTCTTATACAGTATCTTTAATGTCAAACCAAGCTGTGCTCTAACATCCTGACATGCTTTTAAATCAACTATCACAGCCAAGTTATACTTATGAAGAATATTCACTTACTGCTGCAACAGTTTTAAAAGACTTTAGGGTTATAGATAGAAAGAAAATGAAGAAAGTCCAGACATAATAAGGCTATAAGGTTTTTGTGATATAGTACTTGCATTTCATCTTTTCAATTTTACAGTGATGTCATTCAAGTATTCTAAATAGAAGGCACTTGAGGAAAAGTAGCAGGAGTAAAAAAGGGTAGGGATACAGTCTAATCAGTCCTGCTTTCAAAAGGTTAAACAGTATGAAAGAGTTATGGTTTTAGAATTAAATGCAGGTCAAAAATTAAACTTACGGTATGATAGTTGGAGGAAAACTTGAAAAATAAAACATAACTTAAAGGGACTGTGAGGAGAATCTATTACCGGCGACACAAAGACTGCTACCCATGAGCATGCTGTCATAAAGCTGCGTTCCAGTAACCTCGGAACTGGGAGTGACATCATCTCCGACTTAACAGCGTTCCAGTTGAAGTCTGAAAAGAACATGCCGATCTACCAGGCTATTGTTAGCTGTTGTTAGCACGCCCTGCGTTGTTGTTCACAAATATCACATGAAGAATGTGATTATCACTATGGCAGCATTTTTGTAAATATAAGTCTAACAATACTATATATACAGCTGATCTAGAGCGACACACCCCAGTCAGAAGCGCAAATAAATTGATTATTACAGGAGCTAAATAACTGTTCACACTGGGGGCATCCATCTTCAATTGTCAACTCGGGGGTGGCGAGGTTTCACCGAGTTCCCAGTTGGAAATTCCTACGACTGACTACAACTGGAACGCACCACAACACGTTACACAAGCCAAAGCGTGTTTGTTGTGTTGTAGTCCGGACCTTCCTCAGAACTCTGCATTGCTTTACAACTTCTTTTTTCAACAACTTACAGGATGCAAAGCGATGAGGTAATGTATCTCTTTCTAGTTACATAGCGGTAGTTTTTGATGTGTGACAACAAGCAAATTTTGGAAAACTTAGTATCGTAGTTTTGTAGCCGGCTATATATCTCTACTTACAGCCCGGTGCTCTAAGACGTGTCCGAATAATATAAATTTGCTCTAGGTTTAATTGTCTTGTTCCCGAAGTTGATTATCCAGGCCAGTTCAGCCCTGTCCAACCCGACCAGAAGGCTAAGGAATAGCATTTATAGATAACCTATTTTGATGCTATAAAACTCATCTTAAAGTGTGTATTTCGATCAGGCATATATCTAAAAGTGAGACATTTTTGTAATTACTTAGAAACTCCTGACAGTCCCTTTTAACTTTTGATGCACATCTTTTCATGATTTCCTTTTTCTCGAAACAGTGCAAATGGTCATTCTCTACACCTGTGAATGAATTCTGTTCTTTTCAAACCAATAGAAATTCAAGCCAAGCTTGTAATTATGAGGATAAAATATAAATGTATTAAGATGTAGCTTGTTTTTTAAATTTCATGAAAGCAGCAGTTTTGGATATATGGGGGTTTGCCTGAAAATGACAATATTCAGTTACTAAAGAAATAGTGATTTATTCAAACTTTTTATGTCACAGCCTCTACAGGAGCTGAAGGAAAGAACACAAAACAAGCTTTTGAACAAAAAAAAGCCCAGTGAATCACATATGGGGGTTCTTGGTTAGAAAATGTTCTTATTGTTTTTGTATTTTATGATACTTTGCTGAATACTTTATTTGTCACTGCTGGTCTAAGAAAACAAAACATTTGAAGATATAATCCTAAGCAGTTGGGTGCTATAGTATTCATTTTCTGAATTTTCTGATATTTAATGTACAAACAATTCATTTTATAAGTAATCAAATGATACTTACAGCCCTAGTAGGCAAACAAGCTAATTAGAGGTATTTGCATAAAAAGGCCCAAAGTGGATTTACTAGTTTGTAAGAGAGCATCTTGCAGTAGATTGCATTGGGCACTCTGTCAATTTAGAGCAAACTGGTGCCATCTGGCTTATTAAAAAAAATGTTGAGGTTAAATATTCATAATACACATGAGTGGGCATGATGCTGTGGGGTAGATGAGATTTCTTCCCCTGCTGGCCTGCGCTCCATTACTTTGTGAAGGAAGCTAAAGCTCGGGCCTCCTGCTACTGCATAGCCTCACTTCTATTTGTGCTACATTTCTTCCTCAACTACAGCCTCACTGCGTTACATAACAAGCAGCTCAAATGCATCTCATGCAGAAGAGAGAAGCTAAAAACAAATTTCATAGTCAAAACAAGTCTGTTGATTCAGCTCTCATTTAGACAGAGTAAGACTGATGGCGTTTAGCAAATACTGACAGAGAAATTCAACATGCAGAGACATTCAGGATTTAAATCTGTCTCACAGCAATCAAGTACAATACTCTAAAATCATGACGTACTCTGTATATTACTGCAGCTGCACAAACTCTATGCAAAAAAAAGATTTAACTTACAACTTAATATGGCTGCTATGTTATGGAACTTTAATTTTGAAATGTTATAGTAATAAAAACTGCATCAACATCTGCTTAGCACCATAGAAAAGAAACAGAAGTACTTGTTAGTCAACATTGGGTAGTTTTTTTTTCTTGATAATTAAAAAAAAACTGCAGGGAAACTCCTACAGATGTCTGATTTGGATTGTTTTAGCAGTGAAGGCTATAATGAATGTGGTTCCACCAGATAGAATTTACTGTTGTGTTTTTTTTTTTTTGTTTGTTTTTTTGGCACTGTAACCATGCTGCTCTGGGATGCACAATGTTAGATTATGCTAACATCTGATATAGTGAATTAAAAAACAGTATTACCAATACTAATGCCAATATATATACATAGTCATGCACTTAAATCCACAAATGTGATTCTTAACCTAATGGTATGGTGTGCTGAGAAAGATACCTTAATTTATTAGACTGTTGTTGTACAGCTGAAAACGTATCCTTGATAAATTTCCTTATTTCTTATTCCTCTGCACCACTCATAACTAATACTGTGCTGACAAATGTGTCAACAATGTGCTGGTATCTCTTCCTTTGCTTGAAATCATGAAGCCACAGACACTGTGAAATTAATCTCCTAGTTAAACTGCCAGTCTCCTGACAGCTGTGAATACTTCCACAACACCTTTGTTGTTGTTCTTGGTGCTGAGAAGATGGCATCATTGTTATGTGAGTCATGTGAAGCTAGGTAAAAGTAAATCATAAGGTAGTCCTTGATGTGAGTGCTAAAACAAATTAAAACAGGCTGTCACACTGAACCTGTCCTTAACTTGCATCCCTAGTTAGAGGGGCGTATAAAATCCGCAATCACAGAATCGCAAACAGAATCACTGAATTGGACACTGAACGCTGAATTCAATATAAACACAGATCACGGAAACGGCTGACACTTTATGAAAACGTTTTTTTTCCTTACTAAAAAGGAATGTATTTCTTGGAAAAATGCTCAGGAGGTCACTAACACTTGGAACAATGCACGCTTCACTTGCTCTCCCCCTCCTCCTCTCCTCAATAACAATGCAAACATGTCGGAGCAGATGCCTCAGACACCGGCTAAGTTTGCAAAGAAGCTATGAAACTCCCGGCTATCTCTAAAGCACAGAGCAGAGCAGTTTCCAAATGATTATTAATATGTGTCAGGTGATCATTTATCCCGCAAATTTTGTCAACATACTGTTGACTGGATCCGTTGCGATACATGTGTTGAATAGCAGAAAAGTGAGTGGTTATATTCCATTATTTATTTTGTATCTCTGGGTTAATTTTGTGTAAAATACAGAAAAGTGAATTCTCAAAAAAAAAAAAAAAAAGGAAAAAATGGAATATGAGTAAAACTAAAATGGAATTTGGGAAAAAAATAACACAGATTTTATAGGCCTTACTAGTTTTGAAGCAAAGAGAGTCAGGACTTTTGTATGCAAAGATTGCATGTTCTCCCTATGCATGCAAATGTTTTCTCTGGATGCTCCGTCTTCATCACTCAGACAAAACACATTCACTTTTGATTGACTAATGACCGTAAATTATCGATAGGGAGTGTGATTGTGTGTCTCTAAGTGTCAGCCTTGTGACTGACTGGTGACCAGTCCAGGGTGTACCAAACCTCTCACTCAATGACTGCTGGGATATGCTCCAGACCCCCTGTGACCACTAACAGCAAAAGCTGCATATTGGATGGATGGATTGATGGAAACTCTGTCAACCTCCCAGCTCACAGCAGAATTACTGAGTGAAAAAAGAACTTCCGTGTCTTGACAGCACACATAAGCATTATTAAATCCAGGCTATTTCAAGAGAATGTAACACGCAGAGAGAGATGAGTGGTGCTAACACACATATCCACAAATACACACACACACACTCACTAATTAAACTCTATCAGTGAGGCAAAGAAAGAACAGCTGTCTTCATTTTCTCCTTCAACATAACACAAGTGTGCCTCTCACATGCAGACACGCTTATGGAAACATTGGCTAAATATTCCACGACATCCCCCCTTATCTTACTCTCTTTTTATACACCAACACAGACAGGACCTCAGCACATAGAGTGAAGCACAGGCCTGCATCAATAAATGAACCATCCCACCATTTAGTTATTTCTCTCCTCTAGCCCAGAGCAAACAGATGGCGAGTGTACTTCTGTGCACATTTAAGATGGTACCTAAGTGGTTACTGTGGCCTGTGTGGGTCTATGAGTCTCAGTATTTACATCAGAGCGGCCAAAATGAACTGTGGTCTATTCCAACTATACCAAGATCTATTTGTGATTCATATTACAAGAGGGAGTACAGGCAGTGAGAAAGCTGGCTCCCTGATGGAGAGCCCTCTGAATGCAGGGAAAACGTCCCAGCATGCACCCACACTCACGACACCCCGAATCAAACACCCACAGCTTTTGTCACCCAAGCCTCAGCAATGCATCATTTTACTATTGTGTATCAGCATCACATTGTTCAGCCTTCCCTTTCTTAAAAAATGTCAAACAAAGGCAAACACACGAAGAACCACCAATTAGGGGTGAAGCAGAACTTACAAAATGTCACAATTAAGGGACATTTTAACAGATGAGAGGTGAAATTAACCAAAGTTCACAGTTTTTTAAATGCAAAGGTTATCTGCTTTGACTTCTCTTGTTTGACATCCCCCCGTTCTCCTGTGTAGTTAAACAGAATAGAACATATAAACCATTCTCGTCAAGGAAAAGGAATCAACTAGAAAGCAAAAACCTCCACCAAGTAGCTCAGATATTGATGTTACATTTCAGCAATAGCTCCATGATAAAGTTATTTTCATAACAAGATTCCTTGACCCTGAAAACCCACAGCTAGCATTCGGAATCATGTTGATATTACTAGTTAAACGGTTTTTGATCAAAAATGATCATTCACGAATGGCAGTCATCTGGAACACCACCAAAATCTGATCATTTTTAAGTTGGGCTATTAACAATATCTCATTAAAACTTCAGCAAAATCTGTCCAGTAGAATTTGCAAAGTCTGCTAACAAACAGGTAAAAACATAACCTTCTTGGAAGAGGAAAACATAATGACTGTTTAGATGGTCAGAGAGAGAAAAAGAGGGACATCCACTAAAATCCTCCACTGTAAATTCCCACAACCCTATATTTTACCAGTCCATCTTGGAAAGAGCCCATAGAAGGAGTTTGGGCAGAAACTTTCAAAAGCAGATCCTGCAGGTGATTGGATGATTGTTCCGCCATTCATATTAAGTAAGGGCCAATCAGATAATGTAGAAGGTGGGCGCTACTGCTGCAGTGTAAGAGACAAAATGTGCAACTTCTTAAAACAAACTTGAGGCAAACCAGGTGGACAGTTGGGTGAAAATCCTACCTTTGGTGAAGTCTGTAGTGTTGGTATTTGCTTTCATTTAAGAAAGAAATACGGTCCACATCTGTTAAAACTGCTACTGAGCTGTGAGCATCTATGCTAGCTTTCTTACCAGCATTCATGTCCTGCTGCTATCATGCTCGTAGCTCTCAACTCTTCCTACTCCAAAGGACGCCATTTGGGCTGTGCTGCTTTGGACTGATCTCAATCACTGTAGATCGAGCTTGGCAAGATGGATCTGTCTGAGTACAGATGTTAAATCAGGATGATCCATCTGCACTGCAAGGTTAAACTCCACAAGGTGCTGTGGGGCTTCTAATGTTTAATATGAAGCCTGCTAAGCTGTTATTCAAACATTTTTGCAGCTGTGTGCTGCATTTATAACCCTGCACACCAGCACTCTAGGATTATTGCTGAGTCATGATACCTCATCAACCAGACATCCACTATCGCAATGTGCATCCTGTGATCTCAGAATATTAAGTAAAGCTTGCCAGAAGAGATGTAATGTTACCTTGTAGATTTTATAGGACAGAATGCTGATAAATTCTATCTAAAGACCAGGACAGCCCCTACACACAAAAAAAACTTCAGCATTAAGCACGGTATGACAACCCCAGCGCCACCCAGCAATCCTTCCTCTTGATTGCAGTATATTTCAGTGGGAGAGACACACTGCAGTAGCTCACTGCAGCACATTTACTGACCATCCTGGCATTTTTCTTTTCATCCGGTTGAAAAATACTGCCAGTGATAATCTAGTAGGCAACTCCTCTCTTTTTCTCAATTCATCACTTTCACGTTGGATGTTGTGTTTCTGCAGCAGCTTTGCAGGTAAAAGAGAAATGCAACAAAATGTTTACACAATGTGCAAGCCTTTGCCTCTTCAGAAAATTTAAACACAAGACTTACAGTTAGGCAAAGTGAGTATAAAACAGGAAATACATATAAAGAAAATCTCAGAAAACAACACAATTAACCAATCGCATCTGTAAAGCTTGTTAATTCTGAGCTGTTTTCACAGCTAGAAAAACAGAACCCAGCATCCATTCAGTTTGATCTGGTATTGCTTGAGTTATATACATCATTATACTCTAAGACTATAAAAAAACATACAAGGAAAGTTTGTAAAACAAAAAGTCTAAAATTTATTTAGCAGAGCTCTTTCTGAAGTTTTGAATGTTTAACCGTTTTAATTTAGTACCTTTGGATTTTGGACAATATGACAGTTAAAACACAAGATTCAAACACTACTAATGAAACAGAGAAGTAAATACCTTTTTTTATTTATACAAAAGCAACCATGTCCCATCCATCTACATTAGATTCTACTAAAGGGGATGAAACACATAGCTTGTATCTATGAATGCTTCACGTGATATTTTATTTATATTTTGTAATCAAAGCAGGAGAACTGCCTGTGAAAAGGCTCAGTGTTGATGAGGTAAAAAAAAAAAGCAGCATCCTTGAGAGCAGAGTTCAGGATAGCACTGCTAACGGCGTTTGACACTTCCAATTTACCACGTGAGAACAGAACCTGAAAGTACATTTACTGGAGGGGACAAGTGGATGCCTCTCTCATTCACATAATGTGTTTGAATAAGTAATTAAAGGGGTAAAACAAAAGAAATATGTCGCAAAATGCTTGGGTGGCCCACCCAAGAATGTCTACATGAGGGAATGCAATTATATTATTAATGATTCCCCAGTTGAATACAAGATTTTACACCTTTAAACTTGCATAACTGTTTAGATGAACACAACATTTAAAGATATAACCATGCAGACCACATGCATTTGTGTTAGGCAAGACAACAAAGACCCTGCCCTGAATAATGATAATTTATGTTTACATGTTGTAAGTTTCATTTTTAAATATCTGACACTCTCATGGCTGTCTACATAAATTAATCCATCAATAGAATAAAGGGTCTACAAGGTGAACTAAATGAAAACAGAAGCGGCCTCTTTAAAGCCAAGTCTTATCTCTGTCATTGATAATGATATACCACAACTTCACACAACACAGCGCAGGGATTTAAATGCCATCCACTTACACAACCCTGCCAGTAGCTATTTACCGCGTACGTGACTCACTGTCAACTCCACAACCAAAAGTGGACCTCCAGAGATGTGAGGAATCCTACTGACAGTCTGGACTAGGGCGAGTTATCTTGTAGATTTACACCAGGGTGGGAGGTGAGTCAGCTCTGATTTACATGGCCGCTGCAGAAAACGATACTGAGTCCAACTCAGCAGAAGTGTTTGGAGCTGGTGCAAAATGTGAGCAAGAACAATGCCATGATTTGACAAAATAAAAAGTCCTTCTGAAGCACTGAGCACTTAAAATTAGTCTGCACAAAGCACAAAAAAAGCAGTTCAAACGAAAAGTGATCTCAGCTCATTCACATCAGCATTAGATTGCAGCAGTTTATTTTCCTCGCCTAAGCAAATGAAAGTTACTGTTATAAAAGCATGTCATTCCCTCAAAGCCCCCCCACCTCCTCCCCTTCAGTTTGATGCTTGAGAGGAGAGCTGATAACTGGACTGTGAAAAGCAGGAGCTTTACAGGATTGATTTCCCCACCTGCACTGCACTGCCTTCCCAATCTCTCAGATATTCTCCCATTCCCTGAACCGCTTTACATAATCATAAGCCATTTTGTGTGCATCATTAATTCAGTCCTGACTGAGGCCATTTAATCATTTCTTGGAGGAGGTGCTTGGCTCTTGAAGTCAGTCTTGATGATTTTAACCAGTGGTGTCATGCAGGCCGGGTGTCACATTACAGAGCGGCTAAGTCTGCGATGATGCAGCGCGCTAAAGCCTCCACAATCTTTTGTACCTCCAAGAGATGTTCACTTTGACAGCTTTCTTGGCTCTCTTAGGGAAGGTCACTTACTTCAAACTTCCATAAAGACTGACAGTCGAGGTCTATGCTCAAGGCTGCCATGCAAGGAAAGGGAGAGGGCTGCCAATGAGGCAAATCTGAAATTTGTAACACAAAAGTGGAGCAGTACTCACTGTGGCAGTCTCATTAGGTTCCTCTGTGGGTTTTAATTCATTTCAGGATCAAGCAGCAAAACTGTTAGCTTTACCATTAATTTGGATTGCCTTGACACCATGTTGGTGAATGGACCAACAAGGTTATGTTTCGCTGGCATTTGTTTGTTTGGCGATGTTATGCAAAAATTAAGACTGAAGTGATCTTTGTTGAAGTTTTCATGAAATGTTGGCAATGATCCAACTAAAGAATGACCAGATTTTGTTGGTGATCCAGAAAAGCGCCATTAGCAAATGACTGGTTTTGCTCAATAACTGGCAAATTAATGACGGTATCAACATGATTCCAAGTGCTAGTTGTGGGTTTTCTGGGTCAAGATATCATATCCTGATGGTAACTTTACCATGAAACTACTGCTTATAGATGTGACAGAAATATGTGAGCTATCTTGGTGGAGGTTTGCATTCTCCAAGTGCTTTCAGTTTGAAGCTCTTGTTAAATTCATCTGCTTCTGCCACCTGGTTGACTGCTGAACAATGACTACATGAACACACAGCAGTGTAGTGAGGAAAGAATCAATATATATGAAAGCAGTTTGGTCGTTTAAGCCATGAAATAAAGACAGTTATGTTTGGGCTGTGTCTGACACTTTGACTACAGTGACTTGTAGACACATTCAGTACAGACTTGACAACTTAAACCTGCAAGGAGGACCACAGGTCAGCAATGCTAGCAATGTTCACACACTGCCATCCTATATGATATTGTTTCTAAATGCTATGCTAGCTTTCTTTCTGTAGCTATGGTTGGTTCTGGTTGCATTCAATGGACTAAATTCAGTTTGTCGTTCCACCCCAAATATAACAGACTTATTTTGTCTAGATGACAAAAGCAAACATATATCTTATCAATAATTTGTTAAAAAAGATTGATTTTTACTGTGTCTTTCTGTCATGGATTAAAAACATTTTTAGTCATATATTTGTCCAAGAAATTACCACAGCAGCAGTGTGGATAATCGTGGAAAGTTTTTCTGGATGGATAAGCTTTAAGAGCACAAGGACAGTTATAAAACCTCTTCAGCTGTCAAAATGGTGAAAGGAAAATTTAGAGCTGAATTTAACAAAGGAAAAAAAAATCTGAGCTCAAGGATGAGAGGCGCAGCTATGTAAAAAGGAGCTTGGGAGCTTAATCCAGGAGAGGCTGGATTGAAAGATCTGCAGTGACACAAGCACAGATCACTCCAGCCTACTGTACTTCCTCTCGGGCAAAGTGCCGACACCAGCACTAACCTTAGCACTCTCCCTTTCTCTCATTCACTCTCTGCCTCCTCCCTTTCATGTGCATCTCTTCAAGACTACAAAACATTATGTTGCCTCTGTGCACGCATCTTTGGCTCTCACGTTGCATTTAGACTTGAATTACCTTCAGTTTACATCAGAGGCACAAACACAGCGCCTGCAACGGACTTTGGACTTTGCTGCAGAAGCAAAGAACACAAACAGCCTCTGGCCCCCCCGAGCTGAAAATGATTTTACTCATTCAATATCATTAGCCTCAATAATGACAACATGGCGAGGCTGCCGCCAGCAAATCACAGGCAAAGCACTGTGATGGGTCTTCAGACGCTAGAGCTAAGAATGGGGAATGTGCTTATTCAAATCTGCCCCATTCCTATTCCTCTGTCAGTAGTAAACAAACACCATAATGGAAAAAACAAATTCTGCAAAAAAGGCTTAGATTTGCTCTGCAGTCTTCCCTCTATGGGTTTGAGGCTCGAAAAAACAGCAGCTTCTCTTTGGCCTTTGATCCATGAAAACATATAGTAGGGCTGGGTGACAGGAACAAAAACACACCTCAACCAGAAGTGCTTCAAGTGCACAAAAATGTTCAGAAATACTTCTGGGGACCTCTGGCACCAACACGGCATTTTTGACGAGAAAACTATGCCCCCTGGATATGATATCTTTCTCAGAGCATTCTCTTTAAACCCTAATGATGACACAGATCGTCCATTTAGCATCAACAACCATGCCGCACAAAGTCACTTAAATCACTTTTCTTTACTTGCTGATGCTCTTGTTGAACTTGAGCAGGTCGTCTTGACTTGACAACAGAACCCAACAGACCTGACCAGTCAGATTTGATCAGTAAATTCTTGGTTAGAAACATTCCAATACAGTGATCATTTCTTATTTAAACTAAACATCTCAGACTGTTTGTATTGTGGTAAAATTCTAACAGTAGTGACTGAATATTCAGCCTGGTGTGTAGTTTCATTCAACAATGACCAGAAGAATCCAAAGAAATATACAACCTTGTTTGAATTCATTATAAAATGTATAAAATTAATACTAAATGTCATATAGTCGTATAGTTTTACTTCAAGTGCAGTAAAAAAAAATCCCTACAATTTTCAGTCTAATTTTCTATCTAATTTAGACTAGCAAAGTAAAACTATATGGGAACAATTTAAAACTTAATTGACAAGCAAATGAAGTTTAAGGTTGGGAAAAGAACATTATGGGATAAGACCCAAACCTCAGCGTCCCTGGTGAATGTCCTTGGCTTTTCCCCCTCATCCATTGTCCTTGACCGCGGCCCCAAACAGGCTCTATTTTTGTACATCATCACCAACAGAAGTCTTCTCCATGTGCCTATTCCAGGATTGGCTGACATTAAAGCTCTTTACTCAATAGGTATTTCCATAGCCTCTAAACTTGTGAAGCATTTTCGTCAACCTCAGTTGTTTTAGACATGTTGTATAAATAAAGCTGACTCATCTTGACTATTTAAAAGTGTCTGTATGCCCCGGGTCGGGACAAAGTGCTGGTATTTGACACCCAGTCACTTGGAATGAGAGCGTGCTGGTAAAACAACGGGAGCTGTAAGTACACGTGTGTTGATGTAACTCAGTGTAATAAAAATAAGATATTCACCTGGATGTTGAGTTTTCTTCTTTTACTTGAAATAAGTACCTTTTAGAAGATGATTCAATACAACTTAATACAACCAGTCACCTTGGAAGGTGGGGCCTGAGCAGGCTCAGCATAAGCACCACCGGAATCACTGCAGACATGCCACTGCAGCAAAGAAAGCTGGAGAGCTGGAGGTCCAGCTGGAGAAAGCTCCCTTTGACCTGCTCAATGCAGAGTATGGGCTGCATTTTTGGAGCTCAAACTTGAAGTGGCAAAGCAGAAAATGTGGCAGCAAAGCATTTACGCTGCAGCCGAGGTTTCTGCAGTCAACCAGAGCACCCAGAAAAGAACCCATCCAAGCTATTCTTGAGGATCTGGAGAAGTGAACATTAAAACTTCATTAAAGAAACAAGTATTACAAAGATGAGTACTTCATAATCCTTACTGAAATTGTTGAAGACATAATTTGCATTCTGCTTTTCTTTATTTTTATATTATTACCGGTAGTTGTTACAATGTCACCAAGCTGCACACATGATTTCAACTTTTGCCTCTGTGTTCAGAGTTTGAGTACTTGGACATGGTATTGGTACTGACCCCCAATATTGCAGCTGGTAATAAAACATCCACAAAAATATTTTTTACCAAAGTGAAGCCTCTCTTGTTTTCTCTTCTGAAGTCATCACCATCTCTATTTGCCCATCTCTGCCTATACCATGCATGAACACAAACTAAGATCTGTTTTGGGTATCTAGATACTAGGCTGGCTGTGTGTCTTTTGAGCTGGCTGGTAGATCACTGAACTCCCCCCCCTCCTCCTGGCTCTGTCTACAAACCCTTAGAAAGTCAAGCAAGGGACACAGGCATTTTGGTCAACAGGGGTAGGAAGGCGGTATCATCTGCCTTGGATCCATTACTAAGGAATATCAGGTGCTCATATAAGCTCCTATGAGGGAAACGTATTTGCTCCAACACTCGAATTTAAACAATGGCAGAGGTACCAGTTGGCAAAGTGCCTATATTAGCATTAGCAGCAACTGCCTATAGCCAAAGAATCAACCAAAGAAAAGGAAGAGGGTCCACAACAGCCCCCGAGGGCAACCAGCAACTGCAGAAGAAATAAGACAGGGCCAAACGCTGGTTAGACATTTGAGAAGTGGAGTAAACTGCACAACAGCATCAGTCCAAAGCTTGATTTTTTATTAAGAAAATTATAATTTTATGAGAGTCTCTTTCTCTCTTTCTCTGCATTAAGATAATGATAACAGTAGCTACAGGCATACTGCCTCGACTAACCTGTGATTCATTCAGCCATTGCAAAAGATGATAGAATATCAGTATATGCACAAAAAAGGATCATTGTCTTCCATTAAATAATGCCTCAGCTGTGAGTGTTTAGGAGAGCATAAGAAAAGGGGAGGATGTTACCCGGAGCACCAACGGGTAAGAAAGGGGGGGGGGGGGGTTGCTTCCACTCCAGTGTCATCCAAATTACAAACCCCAGCTTTAAGGATTTCAAGCGACATAAATTGCAGCTGTAAATGGAAAATAATGTATCATATAAACAGTACAAATACATCAATCAAAACCACTGTCATTGGCTGCTACATGGCTGTACAAATTTCAAAAATCATGCCTGGAGCTAGCTTAAGGCACACCAGTGCACTCCACAAACCCTTTGAGAACCACTGGTCTAAAGGATCTGCTATTAAATTATTTTTTGGATACTTCAACCTTTATACATGAAGCATTAAGCATAACTACTTGGTAACAGAGAGTTCAACATGGACATCAGTGAAACACATAAAAAGGGCCTTATTATGTCCAAAAATAACAAATGACTCAAATTGCTTTCAAAGTGGACAAAAACTACACCTCTTCTAAAGCCTCTACTGAAAACTGTAAGTTGATGGAGGTCT